>OZ022508.1:47754158-48184639 GCA_963989385.1 Ctena decussata | reverse complement strand
TCATGAAGGAAAGACTTTGCTCCTCTAGGATCAGATTCTGTCATTTAATATGGTAGGCCTCATATTTTTGAAGAGTTTGTCGTACATTGAAGCGAAAAGAAAGTCACAAAAGTGGCGGTAAAAGATTGGAACCTAACAAACCTTTTAGTAGGTCTTGCGGAGGGTATGGGTATTGTCACTGTTTAGGCGATAAACGATGTCTCTGTGGTAGCATTGCTATGTCCCAGTATCTGTAGGGTTTCTCACCAGTATGGATGAACATTTCTATGGTCTGGAGAGACAGGAACTTTGCAATATGCGGTTTCTTGACCATGTGTGTTGGGCCGTGTTTTGTGTGTGTGTGGGGGGGGGGGGGGGGGAGGGGGGAGGGGTCTCCAGTTACCGGAGGATATGGCTCGTCCTGGCCTGGCGATTTATAGAGGACATGATTTGTACTTTGTATAGTCTGTTGCGTACAGTTTTGCGAGTGGTACGTACGTAATGCACGTTAGTGTGCGCTTCCATAGTATTAAGAACTGTCGTTGCATCTGGTTTTATATGAAAGTTATGTTAAGAAGTCGCGCAAGCTGAGGTTTTCAGGTGTATTTTGTTAAACTAAAAAGGCTTTAGTATTTTATGTAGGCCGAAATATTTGAAATCGAGTAAACTTATTAGGCAAATTAACTCATCTTAAGATGTTGTCAAGATCGAATCAACGACAATGATGTACATCAAAGTCGAGCAGTATGTGGGTGATATACGCTAATTAGTACTGACCCGATTGCACATATACACCGTCATAGGCTGAGTTTGCATAAGCTACCAGTAGTGTGTGTGTGTGTGTGTGTGTGCGTGCGTGCGTGTGTGCGTGCGTCATATTAATATCCCTAGGCATTTTGATGAACAAACAGCAATTCAACTGGGTAGATCCAATTTCAGATAGGGCAACAGCCTCCTGTGCTTGCAGTAGGTGCGGGATGATAGCGGTCTGTCGTCTATCTTATCAGTTCCCTTATCTCCTTATCTCTCTTTTCTCTAGGAGACGGCTCGAAACAGCTCAAAGGATCGAATGACTATAAAACCCAAAACAGTCTAACAGTCAATGAACCTGAACCTGCCATATATATAGTTACCATATTCTGAACAGGTTAATTCAAACTGCATATTGTAGATTGATTGATTGATTTGGGTTAGGCGGCCCTTTGAGACAGTATTCAGTCTATATCGGGCCGTCTCCCAGAGAGAGGGAAGAAGAGAAAGGATAGATGAAGAAAAATGTCCAAACAACCTCCACCCGCACCTATTACAAGCACAGTAGGCCCTTGCCCTACAATGTTCCAAATCAGTAGGACGCCCCGGCACTGGTAGTTACACACAGCACAAACGCACTCTACCCAACCACCCCAACTGTTAGTGAACTGATATCCAGTTGAAAAAGAGTGCAGATGCTGATCATCCTGCTCTTTTCTTGTTAATATATATCTGCTGGGGGTGGGGGGGGAACTATACTCGTTTCGTTTTGTTTCCCTTGTTAGTGAGTCCACTCTTGAAGCAAGTATCTATCCTTATCAGACGGTGTTTTTTGGATAGATACTTCTCGGTTCTGTTTTAACATTTGACCTCACTCTTGAGAGAGGACAGGGAGCGAATTCCATTATATACAAACAGGGAACTTCTACTACAGTGGTGAGGAATTTTACTATGATATGATCCACTTTTCCGTGGGGAAAGTTTGCTGGGGGAGGGGAGCTATGACCGACAGTAACATGTTTTCACTCGCAAAGGTAAATGAGAAGACAATGATCAGTAAGCAGCACAAGCGATTTACACATCCTGTCCTAAACACTAAATACGAAAGGAAACCAATAAAGGTGAAACACAAAGCAAGAAAGCCAAGAGGCCAGCTCTTTCCCAGCCGGTTGCCTCAAGGCTAAGGCGACAATGAAAATAACAGTTAACCCAAAGCGGACAGCCAACCATGTTACCACAACGCAAGAAGTACAATAAACCACAACAGAAAAAAACCCGGCCGGGAACGATTAGTAATAAATTACAGCTGGAGAGGGGGGGGGGGGGGGGAGGGGGGGGTTAACCCGGTTTTATATGCGCGCAGCCCTTGCTGAAGATTCCGTTGTGATTCATAAACTTACAAAATATTCAGTGCGTGAAGTACATGTACTTCTAAGCCATATGTAAAATAAGTATATTTTTGTTTTCAAACTTGAACCACGTTTCTCATTTATTGAAGAATTTTAACGTTGGACTGCAAACTTACATGCGAATCGTTCATCACTCGCGACTTATTATCAATTTGTATATACGGTCCGTGATAGCTACCTCAGTTTTACTCACGAGCGTCCGTCCGTGATACCCATCATTTGATAATTCTGAACTGGATAACAGCTTTTCGAAGACGAAAAAGGGCGTATTGTATACAATATTTGATAAGCTTATTAGGTATGACTGAGGTCAATGCTGACTTATCGATAAATTGGAATAAAACTGATTTCCGATCGCAATTCGATGACGTCCGTGATACCTACCTCGGACATTTTCAGCACTTTGTGAAAAATGTTCTAAATAATAACAAAGCTTTTTGAGAAAATGGAGGAACTGGTAGAAAGCCAATTTTATGCCGCATATGATGGGCACAGCGTCGAGTTACAATTCTAAGAGATATAAAAGAAAGAAACGAAAATACCCGTTTTACGCAGTAATGATACCTTCGAAAACTGGCGCATCGCCTGTGACGTATACACAAATGATTCTATCACGGACTTTGTTTCCCGACAGTGAAATTAACTTAAAACTTCCATTTCGTGACTTCCAACAATGTCTTACAGGCAAAAACCCGTAAAAATAACGGGGAAAGGACTGGCAGCCGGTTTCCAGTTATTCTACCGTAAATTCTACAGTATTTTTACAGTGTACGTATCTATCCATACGCACGTGAAAAATGATATATTTCTGATTTATATTTTCAGTTTCCGGTATAATTTGAAGCCGCTACTTCGCTTACTTAACGGCTCATCAATTACTCGAACGATCGGCGTGATTAAACGAGGCCACACAATGTTCAATCGACGTGGAATTAACGCCATACAACGTTGAAACGACGCCGAGTCATCGTCGATTCAACGTTATGTGTCCACAAGGTCGGAACGCCTGTATATTACAATACAGAACCGACAAACAGCGCAGACACTGATGAGATGGCACTTCTCCTGTAAGAGGAGCAGACTGATGCGGATCAGCAGTGTCAGGATTTTTCTTAAAACAAGGGTGACCACTTTCTCACACTTTAAATCATAACAACCACTGGAAGTTTAGCTTATTGCAACATATGATATGGCAAAAGGTGTGTGTGTGTGTGTGGGGGGGGGGGGGGGGGGGGGGGGGGGCTGGGGGGGGGGGGGGGGGGCTGGGGTTGACACTTGAAGTTAGCCTATTGGAGCAGGTGTGAGAAGGAAAAATGGCGTCAGACATGAAAATACAGGGGGCGGGGGGGGGGAGGGGGAGGAGAGTGCGATTTTTTGTGTTTTCTTTCCTTTTTTTGTATCATAACCCAACAACATAAAGTCTCCTTCAAAAGACGGAGAAGAGTGGAATGGAACCTGCAGCACCCGGGTTGGTGATCAAGTGCATTCTCCTGACGAGAGGTGAGAGAGAGAGAGCGATTGCTGAAAAAATGCAGTCATATAGTAAAAAGGAAGTCAGCCTATGTGAGAATCGTGTTCTTCCTCTCTTTTTTCGTGGCACTTGCCCCTTATATAGGCATCGTTAGTTTTCTCTCTCTTGACATGTAAAACTGGCAGGGAAATATCTTAAACTCTGTCAGTCGAAAAAATGGCCGAAATTTTAACGAATTTGTTACAAAGTTTTCCAGCAGGTGCCCGTTTTGATTTTGAAAAGGCAAACCAACAATCCAATGATGTCATCGAAAGTTCTCGCAACAACCACCGATTACAGAGAGGGAGCTCTAGTTCTAAGCAGAGGGCAGTGATAGATCCAGCGCTTTTTTGTCCAAAAATAAAACAACAACCTTGTTTGCTTTTTTAATTGCATGCACTTCAGCACGTGCTAAAATTTAGAATTAGTACCATCCGTACGGATATGGGACTCTAACATTGACAGCCGGCACCTCGGGACGGAGGGAGTTGGGGTCGCTAAAAGTTGGTGGGGTGTCGTAGATGTGTGAATGAATGTAACCGGTAAACTTTGCAGAGTCGACTTTAAGTGAAAAATGCAATTATGCCGTGAACTTTGGCACGCGCCCTAACTGAACATTCGTTGAAAATTAAGTAGGCCTTACAACTTAAATATCGATTTTATCCGCAATAACTTCAGTATGTGAAACAGACTTTAACTATTTAAATCGTGTCAGCATATTTTGACGTCATTTAATTTTATGTTTATGTTGAAATGTGTAATACACAAAAGGTCAGCTGTGAAGGATTTTGCCTGGAGAATTTGCGTTGATTCTAGTTCACATTAGATGCTTTTTAGCATGATAAAATAAATAAAAACTTTTATCATCCGCTTCTATGGTTGATCTATGGTTGTTTCACACGAGGTTTGAGTGGTATAACAGCAGATACTGAGAACTGAAGGCGAAACGGGTAAGACACTGCAGTTTGATGACTCAGAAAACACTGCCATCTTTGATCTCTCCGAGAGAAACTGCAACCGGAAGTAGTTAGTTAATTTTGGCACAAAAAAATGGCCATAAACAGATTTTGCCCAAAATTGACATAACGAAAGAAAAATCTATGCCGGATTTGATGGAACTAGTGAGAAAAAGTGACCTTGTCGCTTATTTTATGTATTTTGTAGTTTTCTGAACCCTCTCAAGTTGTTAAATTTTCGCTATCTTTAGCATGCAGATACGATCCTCCGTTGCGCCGTTCGCTGTTTGTCTGCTGTATTTTTGACAGAAATCTTTATGATCTTTGATTTTTATGCAGTATTTGACATTTTCTCCATCAAATAACGACAGAAATAGAGTGCAAAGATGGGTAGTGGCGGTTGCTAGCCATTTAAAAAAGTAGTGCGTTAGAACGTTTTCTCGAGAAAAATGTTTTTAGATTTCCTGCGCTGGGCCACTATTCAGGCCTACTGATATGAAAGACAAAAGGAAGTGAAAGTTTGAATGAAGAAAACGATCCATTCCAACCAAAATGAATCGAGATGAATAAAGCGATCTAATATTAAAACAAATATAGAAGAAGAGAAATGTCCGGAGGTTCACTCTTATCCAACCAGTTTCTGATTAAACAGAAAAATTAGGCCCGAATATTTTTCAAGCAATGCCTCTTTCCGTGACAACACCAGAGTGTGTTTGATAGATCACTCTACTTTGCTATTGTCCACGGTGATAAAACTTTGACAAGCTTTTATTGCAGTGACGTCACAACCCAACGTCACAATGACAGTTCGGCACGCGCACTTTAAGGTTGCTATCGCCAGGCAAGGAAAAACTAGATTCCGATCGAGCGGAGTTTTTATCTTTTTTTTTTTCCGGAGATTCTCTTTAAAAGCCTGCGAACCACGTAGTCCGACAAGTCAATACTCAAAACATTATTTTTTTTCTGATGGTTTGTTTCAAAGTCAGCAGGAAAATATTGGGCTTATGCATATAAAGCGCTTCAACTTTATTCAATGAATAAGATTTTACAAAGGCTAGATCTATATTATTCTCACAGGATGAAAATGAGCAAAACATGTCATTTTTTTTTCTTACTAAAAACAATATCTGAATCACTGTTTTTCGCTCGAAATAGGATAATCTCCATTGAAATCATAAATTACTTTAAATTCAAAGTTTTCAGAAGAACTTAGGCATGTTGGCAAACCCATACAGTAGACTCGACAGTATCGGATCATCGATAGTATCGTATCACTCATAAGTTATCACCCTTTTTTCTAACAAATGAAGTAAATATTTTTACCATTATATTGCAGTCATCAAGTTAGACCAATGACAAAGTGTAGGTTGAAAAATTCGATCGAAATGTGCGGCTGCGAAACAAATCAGAGTTGTTGAAAAGCTTTGACCCACTCCAGCGGCGCTTGCATTTTGTCTGTTGCTCGTTACCACCAAAATAGATTTCGGTTGTTTACACAATTTTAGCAATAGGCGATTGAAACAAATTCTGCTTTGTAATGTGTCCTGGCATCCCTAAAATTGCAGGCAGTCAATATTTTTGTGACATCCCAGTATTTGATGAAACTAAAGACTTGAAAAGTTGGGCACCGATGTGCGACAGTAACGGATCAATATACAATTTGAGCTGAAATACAGGCATTAGCTGAAAACCTTTATGTCGGAAGCAAGGTCTGATGCTAAAAAGCAAGTCATAAATCAACTACTTGAGTGGCTGTTGTGTCTTCTCTAAACGAAGATCGGTATAAAAAATAACATAACATCATTTTTTTGTAAAATACACCCATCCCACGCCCCACACACTAGCGTCTGATAATGAAGGTTATGTGTAGCACATCTAAGCTTCCGCTGAACATTCTCAAGAAACATTCGAGATCAGCGTTCATCAGATGGACATTTGTACTCTGTGTAGACTCAGATTAATGCAACAGAACTCGCTAAATGACCATGCAATGCTTATACACTGTTTGCATTGAAATATCAATGCTAAGGCGGAAAATCACCGTAAATTTGTTGATCCTGATCAGACACTGCGGTTTACCAGGGTGTATTCTTTACAAAGTCAGATTATGGTCTTTATTGTTTGAGTAGTTCCGTGCTAAAGGGGCGCAGGAAATTACTGAGTTAAGAATTATTGACATGCTTGTACATTTGTACGCATTCAGCTGTTGTTGAACAGACATATCTGTTGCTGGTGAAGGACCAGGTAACAAATATCGTTGAAAGGCCGTAAAAGTTTCCTCTGAGAGTCTTATAGGTTCAACTGCTTATGTATCCAAATAACTGAAGCTAAGAGGGTTGGCAGAACGCCTTGGAGGATTTCTCCTGTAAAATAATATCAGATGATCCGATACTGTCGCACCTGATTCGTTACTGTCGTAAGACCCTCCTGTAAGTCTGGATATGTTATCTGCCCTTAAAAGAATAAATTTTGTAAATATTTTGACACGGGTAGATAGAAGGGATATTTTGCAATTGTTATGTGTAATAACATACATAAATTTAGCATTCATATACAAGAATACGGGAGTTTTGTTAAACTTGATCCGATACTGTCGAGTCCACTGTACTTTCTTACTTAAAATGTTAAAGCCCTATCATTTTTTATTTTTAAGTCATTGTTACATCTGCAATTTTTCACATTGCTTACTAGAATTTGATGTCAGCCAGATCTGGTGTTTTGTCTATGCTCTTGAGTCAGACCGCAAAACAGACTATAAAATAAAACCGCTTGGGGCTTAATTGTCGGTTGTTTTGTTGTTGGTTGCATTTGATGTAACGGCCCAGTAGACAATTTGGGTCATGTCAAAACGGTCAGCCATAGTACTCACACTGTTCTGGCCAAGGTTGGAGCTCCTAAGTGGCTAACTGACAACTGTCCATCTCTTCTCGATCTGCAGTCCGACACGCTGCCGACTGCGCAAGCGGGGGCGGCTGGCTTGTTGGACTGCGAACTACCGCGCGTGTGTTAATTAATTATACAACTATAATTCTATAAAGTGTGTTCAAAGAAACGCGCGGGGGGGGGGGGGGGGGGGGGGGGAGAGACTAAAGATGCACAGCGGCACAACAGGTAAACAGAATAATTTTCATGGTAGATCTAGGTCTGCGCAAATTAAAAAAAAGACACATCCTCTTATAAAGTGTAAAGAGCTTACCGTCAGTTTGCGGTGGTGCGCAGGTTGGTTTGAGGTCGCAAAGTGTCTAACATCTAAGTAAAAATATCGCTAATCTTTCTATAAATCGTGTGTAATAGCTTAAAACCATTCCTGTATTTTGTTCCATAGAACGATATCTACTCTTAACAATGCCTTAGATAAGTACACTTGACCAATTTTACTATGCGAACAGTAAAGGCTCCGATCGGTATGCGCTGTATTAGCTGTTCATTGCATAGATTTCGCGGAGCCTTAGCTTGCTGGTGCAGACAGGGACAACTCCGACTGCGCAGATGCAGAAAAATAGTCCATGGCATGACCACGATAGCAACCAGCAACTTTTTTTCTGGTGCGGATGGCGTTCTCCTATACACATGGATATATTTGCATTAAAAATTATTTCCCCCAGTCTTAATAGTCTGTCCGTATATTAAACTTAAACCAAATTACAGGCTAGCATAAAATGAAAACGATGAAAGCCCGGACCAGAATGCCGTCTTACAAGTTAGAGCCTGAAGTATGTCGCCGACAGGCCTACGCATTTTAGAACAGTGAAGTTCAGGATCAGACTGTACGGCTATGCAAGTGAATCTGTGAAATCGTGGTGCTGGAAAACATGTAACCCATAGGACAAGAAGTTTCAGATTTTTTCGCACCTGCTTTAGCAAGGTGCGATATAGGTATCCGGTTTTCCGTCTCTCCTTCCATCCGGTTGTCCACAATTTACAGTGACCCTAGCGTTAAATGATCCCTCTCTATCTTAAACCAGTTGGTGGATTTTCACCAAACTTGCATGGCTACATCATTGAGATAATCACTAGACTCCATTAGGTTTTTATGACCTTGACCTTATTTTCAAGGTCACAGGATGACTTCATGTCTTCACCGCAATCCTACAGTTAAATCCCTCTTTATTTTAAACCAATGGGTGGATTCTAACAAACTTGCATGAATATGTCAGTGGAATAATTCCTAGAGTTTATTTGGTATTTGAGAACTTGGCTCCATTTTCAAGGTCACAATACGACTAAATGTTTTTCTTTATTTTTGTCGACACTAGTGTTGAATCCCTCTCTATCCTAAACTAATGGGTGGATTTCCACAGAACTTGCGTGGATATATAAGTGGAATAATTTCTAGAATATATAAGGTTTTGTGACCGTGACCGTATTTCCAAGGACACAGGATGACTTAATGTCCATCTGTCCGTATTTTACGTCAACCACCAGGTGGATTTCCTCAAAACATGCAAGAATATATCATTAGGACAGTTCTAATAGATGGTTAGGTTTTGGTGACTTTGACCCCGATTTCATGGTCACAGGAGAACTTCTCTTGAACAGGACCAAGTATTAAATATCTGTTAAACCTGTTGACACATTTTAAATTTTCACTAAACAAGCATGGATATATAGCTTGAGCAAGCCAAAGAGATCAGATTTTGGTGACCTAGACCCCATTTGCATAAATCAAAGGATTACTTTGCATGTTATGTTAAATATCTCTTGAAGCTATTAGCAGATTTTAACCAAACTAATTAGGAAAAGTTATTGTGTTTATTTTAAGGCAAGCATGGTAACATACCAAGTTTTCAGGGAATATATGTTGTGAGGAATGCACTATAACTCTTTCACACAAGTTACATATCAGAAAACACTAATATTTGTGCATGGCAGGTGCGACATAGCTTTTCCGCGGAGTTCTTGTTTTCCTTCTTACTTTTACCAATGCGTGAGAATAGGTGCCGTATGGCATGTGTCTGTTTACAGCAAACACTCAAGGTTGGTTGGTTGGTTACTTAGGTTTAACGGCCCTCTAGGACAGTATTTCAGTATATATCGAGCCGTCTCCCAGAGAGTGGGAGAGAGAAGAGAAAATATAGATGAGAAAAAAGTGCCAAAAGAGCCCCCTACCGCAGCTTCTGCAGGCACAACAGGCCCTTGCCCTACCTCAACCCGATATCAGTAGAACGCCCCAGTGCCAAAAGTTCATGGCATCTTCGCTCCACCCAACCACCCTGCAATCACTCTGCAAAGTCTTACATTTGCAGATTCATGAGGATTCATATTGAGATGGGGCGAACAAGGAAAACTTTGAGCAGATGGCACGTATACGCTTATTGATTTGTGTCTTCATTTGTTCGAATGTATGCCGTCAATGGACCAGACAATTTCAAAACTGCCGATATCGTTTTTCGACGCAAACGTCATCAAAAATACAACGTTAGGTCAGAGGGTGGAAGTACTAAATTTCATATTGTGACGTCAAACAAATGAATTTTGCTAAAAGAAAGATACCACTGAAAAGGTAAAATATTGCTATATCAAAAAATACTAAAAAGTAAAAATGAGAAAATTTGCCCTTAAGGGCCCTTTTGCTGCGTTGCGCATCATATATTAAGAGCCATTCTCTGTAACCACTTAAAAAGTCGCGCCACGCATTGTCATCGATTTTGCTCAAACTTTCCTTATATACTTATTGTGATACCAAACAAGAAAACCATGTCGATTTCATTCCTACATGTGCCCGTTGCCATGGCAACGGCTGTTGAATATTTTGTCAGAAATTGAGCTAAAATTGTACCAATATAGAGATATTTCTAATAAATTTATGTATTAGAAAAAGAATGACATACACTGAATGCTTCTCATATGTAAATGTCTTGTTCACCTTGAGTCGACGCCAAAACTTTGAATTGTATTTGGAAAGCTTGTAATGTCATCAGGCTTGGGCAAAGTGGGTGGGGATAGTGCTATATTGGGAAAGGCTATTTTAAGGCAGTTTTAAGGTTATTTGTAGAATTCTTACAGCCATACCGGCATATGTGTGCAGCTTCATCTAACAAAGCAACATTCCAAGAATAAGTTCCTGGAAAAACATGCCTGGGAAAGTATACTTCCTGAAGCGTTACCCTAGCAACAATAAGTGGACCATCGCAAAATTCCAAAATGTAGGGTAATAATACTTATAATGTCAAATCATCATAATTATCGCATCAATATATGTGTTCCTAAATTTTTAAATACACTTAATAGTAAATTGGTCTTTTATAAAATATCAACACATTGCTAGTTTCTCTGTTAAAGGTCAAGGTCAAGGTCACAGAAGCACGAAAACATGGCTAAAATGCGTTTTTTTCCCTTATACTTTTGTGTTCTCTAGCAACAAAATATTGCAGCATTGTCTTTGTACTTGGAGAGTATTTAGTGAATGACAACAACTTTCAAATACACATATAGCTGGCTTTCTCCAGTAACAGCCAAGGTCATGGTCAAGGCCACAAATACAAGAAAAATGCTAAAAAATGCACATTTGTGTAAATAATTTTTTCCTGTATCAACAGTAAATTTATATAATGTCTTTCTATTTGGCCTTTATTTAGTATATATAAATAGCTTTCAAATGCACATATAGCTTGTTTTCTCCAGTGACCTCCAAGGTCAAGGTCAAGGTCACAAAAACAAGAAAAATGCTAAAAATGCACATTTTGTTCTTATTTTATGTTCTGTATCAACAGTAGATACAGAAAATGTATTTGTACTTGGTCTTTATCTAATATATCCAAAGTAATTTTGTAAAGCACAAATCGCTTGTTTCCTACAGTAGCTTCCAAGGTCAAGGTCAAGGTAACAAACACAAGAAAAAAGCTAAAATTTACATTTTTCTCACATTTTATGTTCTTTATCAACACTTAATAGAGCAAATGTCAATGGACTTGGCCTTTATCTAATATATTACTATAGCTTTCAAATGCACATATAGCTTGTTTCTTCCATTAACCTACAATGTCAAGGTCAAGGTCACAAAAACGAGAAAAATGCTAAAATGCACCTTTCATTCATATTTTGTGTTCCGTATCAACAGAAAATACAGAATGTGTAGTTATACTTTGTCTTTATTTGGAATATTACAATAGCTTTCAAATACATGTACAGTTCGTTTCCTCCAGAAACTTCCAAGGTCAAGGTCAAGGCCATAAAAACAAGAAAAATGTTAAAAATGCCCCTTTTGTTAATATTTTGTGTTCGGTATCAAAATTAAATGTAGAAAATGTATTTGTGCTTAGTCTTTATTTAGTATACACCTTCTCTTAAACGACAAGGCTCATTCTTACCAAATTTCATATCTAGCATTTATAGGCAGGGGGGACCAATTAAACTGTTTTTCATCCAAATCGCTTCAGAACTTTGGTTGCTATGGCAACTTACAGTTTCCATTGACTTGTATGGGAAAAATTGAAAATTTGCATTTATTGCTATTTCTCTGCAGATGATTTGACAAATCTTTTACGGAAATGTTTCTTGAGGAGCTCTCTATCAATAACATGAAATTTATGTTAATTGCACAATTTGGCTGGTTGCCATGGCAACCGAATGGTTAAAAATAGAAAAAAATATATTCAAACATCATCTCTTCAGAAACTATGCAACTGATAAGGCTGAAACTTCACAGAAAGGGTTTAAGTACTTCCCTCTATAAAAGTACTGTTTTTCTTGGCAATTGCTTCAGCAGTTTGGTTGCTATGGCAGCTTAAAATTGCCATTGACTTATAATGTGAAAATAGTAAACTTGTATTTATTGCCATGTGACTGCAGGTATTTTGACAAATTTTATAGAAATGTTCTCAGAGCAGTCCTCAACCAGCCTCATTCAATTTATGCAAATTGCACTATTTGGCTGATTGCCATTGCAACCAAATGGTTAAAAATAGAAAAGATATTAAAATATCATTTTTGCAGAAACAGTGTGGCCAATAAAGCTTAAACTTTACAGAAACTATTACAGCACTATTTGGCTGATCGCCATTGCAACTAAATGGTTAAAAATAGAAAAGATATTGAAATATCATTCTTGCAGAAACACTGCGGCCAATAAAGCTCAAACTTTACAGAAAGAATCTTAGTACTAGCCTCTATTGATTTAGTGTTTTTCATGGGAATTGCTTCAGCAGTTAGGTTGCTAAGGCAGTTTCCATTGACTTATAATGGGAAAAATGGAAATTGGCGATATTTTGCTACCTTACTGCAGTTATTTGGATATTTTATCTACAGAAATGTTTCTTGAGTAGTCCTCTATGATTCCTGTTAATTTTGTCCTAATCACTGAATTCGATTCGTTGCCATGGCAACATAAAGGAAAAAAATTGAAACAATATTCAAAAATCTTTCCCACAAAAACCATATAGGGGGATGAAGCTGATTCTCTGCATACATGTTTATGACATTAGCCACTACATAAATATTGTTCTTTTATATTGTTGCTCACGTGGTTTCATTGCTATGGCATTTTAAAGTTTCTATAGACTTGTATTGGGAAAAGTGCAAATTGGCACTTATTTCTGTGTTACTGCAATATTTAGGCATAAAGTTTTACAAACATGTTTTTTTTATTGTAACTTCATCAATTTTGCTAATATTAACTAGGACAAGCATAACAACTCAGTCAAAGTTAAAATTAGACCATATTGTATAATTTACCTTTCAGTTACTTACCTGAGTGCTGAGGGTGAATGGACTCAGGTAAGCTACAGAACCAATGGTCCTCTGGTTAGCTCACCTGAGCCAGAGGCTCCAGGGGAGGTTATAGTATAGGTAGGGTTTGTTGTCCATCGTACGTCTGTCGTCCGTCCACAATTTCAAATGACCTCCTCTGAAACCCTGGGCCGATTGTAACCAAATTTCATATGCAGGCTCCAGCAGTCTTAGGAACGATAATTTGTTCAAACATCCTGGTCACATGACCAACATGGCCACCACGCCCATATATGATAAAAACCCTAAAAATCTTCACCAGAACCAATAGGCAGATGGCCTTGAAACTTGGTATGGAGCATCGGGTAAGCGAGTACTACCAAGATTGTTTAAATTATGACCTTGGGCTGATTTTGACTGTTTTTTTACGGTAAGGTTAAATTTGCTTCCTTGTGCTTTTAAATGGAAAATGCTAGAGTGTGAGTGAGTGAGTGAACTCTGGTTTAACATCCCACCAACAACGAGGTCATATGGAGACGGGACCTCGGTTTAAAGTCTCATCCGAAAGACCGGAGAAGCGGGGGATCGAACTTGCGACCCCTGGATTGGTAGTCTGGAGTGGTATCCACTACGTACAGCCGCTCCTGAAAGCGCTAGAACATATGATATCTGGGAAACCGTTGAAGATTTTGGGCTAAAAATTGGTGTGTTCAGCCATCTTACTGAGTACATGAAGATTTATGAGTACAAGAGATCAAGGTCATTCTTTCTCTCATGTTTCAACAATTTTAAACATCTCCTCAAAAGCCACTGGGCCAATTGTATCCAAATTTCACATAGAGTCTCCAGGGGTTGATGGATAAAAAATTGTTCAAACGGTCCAGGTCACATGACCAACATGGCCCCCACACCCATATATGGTAAAAAGCTTCAAAAATCTTCTGCAGAACCAATAGACCAATGGCCTTGAAATTTGGTATGTAGCATAAAGTACTCAAGTACTACCAAGATTGTTCAAATGATGATCTTATGTTGACCAGGACCTTTCTTATGGCAAGGCCAAATATGTGGAAAGGCTAGAACATAAGGTTTCAGGGTAAGTTTTGAAGATTTTGGCCTAAAAATTGGTAACTAGTCATTTTAATGAGTACATGAGTCAAGGTCATTCTTTGACCTTTGACCCAGGTCTCTTATATTTTGACATTTTCAAACATCATCTCAAAAGCCACTGGGCCAATTGTAACCAAAATTCATTTGTGAGCCTCCAGGGCTTGGGAGAACAAAATGTTGTTCAAACGATCCAGGTCACATGATCAACATGGCCACCATGCCCATATATGGCAAAGACCTTTAAAAAATTCTTCGTAAGAAGCAATTGACCAATTACCTTCAAACTTGAAAAGTAGCATCGGGTACTCAAGTTCTTCCAAGGTTGTTCAAATTTTGACTTTTAATTGACCTTGTCCTTTTCTACAGCAAGTTCAAATATGGTAAAATGCTAGAACATAGATTTTATGGGAAATTTTGAAGATTTTGGCCTAAAAGTTGGTATATACACTCATTTTAATGAGGTCATGAAGAATTGGGAAACGCGTCCTTTATCGAGCCGGAAGTTAAATAAATCATTTGTTATCATCGCTCATCGGAAGCTGAGAGCATTTAATTTTAAACACAGTGCTAAAAACAATCTTGTATGCACTTGAAGAAAATGAATGATTTTTGTACACGCTATCAGTAATCGCTAAGACATATAAATTGAATGTAACGTAACGCCAGCAGCGCAACGTTGCTATGAAACATACCTACGTCAGTGTTCATTGTCGAAAGGCAGCTAGCGTTTACAAGCAGCGAAAAAATCTCACAGAGCTTAATAAAATACAGTCATTTAAAACCACTTTCACCGAATAACTGACCAATGGCAAAAGCGGAGAGACATACGGTAATATAACATTGTATTTTCTTTATTGCAGACGATAAAATTGATAGATTTATTTGTTCAAGAGTGAGAGATGCGCGTGCGTGCCTGCGACTGTGTTTAGATGCGGGAGATGTGTATGTTTGTAGTATTTATGTATGTCTGCATTTGTCATAAATTCCCCTTGTTCGTCGAGCCAACATAATTTTCAAAACAAATATATTTCGATTGTGAGTCTTTTCTTCTTTAAAATGGCTATCCGAACGTATCTTCATTGTTATATTATCTAAAGTACCTTGTCCGTATCGTAATCTGCAAATAGTTATGGCTAGGATCCATTGCTATTACCTGCTGTAAATACTATTTGTCATATGCGCTCACCGCCGATGACCATGGCAATAGTTATTCTGAGGCTAAGTGAGTCTGTTTCATGCAGCATAAAAGGTTTCGGGAATTCGCGTTTATTTATTGTATTTTTTTTTCAAAATCAAAATGGAAATGATACGCTTTTAGTTCTATACCAATATACATTATTAAAATCTCTCTCTCTCTCTCTCTCTCTCTCTCTCTCTCTCTCTTAAAATCTTTATTTAAGTGCTTAAAATTTAATTTCAATTTGCGTAAAAGATCAAATAGATTATATGAAAAGAATGTAGTATAATGATCACCCATCAGCGATTGCTGGGTCAATTTAACGTAGCGTCAGTAACATAACGTTGCTATGCAACAAAACAACGTCAATGGTTATTGTTGAAAGTCCGCTATCATTTGGGAACAGTTCAATGTAGGAAAAAAAACAAGCAATATTCGAAAAAAGGGATCAATGGAAAAATCGGAGAGTGAAACGGTAATATCAAATTATTTCGACATATTTTAAGCAATACACTTAACGAAAACATCCGTCTGTTAAAGATATAATTTGAAATGTTTGTAGAATACTTGCCCCACTATCGCAGCCGCAAAAAAAGCTGTTTAAAATCGGGAAATGCCATAATGACTCCAAGTTGGTTGATTGGTTGGTTGTTTGTGTTTAACGGCTCTTTGAAACAGTATTTCAGTCTATATCGAGCCGTCTCTTAGAGAGAGTGAGAAAGAAAAGAGATATTATAGGGGAGAGAAAAATGTCCAAACAACCACCACCCGCACCTACTGCAAGCACAGTAGGCCCTTGCCTACTAATATCCAAATAAGCAGGACGCCCCGGCACTGAAAGTTACCCAGCACCATCGCCCGACGACGACCATCCCGTAATGACTCCACATTATGGGACAAAATCGCATGCAGTGTAAAGGCGCAATCCATTCCCACTCGAAATGAAAAATTCATTCTTCTACAAAAGTATGAATAAAATGTAACATGTATCTAAATCATATCACAGCAAAATTTCAGGTTTGTAGAAGATAAACTGGGACTTATTAAAGAAACTCCTGAATGTGGCCAAACTTCGGTTTACTCCCTTTGAGTTGCCAAGTTCGTGAATATGTGCACAAATATGCTTTACACAAATACGAGGCGAATAGCATGCTATCTAAAACATATCACAGCAAATTTTCAGGCTTGTAAAAGATAAACTGGGACATATCACAGAAACTCCTGAGTGTGGCAAAACTTCGGTTTACTCCCTTTCAGTTTCATGATAGCCCACCAGGAAATATGTGCACAAATATGCTTTACACCAATACGAGTCGAATAGCATACTATCTGTTGAGAAGCTTGGTCTTTTAAAATTCCGGTTGGGAATGGAGTTGCGCCTTTACCAGGCGTGTGAATATTGTTTCTACGAGTATAACTTCCTATGGTTTTAACCGATTATTCATATACTTTTATCTGTAAATATGTCCTCTATAGGTCTTTTGTTTCAGATATTGTAATATATATCAGTTTCAGTGATGCATCTTCCTAACGTGAGATTTTGTGAATTTTAAAGTGTATGGATACACTTCCATAATTTGGTCACCACTTTTATAAGGGAAACAACTTTAGCAGCACAGTATTTTGTAGCTTACCACTAATTATTTTATACAGCCGACAGTGTTAATAAGTTTCTGCTCACTGGTAATCACAACGTACAAAATTTCATTTTAAAGAGGGATTCTAGTCGCCTAGTCCCCAGCTCTTGAGACCGCTGCCTTTCCATGCAGCCCCACATGTGTGCAGTAAAGCTGTCGCGCAAATTAAGTATCGGACAAAGCTGTAAACTTGTTTTCTCTTATTATTTCAATAAGTAACTGGAAAAAATCAGCATGGACATTTGCCTTTATTCATCTAAGTGTGCTATTTCATCTAACGATTGTTTACATTAGTTATCTACCAATGGCGGACGCTCTAACCATTGTCTTCTTGACCGAATCTTCTCCCCCAAAAGAGGCGGGGCCTGATTCATGAATATTTAGTGACAAGATATCGGAGAGCAAATTGCTTCTCCTGAGAGTGGACAGTGTCACAAAGGATTGATACACTTCCAGGTCAGAGTGATCCCCATCGCAGATGTATCCATCCACCTTAATTTGGCATCCGATTACATACCGTAATATGCCTATGTTCTGGGAAACCTTAACTATTACCCTACTGAATTGCTAAATGACTAAATGGGCTTTCCTACCTTTGAATTTAGACAAGTCCACTTGCCATATCATGAAATGTTACATAAAGCGGTTGATTCAATGTCAAACAGTGTAGACCCTCATCAGACCGTTACACTGGGAGCAGTCTTAGGGATCCAATGCCCCAGTGCATAGTGTTTTACGACAGTTATATGCTTATATCAGATACACGATATCACTCTACTATTTTCTTATATTTCATGCAATATGCCAAAGAGAAGACAACCAATGCGTCTGTTTGTCAAAGTCCGAGAAAAGAAAGGCACTTCTTCTTTGCTGTAATCAACTTCAGAACAGGGAGAGGATCTCTTTTTGAGCAGATTTTGATTGTGACACGCTGAAATATCAGTTTAAAGCGAAATGTTGACAAAATATTTCATTCATTATTTTTTTCTTTTAGTCACATTTTGACCTAATCATGAATTATAATTGTATGTAATATAGATTTTACCATTATCATTTTCATGAAATCATTTAAAAAAAAACAACTTCATTTCTGTTTAGTTTTGTTGTGGTAATCTTTATTTACCTTGTCGACCCTAAAGACTGCATTTGATATCTGTGCAAACAGTGAAGATTCAGATGATATCGCAATTAGAAACTGTCACATCTGGATCTCTACTGTTTGTCAATTCGTGTATGTATTTTCATGTTTTCATTTTCTGAATGACAAAACTGTCCAGTGGAAGATGCGGAGATGAAAGTGGTAATTTTTAAACAGTTTGTTAAATCAGGCGTGACTATATTCATGAATTTAATATGGATACCCTAAATTCGGTTAAATAATTGCGCGTGATACCATTCATTCCCTGTTTACAGATACCACAATGTCACATTTGGAAAGCCAGAATTCGATTTATGGATATCCAATATGCATCTTGCTTTATGATATACAAATTCAAATATGAATAACCAAATATAGAATTATAAATTCATATATCGGGAACTATGCTGGATATTCATATCTCGAATAATTGATATCAGAAGTCGAATCATGGATATCCGGTATTCGAATATGTGATATCTAAAACTGATGAATGAATATCCAGAATTCGGTTATCCAATATCCGATTAAGGAATATTCATTACTCGATTTTGAGATATCATAAATTATATTGCGATATCTCAAAACGAAATAACACATATGAAATACTACATATGAAATTTCCTTAAATGAACTATGGATAGCAAACAGTCGGGAGTATAGAGTTCAAAGAGGCCCAATGTTTCTGAATCTGAATTAGTTCTTTTTTTATAACGAAGTTTCGGCCCACATCGGCATATATGCAAATATTACATAAATTTATAGGCATAATATAATTCAACAGAAGAAAATCAAGTGAAAAAAACAAACAAACATAAGAACCACAAGAATAAATTTTGATATAATATTCTTACCGTAACTTCGTCTACATTACGATAATTATAATGTACACATTACAGAATAATCAAACCAAAACATTTCCTCATTTCCATTTGTCACCACTCTAGATCTATTTAGTCAGCTTAAAGATAACATATGTCCTCTTAATATGGGCACGGTATCCCAAAGTATAGGATAATGTCATTAAGCTCATCCGGGGCAGACATTTAAGAAGACATTTAATGTAGCTTATGGAAAGCTATATAACAATTTATTTTGTTTAAAAGATATCCGATATGGTATATAAGGTATCTTAATTTAGATAGCTTATATTCTATAGACGATTTCTAATATGACAAATAAGATATCTGATACAGCATAGAAGATATTCAATATGACATATAAGATAAGAGATATATAATTTCTCATATATCAAAATACATGAAATATCATAAAATGTTTAAGCTATTATATAAATTACATAAAATGAGTAGTATGTGGGATATCTTATTAAAGATATGAGATATCTTTATTTTTCAATAAGATATCTGATATGTTCTAATATAATATCAGTTACAATACATATTAAATAAGACATGTTATATATAATAATATCCTCTATGATATATCAAGTTCTTAATACAATAGATATAAGATTATCTTACATGGTATATGAGATCTCTAATATATTTGAAGATATCTGTTATCTTTTTTCATATTACTGACATCTTTTTACTAGTACAAGATATCTAACATACTATATAAGATACCTTATTTGGAATTTTAGATATCATACATTCATATTTATTTAGTTAGAGCATTTATGCATTTATACTATGTTTGTTTCTTACTGTTGATCTTTCTATCTTTCTGTCTGTTTATTTGTCTGTAGTTATTAACAATACGATATATGTCATTGTTGAAATTGTTAATGGCTCATTTGTAAATTGAGATGAAACAATAAACCATTCTACAAAATGTATTAACTTAAGATATACATGTAAAAGACTAGAAATACATTATATAAGATATCGTCAATATTAGACCTCTAATATGGGAACGTAGAGATATCACATGCAGCATACTATATTAAATAAGCATATAAAAATTTATATATGACGCCCCTGATATATGATATAATATATTATATTTTTAATATCCTGTAAAAGATATCCTTTATGTTATATAAGATATCCAAGCAATTGAAAAAGATATCTTATATATTACAATAATAAGGTAGCTTAGTTATAGAGAGGCGCCGTAGTCGAGTGGTTAGAGTGGCTTAGCTATTGTGCAGAAAGTCACCGTAAGGTCGTGAGTTCGCGGCTCACTGTCGCCATACGATGACTGGAAAACTCTCTCTGTCAGCCCAGCAGTAAATGGGTACCTTTTTCGAATCAGGGAAGGACAAGGCAGCGAAAGGAGAGGGATGGGCTCCGCCTTTCATCAGCTGTGCCCAAGATACAGTGGGTCTCTAATCCCCACTGCCCCTACGGCTATTAGGCTATGGGAAACCTTTACCTTTACCTTTTTTTTACCTTTTAGTTATTGAATAAACTGCCGATGTAAAACATAAGATATATTTTGCAGTGTATTAGATACCTTATTTGATAGGGCAGTTAACTTACATTCCATTGCGACACATTTTAGATATCTGATTTAGAATATAAGATATCTTTTGTGTTGTATATGATATCTTATATCCGATATAGTATTACTATTGCATTTTGATATACCAAATATATAACAATATATAGAATATCTTCATCATTAAATAACCATCTATATTACTCATCAGATATCTTATAAACTGTATAAGGTATCTTTTTTGTTATGGTAAAGGACTTATCTTATTTTTCATATAAGGTATCTGATTAAGATTATATTTAATTTACTATATCATATCTTATTGACAATACAATATTCATGTCATATATCTGATATAACATGTAAGGAATCGTATACATTATCATAATCTCGCAAGATTAAATCAGATATCTATCTAATTATCTAATCTAATATCTACAATAGTAAGTTTCAAATAGAAAAAAAATGGATTCTTTAACAGCACGGAGTTAAAAGTGCGGTAGCGTAAGCTGATCAATTTCTGAAAGGAACACTTAATCTTATCGTGATGATGCGCATTTTCTTCTGGACACCCTCTGCCTCCATTTCCCAGTGTAGTATATTGTGTTGTGAAAGGTGATATCTCCTTATATTTCATATTTACTGAATGAATATTTTTGATCACGTGTCTACTCTATACATGTATTTACAAAATTAAAGTATCACCTCTCTCTCTCTCTCTCTCTCTCTCTCTCGGTTCTTTTGAACTAATTAAACGCGCCGATCATCGAACGGGAAGTTCAATAAAGCATTTGTTTATTTGTTTTCATCGCTTATCGGAAGCTGAGAGCAGTGCATTTAATTTTAATTTCAGTGCTTAAACAATCCTGTATACATTTGAAGAAAATGAATAATTTTAGTATATACAATCAGTGATCGCTGAGACAATCCGATTGAATGTAACGTAACGTCAGCAGCGTAACGTTGCTATGAAACACACTTACGTCAGCGTTCATTGTCGAAAGGCAGCTAGCGTTTACAAGCAGCGAAAAAGTCTCACGGAGCTAGAAAAGAAAATAATAAAATACAGTCATTTAAAACCACTTTTACCGAATGACTGATCAATGGCAAAAGCGGAGAGACATACGGTAATATAACATTGTATTTTCTTTACTTCTGACGATGAAATTAATAGATTTATTTGTGTAAGAGTGAGAAAGGGCAATGTGTTTGCGTGTGCGTGCATGCGTGCGAGTGTGATTGTTCGTGCATGCTTCTGTGCGCGTATTTGTGTTGACGGCGGAGATGCGGGAGATGTGCACGTTTGAGGCATTTATGTATATCTGCGTTTGTCATAAATTTTCCTTGTTCGTTGAGCCAATATACTTTTCAAAATTAATACATGTACCATTTCTTCGACCGCAATTCTCTTCTTCTTTAAAATGGCTATTCTAACGTATCTTCGTTGTAAAGCTATTGCAGGAGGAAATTTTTGTTTGTCATATTGTCTTAAGTATCTTGTCCGTATCGTAATCTGCAAATGGTAATGGCTAGCATAATAAAACAAACCGTCCAATGCCACTACCTGCTGTAAATACTATTTATTAACTTTACAATTAAATTTGCCCTATGCGCTGACCACCGATGACCACGGCAATAATTACTTACTGAGTCTGTTTCATGCAGCATAAAAGTTTTCGGAAATTTGTGTGTGTGTGTGTCATTGGGGGGGGGGGGGGGGGGGGAGGGGGGGGGTTGGGGGGGAGGGGGTAATCAGAAGATTAATAATACGCTTCTAGTTCTATACCACGATACATTATTCAAATCTCTCTCTCTCTCTCTCCCTCTCTCTCTTTAAATCTTACTTTAAGTGCTTTTAATTCAATTTCAATTTGCGAATAGAAAGAATAAAAAATGCAGAATAATGATCATGCATCAGTGATTGCTGGGGTCAATTTAACGTAGCGTCAGTAACATAACGTTGCTATACAACAAAACAGCGTCACTGATTGTTGTCGAAAGGCCGCTAGCGTTTGGGAACAGCAGTAAGAAAAATTAAAGTAAAACGAGCCTTCTTCGAACAAAAAAAGAATCGTTGGCAAAATCGGAGAGTGAAACGGTAATATCAAATTATTTCGACATATTTCAAGCAAAACACTTAAAGCATCCATCTTTTAAAGATATAATTTGAAATGTTTGTGGAATACTCGCCCCACATCCGACACTCTCCCCACTACCGCAGCCGCGTGCGCAAAAGAAGCTGTTTGAAACCGGGAAATGCCACAACGACTCCAAGTTGCCTGGTTTGTTGTTTGGGGTTTAACGGCTCTTTAAAACAGTACTTCAGTCTATATCGTGCCGTCTCCCAGAGAGGGGGAGAAAGAAAAGAGATATAATAGGGAAAGAAAAATTGTCCAAACAACTCCCATCCGCACCTACTGCAAGCACAGTAGGCCCTTGTCCTACTAATATCCAAATTAGTAGGACGCCCCAGCACTGAAAGTTACCCAGCAGCATCGCCCAATGACATAATGACTCCAAATTATGGAAGAAAATCGCATTTCCATACCGTTAATGTAAAGACGCAATTCCATTCCCACTTGAAATGAAAAATCCATTCTTGTACAAATGGATGAATAAAATGTAACAATGCTGTTCCGCTCACATGTATCAAAAACAAATCATAGCAAAATTTCAGGTTTATAAAAGATAAACTGGTGGAGTTATCACAGAAACTCCTGAATGTGGCCAAAATACGGTTTACTCCTTTTCAGTTGTTTCAAGATACATGTAGCCCACCAGGAAATATATGCACGAATATGCTTTACACACATACGAGTCGAATAGCATACTATCTGTTTAGAAGCTTGATCTTTTAAAATTTCGGTTGGAAATGGAGTTGCGCCTTTACCAGGTGTGTAAATATTGTTTCTACGAATATAACTTCCTTTGGTTTTATCCGATTATTCATACACTTTTATCTGTAAATATGTCCTCTATAGGTCTTTTTTTTCAGATATTGTAATATATATCATTTTTAGTAAAGCATCTTCCTGACGTGAGATTTTGTGAATTTTAAAGTGTATGGATACACTTCCATAATTTGGTCACCACTTTTATAAGGGAAACAACTTTAGCACCACAGTATTTTGTAGCTTACCACTAGTTATTTATACAGCCGACAGTGTTAATAATTTTCTGCTCACTAGTAATTACAACGTACAAAATTTCAATATAAAGAGCGATTCTAGTCGCCTAGTTCCCAGCTCTTGAGACCGCTGCCTTTCCGTGCAGCCCCACATGTGTGCAGTAATGCTGTCGCGCAAATTAAGTATCGGACAAAGCTGTACACTTGTTTTCTTTTATTTCAATAAGTAACTCGAAAAAAATCAGCATGGACATTTGCCTTTATTCATCTAAGTGTGCTATTTCGTTTAACGATTGTTTACATTAGTTATCTATCAATGGTGGACGCTCTAACCATTTTCTTCTTGACTGAATCTTTTCCCCATAAGAGGCGGGGCCTGATTTATGAATATTTAGTTATAAGTCATCGGAGAGCAAATTGCTTCTTCTAAGAGTAGACAGTGTCACAAAGGATTGATATCCTTCCATGACAGAGTGATCCCCATCGCAGGTGTATCCATCCACCTTAATTTGGCACCCGATTATATACCGTAATATGCATATGCTCTGGGACACCTTAACTATTACCCTACTGAATTGCTAAATGGGCTTTCCTACCTTTGAATTCAGACAGGTCCACTTGCCATATCATGAAATATTACATAAAGCGGTTGATTCAATGTCAAACAGTGTAGACCCTCATCAGACCGTTACACTGGAAGCAGTCTTATCTGGGTCTACACTATCTTCTAATTTATTCTTAGGGTTCCAATGTCCCAGTGCGTAGTGCTTTACGACACTGTTATATGCATATATCAGATACACGATATCACTCTTCTATTTTCTTATTTTTCAGGCAATATGCCAAAGAGAAGACAACCAATGCGTCTGTCTGTCAAAGTCCGAGAAGAGAAAGGCACTTATTCTTTGCTGTGTTCAACTTCAGACACCTTGTCCAGTGCACTCAACAAGCACAACAGCAGAGTCTAGCAAAGCACAGACAAGAGTTACAGACGACACAGCGAGACAGTCTCTGTCAATTCTTCAAAGATTAGGGAATGTCTTGTGTGCATTGTTTAAGAAGAATCCAGTACAAGAAAAGCGTCTTAGTAGCTTGCTACAGGAAAATGAAAGATCCACCACAGATCTGAAGGAACTGAAGCAGGACATTCCTAAAGAAAACAACGCCGTTGATGAAAATGCTACATCTGACCAGGTTTATTACACAGAAGATGATCTTCTTGTCGTTGCTCAGTCGATGATTTCTTGTAACAGGAGAAGACGTAGAAAGCAACCAGCGAAATGTGCCAGTGATCAGATCCTAGCTAAATATGCAAATTACGACGAGAACAGGGAGAGGATCACTTTCTGAGCAGATTTGGATTGTGACACGCTTAAATATCAGTTTAAAGTGCAATATTAACAAAACAGTTCATTCATTATTTTTTCATTTACTCACATTTTGTCCTAATCATGAATTATAATTGTCTGTAATATAGATTTTACCATTATCAGTTTCATGAAATCATTTTAAAAAAACTTCATTTCTGTTTAGTTTGTTGTCGTAATCTTTATTTACCTTGTCAACCCTAAAGACTGCATTTGATATCTGTGCAAACAGTGGAGATTCAGATGATATCGCAATTACAAACTGTCCCATCTGGATCTCTACTGTTTGTCAGTTCGTGTATGTATTTTCATGTTTTCATTTTCTGAATGACAAAACTGTCCAGTGGAAGATGCGGAGATGAAAATTGTGTTTTTAAACAGTTTGTTAAATCAGGCATAACTATATATACTGAGCAAAAGTGAAAACGCTACATTATAGAAAACAATTTGTAACTAACACCATGATACTTTTTTGCCTGGATATAAGCATTTTAGTAGCGCAAGGCATTCAGCAAGAGAATGATTATAAAAGTTTGAATCTGATACTCTTAACGACAGAGTTATCTTACTTTATTCAGTTTTAGCATATTTTTTAATACATCAAATATGCGGAAGCGCAGCTGCCCATTTCTGTGCTGATCTAAAGCGTTACATCCAGAATGTTAAAAAAAGCAAATAATAACTGACAATTGACTGGAAATTGAAGCTTTATTTTTCCAGATTATAAATTATCTCCCTTTGCATTAAAACTGTAGCGAATTTCAATTTTCGATTGTTCTTTGCATTATCGATCTTCTAAGAAACTTTTTTTCTCGTTCTTGTAGTACAATAAATCATGCACTTTACCTTTCATTAATTTCAAGCAAAATTATGACAATATGTGAAAAAAAGGCAAATTAGTTTATTATGGGAATTCCATTGTTCTCGGTTTCTTTTTGTGTTTTCGAAGAAATAACGATATTTCAACACTAATTTTCAAAGACATGAAAACACATATTGATGTGTGCCTTCTCTTGCAATATGTTTGGTATACTGGTTGTTTATCTAAGGCAAAATTGGGACAACTGTATCATGAACTCCTTCTTTAAATCAGGTTTAAAATGCATGTTCGACTGCTTTGTATTTGCACAGCAGAAAATGGGACCCCTGTTCACTTTGAAATGTGTTCGTTTTATCTGAAACAGCTTTTGCAGCTATCCACTGGTACCATGGCCTTACACATGCATTTAACTTTAAAATGCGCTCTTGTTCTTGAACCGTTTTCGGTTCCACAATACAGAAAATTTGAAAACATATCACATGTAGCGTTTTCACTTTTGTTCCGTATATATCCATAAATAAAATATGGATACCCTAAATCCGGTTATATAATTGCGCATGATACCATTCATTCCCTGTTTACAGATACCACAATGTCACATTTGGATAGCCAGAATTCGATTGATGGATATCCAATATGCATCTTGCTTTATGATATACAAATTCAAATATGAATAACCAAATATAGAATTTTAAATTCATATATCGGGAACTATACTGGATATTCATCACTCGAATAATTGATATCAGAAGTCGAATCATTCGAATATTTGATATCTAAAATTGATGAATGAATATCCAGAATTCGGTTTTCCAATATCCGATTAAGGAATATCCATTACTAAATTTTGAGATATCATAAATTATATTGCGATATCGCGAAACGAAATAACACATATGAAATACTATAATATGATAATTTCCTAAAATGAATTATGACTATCAAACAGTTGGGAGTATACAGTACAAAGATGCCCAATGTATCTGAATCAGCTCTTTTTTATAACGAAGTTTCGGCCCACTTAGGAATATATGCAAATATGACATTTATAGGCATAATACAATTCAACAGAAGAAAACCAAGCGGCGAAAAACACACACACAAAAAACCCCACAAGAATAAACTTTGACATAATATTCTTCCCGTAACTTCATCTACATTATGGTAATTATAATTTACACATTACAGACTTATCAAACCAAAACATTTCCTCATTTCCATTTGCCACCACTGTAGATCTATTTAGTCAGCTTAAAGATAACATATGTCCTCTTAATATGGGCAAGGTATCTCAATGTATAGGATAATGTCGGTACAGCTCATCCTAGTTTGACACAGGAGCAGACATTTAAGAAGACATTTAATGTAGCTTATGGAAAGCTATATAACTATTTATTTTGTTTAAAAGATATTCGATATGGTATATAAGGTATCTTAATTGAGATAGCTTCTATTCTATAGACGATTTCTAATATGACAAATAAGATACCTGATACAGCATAGAAGATATTCAATATGACATACAAGATAAGTAATATATAATTTCTCATATATCAAAATACACGAAATATTATTAAATGTTTAAGCTATTATATAAATTACATAAAATGAGTAGTATGTGAGATATCTTATTAAAGATATGAGATATCTTTATTATCAAATAAGATATCTGATATGTTCTCGTATAATATCAGCTACAGTACATATTAAATAAGACATGTTGTATATAATAATATCCTCTACGATATATCAAGTTCTTAATACAATAGATATAAGATTATCTCACATGGTATAGGAGATATCTAATATATTTGAGTATATCTGTTATCTTTTTTCATATAATAGATATCTTCTTACTAGTATAAGATATCTGACATACTTTATTAGATACATAATTTGGAATTTTAGATATCATACATTCATATTTAGTTAGTTAGAGCGTTTATGTCTTTATGCTATGTTTGTTTCTTACTGCTGATCTTTCTATCTTTCTGTCTGTTTGTTTGTCTGCAGTTAATAACAATATAATATATTAAATTTCTAATATCCTGCAGAAGATATCCTTTACGTAATATAAGATATCTAAGCAATTGAAAAAGATATCTTATATATTACAATAAATAAGGTAGCTTAGTTATTGAATAAACTGCCGATGTAAAACATAAAATATATTTTGCAGTGTATTAGATACCATATTTGGTAGAGCAATTAACTTACATTCCATTGTGACATGTTTTAGATATCTTATTTAGAATATAAGGTATCTTTTATGTTGTACATGATATCTAATATAATATATAAAATAGTATTACTATTGAATTTTGACATACCAAATATATTGCAATATATAGAATATCTTCATTATTAAATAGCCATCTATGTGACTCATCGGATATCTTAAAAACTGTATAAGGTATCTTATTTGTTTTGGTAAAGGAGTTATCTTATTTTTCATATAAGGTATCTCATTAAGATTATATTTTATTCACTATATCATATCTTATTGACAATACAATATTCATGTCATATAGCTGATATAACATATAAGGAATCGTATACATTATCATAATCTTGCAAGATTAAATCAGATATCTATCTAATTGACAAACTAGTAAAAGTTTCAAATAGAAAAAAAGGATTCTTTAACAGCACAGACTTAAAAGTGCAGTAGCGAAGGCTGATCAATTTCTGAAAGGAACACTAAATCTTATTGTGATGATGCGCATTTTCTCCTGGACACCCTCTGCCGCCATTTCCCAGTGTAGTATATTGCATTGTGAAAGGTGATATCTCCTTATATTTCATAGTTACTGAATGAATATTTTTGATCATGTGTCTACTCTATATTTACAAAATTAAAGTATCACCTCTCTTTCTCTCTCTCTCTCTCTCTCGGTTCTTTTGAACACATTAAACGCACCGATCATCGAACGGGAAGTTAAATAAAGCATTTGTTTATTTGTTTTCATCGCTTATCGGAAGCTGAGAGCAGTACATTTAATTTTAATTTCAGTGCTAAAACAATCCTGTATACATTTGAAGAAAATGAATAATTTTAGTATATACAATCAGTGATCGCTGAGACAATCCGATTGAACGTAACGTAACGTCAGCAGCGTAACGTTGCTATGAAACACACTTACGTCAGTGTTCATTGTCGATATCTTTAGCGTTTACAAGCAGCGAAAAAGTCTCTAGGAGTTACAAAAGAAAATAATAATAAAATACAGTCATTTAAAACCACTTTTACCGAATAACTGATCAATGGCAAAAGCGGAGAGACAAACGGTAATATAACATTGTATTTTCTTTACTTCTGACGTTGAAATTAATAGATTTATTTGTTCAAGAGTGAGAAAGGGCAATGTGTTTGCGTGTGCGTGCATGCGTGCGAGTGTGATTGTTCGTGCATGCGTCTGTGCGCGTATTTGTGTTGACGGCGGAGATGCGGGAGATGTGTACGTTTGATGTATTTATGTATATCTGCGTTTGTCATAAATTTTCCTTGTTCGTTGAGCCAATATAATTTTCAAAATAATACATTTCTTCGACCGCGATTCTTTACTTTTTTAAAATGGCTATTCTAACGTATATTCGTTGTAAAGCTATTGGAGGAGGAAAGTTTTGTTTGTCATATTTTCTTTAGTATCTTGTCCGCATCGTAATCTGCAAATAGTTATGGCTAGTGTAATGAAACAAACCGTCCACTGCCACTACCTGCTGTAAATACTATTTGTTAACTTTACAATTAAATTTGCCGTATGCGCTGACCGCCGATGACCACAGCAATAATTACTTAGTGAGTCTGTTTCATGCAGCATAAAAGGTTTCGGGAATTTGGGGGGGATTTTTAATCAGAAGATTAATAATACGAGTTTAGTTCTATACCACGATACATTATTCAAATCTCTCTCTATCTCTCTCTCTCTCTCTCTCGCTCTCTCTCTCTCCCTCTCTCGCTTTTCTCTTAAATCTTACTTTAAGTGCTTAAAATTCAGTTTTAATTTGCGAATAGAAATGATAAAAAATACAGAATAATGATCATGCATCAGTGATTGATGGGTCAATTTAATATAGCGTCAGTAGCATAACGTTGCTATGCAACAAAACAACGTCACTGATTGTTGTCGAAAGGCCGCTAGCGTTTGGGAACAGCAGTAAGAAAAAGTAAATAAAGCCTTCTTCGAAACAAAAAAAAAGGGATCAATGGCAAAATCGGAGAGTGAAACGGTAATATCAAATTATTTTGACATATTTCAAGCAAAACACTTAACGCATCCATCTTTTAAAGATATAATTTGAAATTGTTGTGGACTACTCGCCCCCACATCCGACCCTCTCCCCACTACCGCAGCCGCGTGCGCAAAAGAAGCCGTTTAAAACCGGAAAATGCCATAACGACTCCAAGTTGCCTGGTTGGTTGTTTTGGGTTTAACGGCTCTTTAAAACAGTACTTCAGTCTATATCGTGCCGTCTCCCAGACAGGGGGAGAAAGAAAAGAGATATTATAGGGGAAAGAAAAAGGACCTCTATGCTTAAGGCGTGAATTTTCCCCATGATTAAAGAGTTATACGGAAGACTGACTTCTGCTTTGCATTTATGACTATGACATGTAACTTGCATGACAAATGAATTTTCAAGTGTTTGTAACTATGTAAATACGTTAAACATACGTTGACGTTGACGTCATTTTTGAGATAAATGGTAAATTATCCTCAAACTGATCTTTGAAATAATGATTGATTGTATACATTTCACCCCTTTTTGACTTACATTACTCACATAACAGACAACACTGGATAGTTTTTACTAAATGTATGTGACCTTGACCTCAATTCAAGGTCATGGCACGCAATATAATACTTGAAGATCACAGTGCTACTGCTGGCCATTCTCCTTCTTTGGCTTACTGAGTATCGTTCCCCCCCGTGACCCAGCTTCCCACTCATATATATTGCGTACTTGCATCGCATAAGTCTGCTGCATGAAGGAAATGCTGGGTTACGGGGGGGAAAGTACTTGTATTTTAGTTGTAGTGAAGCGTTCCCTTTTGGCCGTTTTGACCGGAAGTAGAACTACGGTTTTGCATGTTTAAATGCCAATCAGGCGTTACAAGAATGAAACCATTGCTTTGTATTGTGATATGTGTGTATTTAGCATGCATTTATGAGAATAATATATGGAACGAATGACTAATTTTAATATCTTTATTACCTCAAAAAATGAGGTATGCGAAAACCTTGAATTTAGGGTAGGTAGGGTCAGACTGGATTATCTCCCCATGTCTTTGGGTCTGAATCACAAATGATCTGATTTCATACGGTTTACATATTTGTGGAAGCTCTGCTAAGAAAAAAATGCACACTTTTTACTTTTGAAAATTCGGACCTGTCGCGCCGGCCTAATGGGGAAAATCCTCGCCTTAATCGTAGAAGTCCTTGTCCAAACAACTCCCATCCGCACCTACTGCAAGCACAGTAGGCCCTTGTCCTACTAATATCCAAATTAGTAGGACGCCCCAGCACTGAAAGATACCCAGCACCATCGCCCAATGACATAATGACTCCAAATTATGGAAGAAAATCGCATTTCCATACCGTTAATGTAAAGACGCAATTCCATTCCCACTTGAAATGAAAAATCCATTCTTGTACAAATGGATGTATAAAATGTAACAATGCTGTTTCGCTCAGATGTATCTCAAACAAATCATAGCAAAATTTCAGGTTTGTAAAAGATAAACTGGTGGAGTTATCACAGAAACTCCTGAATGTGGCCAAAATACGGTTTACTCCTTTTCAGTTGTTTCAAGATAGCCCACCAGGAAATATATGCACAAATATGCTTTACACACATACGAGTCGAATAGCATACTATCTGTTTAGAAGCTTGATCTTTTAAAATTCCGGTTGGGAATGGAGTTGCGCCTTTACCAGGCGTGTAAATATTGTTTCTACGAATATAACTTCCTTTGGTGTTATCCGATTATTCATACACTTTTATCTGTAAATATGTCCTCTATAGGTCTTTTTTTTCCAGATATTGTAATATATATCATTTTTAGTAACGCATCTTCCTGACGTGAGATTTTGTGAATTTTAAAGTGTATGGATACACTTCCATAATTTGGTCACCACTTTTATAAGGGAATCAACTTTAGCAGCACAGTATTTTGTAGCTTACCACTAATTATTTATACAGCCGACAGTGTTAATAATTTTCGCCTAGTTCCCAGCTCTTGAGAACGCTGCCTTTCCGTGCAGCCCCACATGTGTGCAGTAATGCTGTCGCGCAAATAAAGTATCGGACAAAGCTGTACACTAGTTTTCTTTTATTTCAATAAGTAACTCGAAAAAAATCAGCATGGACATTTGCCTTTATTCATCTAAGTGTGCTATTTCGTTTAACGATTGTTTACATTAGTTATCTATCAATGGTGGACGCTCTAACCATTTTCTTCTTGACTGAATCTTCTCCCCCAAAGAGGCGGGGCCTGATTCATGAATATTTAGTTATAAGTCATCGGAGAGCAAATTGCTTCTTCTAAGAGTAGACAGTGTCACAAAGGATTGATATCCTTCCATGACAGAGTGATCCCCATCGCAGGTGTATCCATCCACCTTAATTTGGCACCCGATTATATACCGTAATATGCATATGCTCTGGGACACCTTAACTATTACCTTACTGAATTGCTAAATGGGCTTTCCTGCCTTTGAATTCAGACATGTCCACTTGCCATATCATGAAATATTACATAAAGCGGTTGATTCAATGTCAAACAGTGTAGACCCTCATCAGATCGTTACACTGGAAGCAGTCTTATCTGGGTCTACACTATCTTCTAAAATATTCTTAGGGTTCCAATGTCCGAGTGCGTAGTGTTTTACGACACTGTTAGGGACGAGTCATTTATTATCAGGTGTGTGTGTGGGGGGGGGGGGGGTGTGGGTTGGGGGGGGGGGGGGGGGGCGGGTACATTTTCATATGGTTCACCAAAATTTTTCCGACCCCCCCAGTCTCACCAGAATTATTTTACCGATCCCCCCAGACAGGTGACAAAATTTTTTATGACCCCCCCCTATTCCCAGTGCCCTTCACACACACACACACATAACATATTACCTATATTATGTCAGACTGACCTCAATCAAAACCTAGCTGTATGAAACACAAAGAACATTTTCTTATTCTAACAGGTTAATTACATGTAATCATGGTCTGTTTAAACTTTGTCTGCATTTCTTGCACTTTTTCTTCTGCTAATGGCCATCCAGAAATCTGTTGTTGAATGCTTAGTAATTCTAACTGTAAATAACATTAATTAGGCCTGTGGGTGGTGGGGGTCTGGGGCCACACTGGTTTTGCTGATGAAAAGGCACAAGGAGAGCTGATATCACAAATGCAGGCATTAACTTTAATTGAGCACAAAATCATCTACCTGGCATGACTTTATAGACATTTTTATACTGTTCTAGCAAATCAATATAAATATCTGTTTTTGGATATGAAGCTGTCCAAGTTTTTGTGTCATTTCCATAAAGACTTTTAAGTTTAAGTTCTGAGTTTGAAAGAAAAGATTCTGAAATTTTAAGAGTAATAGGGGGTCTGGGGGCGAAGCCCCCCAGAAGCTGAGACAGTTTTAAAAATGAAGACTGATGGAAGAATTCTGACCCCCCCCCCCCCCCCCCAATATGCCTAATAAAATATATGACCCCTCCTGCTCCAAGGCTTTTTTATTTCCGACCCCCCAGTACATCACCAAAAAAAATTCCGACCCCCCCCCTAAATGTACCCGCCCCCCCCACCTGATAATAAATGACTCGTCCCTTATATGCTTATATCAGATACACGATATCACTCTACATTTTTCCTATTTTTCAGGCAATATGCCAAAGAGAAGACAACCAATGCGTCTGTCTGTCAAAGTCCGAGAAGAGAAAGGCACTTCTTCTTTGCTGTGTTCAACTTCAGACACCTTGCCCAGTGCACTCAACAAGCACAACAACAGAGTCTAGCAAAGCACAGACAAGAGTTACAGACGACACAGCGAGACAGTCTCTGTCAATTCTTCAAAGATTAGGGAATGTCTTGTGTGCATTGTTTAAGAAGAATCCAGTACAAGAAAAGCGTCTTAGTAGCTTGCTACAGGAAAATGAAAGATACACCACAGATCTGAAGGAACTGAAGCAGGACATTCCTAAAGAAAACAACGCCGTTGATGAAAATGCTACATCTGACCAGGTTTATTACACAGAAGATGATCTTCTTGTCGTTGCTCAGTCGATGATTTCTTGTAACACGAGAAGACGTAGAAAGCAACCAGCGAAATGTGCCAGTGATCAGATCCTAGCTAAATATGCAAATTACGACGAGAACAGGGAGAGGATCACTTTCTGAGCAGATTTGGATTGTGACACGCTTAAATATCAGTTTAAAGTGCAATATTAACAAAATAGTTCATTCATTATTTTTTCTTTTACTCACATTTTGTCCTAATCATGAATTATAATTGTCTGTAATATAGATTTTACCATTATCAGTTTCATGAAATCATTTTTAAAAAACTTCATTTCTGTTAGTTTGTTGTCGTAATCTTTATTTACCTTGTCAACCCTAAAGACTGCATTTGATATCTGTGCAAACAGTGAAGATTCAGATGATATCGCAATTACAAACTGTAACATCTGGATCTCTACTGTTTGTCAGTTCGTGTATGTATTTTCATGTTTTCATTTTCTGAATGACAAAACTGTCCAGTGGAAGATGCGGAGATGAAAGTGGTATTTTTTAAACAGTTTGTTAAATCAGGCATAACTATATATATATATCCATGAATTAAATATGGATACCCTAAATCCGGTTATATAATTGCGCATGATACCCTTCATTCGCTGTTTACAGATACCACAATGTCACATTTGGATAGCCAGAATTCGATTGATGGATATCCAATATGCATCTTGCTTTATGATATACAAATTCAAATATGAATAACCAAATATAGAATTATAAATTCATATATCGGGAACTATACTGGATAATCATCACTCGAATAATTGATATCAGAAGTCGAATCATTCGAATATTTGATATCTAAAATTGATGAATGAATATCCAGAATTCGATTTTCCAATATCCGATTATGGAATATCCATTACTAAATTTTGAGATATCATAAATTATATTGCGATATCGCGAAACGAAATAACACATATGAAATACTATAATATGATAATTTCCTAAAATGAATTATGAATATCAAACAGTTGGGAGTATACAGTACAAAGATGCCCAATGTATCTGAATCAGCTCTTTTTTATAACGAAGTTTCGGCCCACATAGGAATATATGCAAATATGACATTTATAGGCATAATACAATTCAACAGAAGAAAACCAAGTGGCGAAAAAAAAAACACACACAAAAAACCCCACAAGAATAAACTTTGACATAATATTCTTCCCGTCACTTCATTTACATTATGGTAATTATAATTTACACATTACAGACTTATCAAACCAAAACATTTCCTCATTTCCCTTTGCCACCACTGTAGATCTATTTAGTCAGCTTAAAGATAACATATGTCCTCTTAATATGGGCAAGGTATCCCAGTGTATAGGATAATGTCGGTAAAGCTCATCCTAGTTTGACACAGGGGCAGACATTTAAGAAGACATTTAATGTAGCTTATGGAAAGCTATATAACTATTTATTTTGTTTGAAAGATATCCGATATGGTATATAAGGTATCTTAATTGAGATAGCTTCTATTCTGTAGACGATTTCTAATATGACAAATAAGATACCTGATAAAGCATAGAAGATATTCAATATGACATATAAGATAAGTAATATATAATTTCTCATATATCAAAATACATGAACTACTATTAAATGTTTAAGCTATTATAATAATTACATAAAATGAGTAGTATGTGAGATATCTTATTAAAGATATGAGATATCTTTATTATTAAATAAGATATCTGATATGTTCTCGTATAATATCAGCTACAGTACATATTAAATAAGACATGTTGTGTATAATAATATCCTCTACGATATATCAAGTTCTTAATACAATAGATATAAGATTATCTCACATGGTATAGGAGATATCTAATATATTTGAGGATATCTGTTATCTTTTTTCATATAACAGATATCTTCTTACTAGTATAAGATATCTGACATACTTTATTAGATACCTTATTCGGAATTTTAGATATCATACATTCATATTTAGTTAGTTAGAGCTTTTATGTCTTTATGCTATGTTTGTTTCTTACTGCTGATCTTTCTATCTTTCTGTCTGTTTGTTTGTCTGGAGTTATTAACAATATGATATATGTCATTGTTGAAATTGTTAATGTCTCATTTGTAAATTGAGATGAAACAATAAACCATTGTAAAAAAATTTGTATTTACGTAAGATATACATGTAAAAGACTAGAGATAAATTATATAAGATATCGTCAATATTTGACCTCTAATATGTGAACGAAGAGATATCACATGCAGCATACGATATTAAATAAGCATATAAGAATTTATATATAATGCCCCTGATATATGATATAATATATTAAATTTCTAATATCCTGTAGAAGATATCCTTTACGTAATATAAGATATCTAAGCAATTGAAAAAGATATCTTATATATTACAATAAATAAGGTAGCTTAGTTATTGAATAAACTGCCGATGTAAAACATAAAATATATTTTGCAGTGTATTAGATACCTTATTTGGTAGACCAATTAACTTACATTCCATTGCGACACGTTTTAGATATCTTATTTAGAATATAAGAGAGCTTTTATGTTGTATATGATATCTAATATAATATATAAAATAGTATTACTATTGAATTTTGACATACCAAATATATTGAATATATGGAATATCTTCATTATTAAATAGCCATCTATATGACTCATCAGATATCTTAAAAACTGTATAAGGTATCTTATTTGTTTTGGTAAAAGAGTTATCTTATTTTTCATATAAGGTATCTCATTAAGATTATATTTTATTCACTATATCATATCTTATTGACAATACAATATTCATGTCATATAGCTGATATAACATATAAGGAATCGTATACATTATCATAATCTCGCAAGATTAAATCAGATATCTATCTAATTGACAAAATAGTAAAAGTTTCAAATAGAAAAAGAAAGGATTCTTTAACAGCACAGACTTAAAAGTGCAGTAGCGAAGGCTGATCAATTTCTGAAAGGAACACTAAATCTTATTGTGATGATGCGCATTTTCTCCTGGACACCCTCTGCCGCCATTTCCCAGTGTAGTATATTGTATTGTGAAAGGTGATATCTCCTTATATTTCATAGTTACTGAATGAATATTTTTGATCATGTGTCTACTCTATATTTACAAAATTAAAGTATCACCTCTCTTTCTCTCTCTCTCTCTCTCGGTTCTTTTGAACACATTAAACGCGCCGATCATCGAACGGGAAGTTCAATAAAGCATTTGTTTATTTGTTTTCATCGCTTATCGGAAGCTGAGAGCAGTACATTTAATTTTAATTTCAGTGCTAAAACAATCCTGTATACATTTGAAGAAAATGAATAATTTTAGTATATACAATCAGTGATCGCTGAGACAATCCGATTGAACGTAACGTAACGTCAGCAGCGTAACGTTGCTATGAAACACACTTACGTCAGTGTTCATTGTCGAAAGGCAGATAGCGTTTACAAGCAGCGAAAAAGTCTCACGGAGCTACAAAAGAAAATAATAAAAAAATACAGTCATTTACAGAAAAACTGATCAATGGCAAAAGCGGAGAGACAAACGGTAATATAACATTGTATTTTCTTTACTTCTGACGATGAAATTAATAGATTTATTTGCTCAAGAGTGAGAAAGGGCAATGTGTTTGCGTGTGCGTGCATGCGTGCGAGTGTGATTGTTCGTGCATGCGTCTGTACGCGTATTTGTGTTGACGGCGGAGATGCGGGAGATGTGTACGTTTGATGTATTTATGTATATCTGCGTTTGTCATAAATTTTCCTTGTTCGTTGAGCCAATATAATTTTCAAAATAATACATTTCTTCGACCGCAATTCTTTACGTTTTTAAAATGGCTATTCTAACGTATATTCGTTGTAAAGCTATTGGAGGAGGAAAGTTTTGTTTGTCATATTGTCTTTAGTATCTTGTCCGTATCGTAATCTGCAAATAGTTATGGCTAGTGTAATGAAACAAACCGTCCACTGCCACTACCTGCTGTAAATACTATTTGTTAACTTTACAATTAAATTTGCCGTATGCGCTGACCGCCGATGACCACGGCAATAATTACTTAGTGAGTCTGTTTCATGCAGCATAAAAGGTTTCGGGAATTTGTGGGGGATTTTTAATCAGAAGATTAATAATACGAGTTTAGTTCTATACCACGATACATTATTCAAATCTCTCTCTCTCTCTCTCTCTCTCTCTCTCTCTTAAATCTTACTTTAAGTGCTTAAAATTCAATTTCAATTTGCGAATAGAAATGATAAAAAAATACAGAATAATGATCATGCATCAGTGATTGATGGGTCAATTTAATGTAGCGTCAGTAACATAACGTTGCTATACAACAAAACAGCGTCACTGATTGTTGTCGAAAGGCCGCTAGCGTTTGGGAACAGCAGTAAGAAAAAGTAAATAAAGCCTTCTTCGAAACAAAAAAAAGGGATCAATGGCAAAATCGGAGAGTGAAACGGTAATATCAAATTATTTTGACATATTTCAAGCAAAACACTTAACGCATCCATCTTTTAAAGATATAATTTGAAATTGTTGTGGACTACTCGCCCCCACATCCGACCCTCACCCCACTACCGCAGCCGCGTGCGCAAAAGAAGCTGTTTAAAACCGGAAAATGCCATAACGACTCCAAGTTGCCTGGTTGGTTGTTTTGTGTTTAACGGCTCTTTAAAACAGTACTTCAGTCTATATCGTGCCGTCTCCCAGAGAGGGGGAGAAAGAAAAGAGATATCATAGGGGAAAGAAAAATTGTCCAAACAACACCCATCCGCACCTACTGCAAGCACAGTAGGTCCTTGCCCTACTAATATCCAAATTAGTAGGACGCCCCAGCACTGAAAGATACCCAGCACCATCGCCCAATGACATAATGACTCCAAATTATGGAAGAAAATCGCATTTCCATACCGTTAATGTAAAGACGCAATTCCATTCCCACTTGAAATGAAAAATCCATTCTTGTACAAATGGATGAATAAAATGTAACAATGCTGTTCCGCTCACATGTATCAAAAACAAATCACAGCAAAATTTCAGGTTTGTAAAAGATAAACTGGTGGAGTTATCACAGAAACTCCTGAATGTGGCCAAAATACGGTTTACTCCATTTCAGTTGTTTCAAGATAGCCCACCAGGAAATATATGCACAAATATCTTTGTCAATCTTTCCCTTTGATGTTGGGGATAGGGTTTGGGATCTGATTCAGTCAGTTCCTGAAATGTAGTTACTCTTTAAATTTACACACATACGAGTCGAATAGCATACTATCTGTTTAGAAGCTTGATCTTTTAAAATTCCGGTTGGGAATGGAGTTGCGCCTTTACCAGGCGTGTAAATATTGTTCCTACGAATATAACTTCCTTTGGTTTTATCCGATTATTCATACATTTTCTTCTTGACTGAATCTTCTCCCCCAAAGAGGCGGGGCCTGATTTATGAATATTTAGTTATAAGTCATCGGAGAGCAAATTGCTTCTTCTAAGAGTAGACAGTGTCACAAAGGATTGATATCCTTCCATGACAGAGTGATCCCCATCGCAGGTGTATCCATCCACCTTAATTTGGCACCCGATTATATACCGTAATATGCATATGTTCTGGGACACCTTAACTATTACCCTACTGAATTGCTAAATGGGCTTTCCTACCTTTGAATTCAGACAGGTCCACTTGCCATATCATGAAATATTACATAAAGCGGTTGATTCAATGTCAAACCGTGTAGACCCTCATCATTTGGGTTCCAATGTCCCAGTGCGTAGTGTTTTACGACACTGCTATATACTTATATCAGAAACACGATATCACTCTACTATTTTCTTATTTTTCAGGCAATATGCCAAAGAGAAGACAACCAATGCGTCTGTCTGTCAAAGTCCGAGAAGAGAAAGGCACTTCTTCTTTGCTGTGTTCAACTTCAGACACCTTGTCCAGTGCACTCAACAAGCACAACAACAGAGTCTAGCAAAGCACAGACAAGAGTTACAGACGACACAGCGAGACAGTCTCTGTCAATTCTTCAAAGATTAGGGAATGTCTTGTGTGCATTGTTTAAGAAGCATCCAGTGCAAGAAAAGCGTCTTAGTAGCTTGCTACAGGAAAATGAAAGATACACCACAGATCTGAAGGAACTGAAACAGGACGTTCCTAAAGAAAACAACGCCGTTGATGAAAATGCTACATCTGACCAGGTTTATTACACAGAAGATGATCTTCTTGTCGTTGCTCAGTCGATGATTTCTTGTAACAGGAGAAGACGTAGAAAGCAACCAGCGAAATGTGTCAGTGACCAGATCCTAGCTAAATATGCAAATTACGACGAGAACAGGGAGAGGATCACTTTTTGAACAGATTTTGATGGTGACACGGTGAAATCCCAGCAGTTACATAAAGTTTAATCAACCTTGACTCAACATTGATTCAACATTTTGACGTTGAATCAAGGTTGATTCAAGGATGATTCAATGTTGACTCAACCGTGTGTGCTCAGTGGGATATTAGTATAAAGTGCAATATTTTTATTCTCTCTTTATGTTACTCACATTTTGTCCTAATCATGAATATAACATGTAATATAGCTTTTACCATTATCATTTTCATTCAAAGAATATTCATCTTTGTTAAATTTTGTTGTCATGATTTAATTAACCCTGTAAACCCTCCAGACTGCATTTGATACCTGTGCGAACAGTGGAGATTCGGATGATATCGCATTAAAAAACCTCGCATTTGGATTTCCACTGTTCCCTATGTGTAGTTCTCATGTCTTCGTTTTCTCAGTGAAAATCCTATCCAATGAGAAATTCGAATTTCATACAGATCATGAGAGGCTATACCAAAATATAAGTGGTCGTAGGGGATAAGAAAAGTAGCCTTGTGGTCGCTCATTTATTCACAGTTTCATGGCAACATACATGAACCATTGGATCGGAACTAGTCCTTGGGGCAGTGGATTTATAGTCCCATCGTATCTTGGGCAGAGCATGTTAAAGATATGCTACAACCATCTCCTTTTTTCCCTCATTTGAAACTGGTACTCATTTACTTCTGGGTTGACAGAGTCTTACAACTATTGGCCCGTTGGGATTCGTACACGCGGCTACTGCCTTAGATTTGGTGCTGTTTTACAATATATGGATGGTCAAAATATCAAATTTTCCTCCTAATTTTGTAATATCCAAAACTTGATCTACAGATATCCAAAGGTAGAATGTTGGATATCCATAAATCGAAGTTTGGATACATCTCTTAATCATGCGGAATATTTCATATCCAAATATCGACCAATGAATATCAAAAATCAAATTAGGAATATCCACAATCGAATTATAAATATCGACAAGTAAGTTGAGAAGTGCTCATCCACATATCGAACCACAGATATCCACAAATCGAATTATGGGTAGCCAATCTGTACACATGAGGCTCGTTAAAGATGTTTTGCTATAATTTTGCAGGGTGCCCACTGGTCAGGGAAAAGTCAGGAAAATTTGAATTTTCTTCAAGGTCAGGGAAAAGTCAGGGAATTTTGAAAAATTGACAGGGAAATCCTAAAATTCTAAAAAGTCAGGGAATTTTATACATTTTGGACAAAAAAAATATGAATTTTTGATGGTTAAAGTGTCTTTTGATAGTTCTATATTGTGCTTTTTTATAACTGCTTTTTGTTCCTGCTGTAGCAAGGTGCGATATAGGAGTTCACTTTGCCGTCCGTCAGTCATTTCGTTCGTCCGTCTGTCAACAATTATGCCGACCCTAGCGTCGACCCTAGTGTTAGGTCCATTACTAGCAAACTGTGATACCTACAATCATCAAACCTGGCAAAAAGCTTCTTAGAATATTATTGAGGGCTGTTGCTCTTCTTTTTATCCTTGACCTATATTTCGTGGTCAGTTGAATTCGTAAAATTTTATATTCAATATTACGTCGACCCTAGCGTTTAAGTTCATTTCTATCGAAGAGTGGGCAAAAACCAACAGCGCAGATCCTGATAAGACTGCTCTTCTAAGCCTGCAATGTGTGTCCCATGTGTGTCCCAGTACCCAGCAGGCACATACGTTTTATATTCAAAATCACGTTGACTTTAGCGTCGACCATAGCGTTTAAGTCAATTTCTCCCAAACTATGATACCTACAATCATCAAACCTGGCAGAAAGCTTCTTCTTAGAATGTTCTCGAGGGAGTTGCTCTTATTTTTTACCCTTGACCTATATTTCATGGTCTGCTGACTTCGTAAAATTTTATATTCAATATTACATCAACCCTAGCGTTTAAGTTCATTTCCATCGAAGAGTGGGCAAAAACCAACAGCGCAGATCCTGATAAGACTGCTCTGCTAGGCCTGCAATGTGTATCCCAGTACCCAGCAGGCACATATCGTCGTAATGACGTCACACTGATGTCTATCCGACTCGATGACGTCGCATGGACTTCAGTATGACGCCATTTTGACGTCATGTGCCCACTAGGTAGTAAGAAATTAAGGATATTATTCCTATTAATCCAAGCAGGCACACGACGCCAACATGACATTGTACTGACGTCGCATCGACGTCAAGGTGACGTCATTTTGACGTTATGTGCCTGCCTGAATAACTCAAACTCTCAGACCATTCGCTTTCAAACGTAGCAATAATATCAGCTGCGTGAAATGCCTGGAATCGTATAAGACAGCAAAAATCGCAAGTCATCCATCCATCATCCGTTATTGAAGATGAGTGTGAGAAAGCAGTTTCTTGATTTTAAACAGGTATAGCGGTTTATAAATATAAATACTGTCCCAGTGGGCACATGACGTCGAAATGACGTCCTACTGACGTCGATGCGACGTCATTACGTAGCATCAACGTCAGTGCGACGTCATTTCAACGCCATGTGCCTGCTGGGTGGCAGTAATGACTTTAACTACCAGGATGAAAATGAATAATGATTCTGAAAATGATTATGGGTGTTAATGAAAGAAAACGGACAGAGACTTGCACTATGCCATATTATTAAACACGTTTACCGCGAAATAATGACTGTTCAAGCAAATGTTACTGGTATAAACATAATTACGTGCCAAATGATAACAATATATCCTGTCCCACCGAAACATCTGTTCACGCTTGATCCCCTAGGATCCTTTCCTGAATGAAATCTACATATAGTTTTTAGTTTAAACATATTTTATTGCCAAATAATCTATACAGCAACTGGGTTGGACCACAAGTTCTTACAACATTAATTACGGTCCTCCCCATACATTTGTATAATACAAAGTTACAGGCAATGACATGAAAAATTAGACATACTATAAGTAAGGTGTAAATTCTATAGAGCTCAAACATACAATAGGAAAGATAGAAAACATGTACAAAGAAAGTAGCAACAACTAATGCAGTAAGCAGCATCCAGTCTGACATCAACAGCAGCAGCCATTATGATATATCAGGCAGGTAAGGAGGGGAGGGGGGGGGGGGGGGGGGGGGGGGGGAGAATGGGTTGGGGAATGGAAATGGAACTGGTCTTTCTGTACCCTCGAACTGGTTCTTCTATTGTTGGACAGACTCAGGTTTGGTATAACTTCATTCACCTGAAAGAAATAAATGAATATAAGATTACAGCCTGATCATTAAATATATAAAATGTTTATGAAGGATAGCCAGATCACTAAGCTGATAGTGACAAAACTAAATTTGAGAGCACATTAATTAATAAAACGTTTTGTCTCTTTGATGAACTGGTGCACATGACCGAAGAAGATAAAATTGTCCTTTACAGAAAGTGCATCGGAGCCATATAATATGAAATGAACTCCTAGAGGATGAAATTTTCTGGTTGCTCGAAATAGGATTAGTCGTTCATTGCTATACCTTTCACATCTAAAAAAATAATGTTCAGCATCTTCAATACTATTCCCACAGTCGCATATTGGTGAGTCTTTAAGGTGGTTTTGATACAGATCGTTGTTAAGATTACTGCATCTGTTCCTTATTCGACAATGGAATACAGATTCAGTTCTCTTGCCTTGGATAAAGTATTTCGGAATTTGCGGAGAAATATAAATATGCTGTTTCAATTTTAATTTGAATGAGTTAATTGACGTTTCAGATCGAATAGAAAGGGGTAAGTTATTCCACAAAAGTGAACCTGAAGGAATAAAAGATTTAGCAAATATTTCAGTTCTTCTGTTCATAATAGTTATATCTTCAGCGTTTCGAAGGTTATATACAGTTCTCTCGGTAACAAGAGGAGGCAACATATTACATAAATATTCCGGTGCAGTACCATTAACAATTTTATACATAGTTATCAACTTCTGAAACTGGCGACGATCGGACAAAGGAAGCCATCCTATTTCGGTCATTAAATTATCTAATGAAACAGAACGGGTTAACCCGGTGACTATTCGAGCAGCTTCGTACTGAAATCGTTCGAGTTGTTCCTTTTCATACATTGTGCACCCATCCCATACGACAGAAGCATACTCAACCAAGGGTCTCAAATACGAAAAGTAAAGTTGATTCAGCGTTTTACGATTAAGCTTAAACTTCAAACTTCGCATAACTCCTAACATTTTTGAAGCAGACGTTAATATATTGTTGATATGGGCATGCCACTTTCCATCACGACTAAAAGTGAGTCCTAGATGTTTATGTTCATCTACAAAATTAACAGGAACTTGATCAAAGTACAGGTTTGGATTATTTGCATTATTTATACAGAATAAGATAGCTTCCGTCTTGTTTGGGTTAAAATCTACCAACCACTGTTTTGCCCAAGCCGTGATAATTGTCAAGTCGTGATTCAAGATACCCTCAATGTCCTGTATATTAGGTGATGTAAACGATAATGATGTATCGTCGGCAAAAAGACGACTTATACTAACTAAATGTTCTACAATATCATTAACATAGATTAAAAATAACAAAGGTCCGAGTACAGAACCTTGCGGAACCCCTGCAGATAGTGTCTTAGACTCAGACATTGATGAACCTACAAACACTTTTTGACTTCTTCCGGAAAGATAGTGTGAGATCCATTTTAAAACATCCCCTTTGATGCCATTTTGTTCTAATTTAAAAAGAAGGCCTTTATGCCATACTCTATCAAAGGCATTTGATATGTCACAAAACACCATGCATGTATACTGTTTGGAATCAAAACTTTGGCAAATTTGATTATAGATATCAATAAGTTGGAATACTGTTGAATGACCTGGTAAAAACCCGGACTGCAACTTGTAGATAAGTTTATTACTATGAAAGAAGTTATATAAGTGCTTGTAAACAACTCGTTCCATTAATTTTCCAACCGTACTAATCAACGAAATCGGTCTATAATTTGAAGGGGTATCGGATGAACCCTTCTTAAAAAGAGGCATTACAATAGCTTTTTTCCATACGGTTGGAAATGTACATTCAGTAAGAGATCTATTCATTAAAATATGTAACGGTTGAACAACGGTGTCACAGGTCATCTTAAGCATTTTATGACTAACCAGATCATGGCCACATGCTTTATTTACATCAAGAACTCTAATGATGTCTTTGATTTCCGACTCTTCTATGTGTATAGTTTCTAAAGAATTAGCTGTTTTTGGAACAAAATTTGGGAGCTCAGTATTACCTTCATTAACATTGGAGATAGATTCGAAATACTCGTTTAATGTATTAGCTTTTTCAAGATCTGTAAATGAGTAAGCTTCTTCCCCAGACTCAGAAACAGTTTTTAGAGGGGGTATAACTTCAGCACCTTTATTTGATTTTATAAAGTATTTGACAAGTTTCCAGTATTGCCTCGGATTGGTATTCTTTGCTTCAATAATAGTTGACTCAATGTTTCTATAAAACTGTTCTTTTGCGTGAGTTTTAAGATTATTTACCTTATTTCTAAGTTTTTTATAATTTTGCCAATCTTGATTACTACCTGATTTTGCGGCCTTATTTCGTAACCTATCACGTTTTCTTGAAAAAGTTCTGATCTCAGAGTCGTACCAAGGTTTGTCATTTGGTCTTATGGTAACTTCTTTACAGGGTATACATTCTTTGGCAAGATTAATAAACTTTGATGTGAAATTATCACAAGCATTGTCTAAACTATCATTTTTAAGAAATTCCCAGTCAGTGTCTGATATTAATCTATTAAACTTACAAAAATCCCCTTTTTTATATTGCCAAACAACCCGTTTAAAAGCTGCCGAATGATTATAACTAATTGGTAAAAACACGTATGTTGCAGAATGGTCACTTATATCAGCTGGTACACTAAGAATGCCAGAATCTAAAACTTTAGTAGTTTCGGAAAGAATTATTGGATCTAACAGAGTTTGGGAAGTATTTGTTACTCGAGTGGGTACATTAATAACATTAACAAGATTATTTAACATTATTATATCTTTCAAGTTATGAATGCGAGGATTTAGTTGATCTTCATTTAAATCTCCGACAATAATGATGTGTTTGGACATTTCTGATGCTCGTTCGATAGCAATATTAAAACGATGCCAGAAATTCATTGGTGTATTTGGAGGTCTATATATATCACAAAGTAAATATGACTCACCTTTATGTTTAATTTCGATCCATATTGATTCCTCCAAATTAGCTTCCAATTCGGAAAGTCTAACTGCAAGTAGACCTTCTGAAACATATATTAAGAGGCCCGAAGAGTGGGCCGAAACATCTTTTCTAAAAGGTATTGGTTGAAATCCTTCTAAACAAATATCAGAATTTAAAATATTATCACTTAAGTGAGATTCTGTAAAGCAAAGAACATCAAAGTCTGACAAATTATCCTTAACAAATTCTAATTTATTTCTAATACTGCGGATATTTAAGTGAAGTATTGATAAGTTATAGGTTTGATTGCTCTGATCAAGGTCTGGACCAGGATTTTCACTAACATCACCAGACAGAAGAATTAACTGTAGTATTACATATAAAATATTAATATTTAAAACAGTAGTAATATCTTTCAGACTATTATCCATTAAGGAAATTACCTATTTTACCTTTAAGAAATTCATATTCAGTGATAAGAAGATACTTACCCAAGAGCACAGACCGAGGGTACAGAACTGACCAGAGGGGCAGAAGAAGGGTGGGATGGGGAAGGTTATACAAAAGTGTATAACAAAAGATTAAGAATCCAAATTCGTACAACATATCTTCCAAATATCGGACAGGATGCATGATTTCCGCACTGACTGAAGCATATTCTTTGGAAATAAATAGAGGATACTATCTATATACATATACTGGGAAAATCGAATAGAACTTAGGTTTAAAGTAATAATTTTGATACGAAAGGATGACTCACATGGGACACTGACAATAGCCTTCTATTGCAAATGAATAATCAACACGGTGTGTACCAGCTCCTGTAGCTTTACAATGCTATTTTCATCGAGACATACTTAAAACGCATGTTGCTAAAATACTTCTTTGGTACATTTATAGAGAACCAGCAGTGATCCCACACCACAAGTGCTATATATGCTTGTCAATACATGGCTATTGTATAACTTAAACAAAAATTTAAACAAATTAATAAATAACAGAATTAAGATAATATGAAATGAGCACGACTGTACGGTTCCCTGAAATAGCACACTTAATATCCTTATCCAGCGTCGCAACCCGCCACTAGCAAGCAACCAGATGCAACGGAACTGCGCGCCTCTCGGCGTCATGAACAAAGTAATAACTAAATTAGCACAGGACGTGAACACAAGAACAACCGTCCTCCAGAGCGGAAAGCGACGCCAGACATGGTAAATCGCCCATAAAATAGCGCCAAAACCTGCCATGCCACAAAAAAGTGACTACAGACTGTTGATCTTTTCACACAAATTCGTATCAACGTGTCAGGGCCACCAGGAGATAGCAGCAACTGAGCCAGATATGGATTCGCCCCACGTATAGAGTTTGCTACTCAGTCTCGCAGTAATTACTTCCCATGATAGTGCCAATAGAAGCAATTATAATTATTTTACCGTTATACAACTAATATATTATAATACAAATTTGGGAGCAAGGTCACATCTTTACAGCGCATGTTGTCGCTTTGCAAGCGTAGAAGGGAAAAAAAACTAAGTTATTATATATTGTTTAAAAAGTAATATTTACTTCCCTTGGTAACTCATTTATGACATTTGTAGCCTTAAATTAAGGTGAATCGATACATATTCGGAGAAAGCAACCCTGCTAATTTTGTTTTGATTGTACCTTCCCTCTCGACGTTTAAAGGAAACGACCTGCGCCTCCGCGCACAAATCCTATCCTTCAAAAGTAGAGCCACTGCTGAAAGGGCTACATAGGGAAGCAAACAGGAAACCAAAAAGTTGATACCCCCACAAAAATGCCATAAAAATATGGAGGTGTACCCATTCACCTTATGACGATGCTCATTAAACCTGAGTAAGTTCGCTTATATTCATTTAACAAACACTGAAGGCTATCTATTTGATAAGACTATTTCTTGGTCTCTACATGAATAAGGGAGCCCCTTGGCATGCATGAACAGTGAAAACCATAACAAGACTGCATAGCTGTATAGCCCAACCAATATCCCTTGTTAACAATTCATAGAAGGCAGAGAATAAAAAAGGCAAGTCACATCATCCATCTGGACATGCGTACACATGCCGCAAGGCTCTCCGATTCACTAAAAGAGTTTTAAATTCATTGCCATGAAATAGACTCGTAACTACAGACTTAAAAATTGGAGGCAGCTACTCAAAGTACTAGAAATGTATCAGATAATATCGGTAAATTCTTCAGGTCTTGAAGAGGCTCTAGCACATAAAGTAGCAGGCTGGTCGTGGTTACCACCCAGTAGGCACACAACGTCGAATCAGCATCGAATCAACGCCGATTCAACGCTGAGTGCCTAATGGATACTAATCGTCATTTAGTCTCAGATAACGTGTAAATACAAGTGTCAATATCGCCAAATAAGCTCATTTCAGCACAAAACCATTTCATACCGACCAACCGATTCCAAGACGCGGACAATTCCATTGTCCATGCGTGGGATAACTAAAAGACCATTATCGCCCATAAAAACTTAAATCTGGCTGGCCGGGTCGAAGAAATCAACTTAACTGTAACAAATGAGCTTATTTAAGCATAATTATACCACAATGACTGTAATGAGCCTCGGAGAGCATCATTCAAGATATGCATTATGTCTATCCAAACCACTAACTATTTCTCATTATCATGTTCATGTATGCTTACTTAGATGAAGAAATCAAATAAAGGCCATTGTAAGGAAAGAGACGCACATTGCCCAAAAAGTGCACTTATCATTTTCAGCAACTTTTACATGTAAAAACAATCCAATTAAACATGGGCATATCTTATGGAGGAGACAGAGAAAACTATTAAAGTTTTTACATTAACTTGGAGAATAGAAATCACACGGCAACATTTATAGACCACACAAGCCGCGTCACGTGAGAAGGCACACAATAGACCCAGATCAGTCCGCGCATGCGCGGCCTGAATAAAGTCATCTTTGTCTACAACACATCATATGTAACTTGAGGACCCTTAACTCCTAAGAACCAAAGACTTCGATCGGTCGATGCAAATTTAAATGCACAGGCTAATCGAAGCCATGACGCGAAAGCCTTGCTCACGACGCGGCCTGTAATAAAAATTATTATTGTGGTATTAACTGTTCTATAAGAAAACAAGCCATGTCACGTGAGACGGCACCGACGTGGCAGACAAGACCTAGACCAGCATGCTCTTCTGCGCAGTCTAAATAAGAGCATTTTTGTACACAACATAGCGCATGTATCCTGAGGAACCTAAACATCTGAGAATCAAAGACTCCGATAACTCTGTGCAGTGTTATGTGCACAGACTATTCCATACCATGTCGTAAGAAGCGGTGTGTAGAAATATATCTATTTAAGAATATTTGAAATTAAAACACATAGCATTCAGTATACAGAAGTGGACACGTACCAGCAGTCACACGACGTCAGATTGACGTCGTATTGTCGTCGATGCGACGTCATCACGTCGAATCGACGTCAATACGGCGTCACTCGAACGTCGAGCGCCCGCTGGGGAAGTGAGGGATAATAACTGCATGAGTTCTTTTCAGGCATGTTAATGGTAGTTGGCGCCTTTAGCGCCTTTTAAACAATTCCGAAATGTCATTTCCATTGCGAACTCTTACGGGCACATCATCCTTACCTTTCTTTACAAAAATAGTACCGTCTCTGGTCCAGTAGCTACAAACAGCTCGCTGCAGAAATTTCTCACGGAGCTCCATGACTAAATTATGGTTACATTTAGTCAGGTCCTCACTGAGAAAAATCTTATCAGCGTTCTGTTTAAGGTTAGCTTTGTTCATAAACACTCTACGCTTAGTGTGATAGCGGGAGAACTTAATCAGCAGCTGACGTTTACTCCGGCCAGCGTAATGACAACGTTCAATATCAAGAGAAGTTAGGGCTGAAGGATCTGAAGAATTGCTCAGTTTGAGAATGTTACAGTTAATAAATCTCAGGACATGGTCAGTTAACTGTTGCTCGGTGGTAATTTCATCTGGAACTGGCAGATTATACAAACGAAGAGAATTGCGGCGACTGTATTGTTCCAACTCGTTTGTTTCAGCAGAGAGAGAATCAACACGGGCATAAACAGATTTGAGCTCCCTCTCGAGTTTATCTATCTGCTTGGACTTAGTGTCAAGACACTTCTTCTGCTCTTCGATCGTATCAGACTGGAACTTCACTGTCTCGAGTAGCTCATTATTTGACTCTACAAGAGGTGTTATAACAGATTCCTTCAAAGCACCAACTGCGGCCCCAATACAATCTCGGATGAGAGGACTCATGAGCTCGAACAACATAGGGGTCACGCTCTGAACAAACCCTTTATCATTAAATGTTTTAGTAACCATGTCTGAAAACGCTTTCATATCCATAACCTGGCTACTGTCTGGTACATTCGACTTTTTTAGTTCAGGGCTTTCAGACTGAATTGGAGAGCGGTCATCCATTTTCCTTTTAGACAAGCCTGTGGGTGTACTGACTTCCATAGCACCATCCGTAGAACTGGTGTCTAATGTAACATGAGAAGGTAGGCTAGTAGTCATCGTTAATATAACGGGCTTAACTGTGTATAGTGCCCAATAACAGTAAACAGTAACAGCAAATGTCACAATACGCTCTATACCGTTGTATTCTCAGGTAATCTCAGGTAGCCTAAATGGCCTCCGGGCAAAGCTATATGTCAATTTTCAAATTCTTGTAATGTGTAAATATAACTTTCAACTATATTTACCAAATATTCTTTTATATGAGTCACAGTATCAGCATCTACTAAGGTTATATGTAATATAGAAAGTTACCTTTTAACACTTTTAAATCCAGAAATCCAGAAACCTGGAAAAGCCACAATCAGTTCAGTGTAGTTCACAAAGAATTCACGAAGAAGTCAAATGTAAACAAAGGAATGTAAGAAAATATCTCATATCAAACCACAGAGAGTTACAAATGAGATTCCAACATCCTACTCGACATCCCCAATCAAAGTACTATCATTTGACAGAAGACTTTAATGATTTTACTCCATATAGCTATAAATTCCAAAGAATTTACTCAAGCGATCTTACACACGACTATCGGCTAACCGCGCCATTGCCAAATTAATGAAATCTACATATCGACGACAAATGAAGTCTGATATGCAATAAAACCAGAAAACCAATTGTACTATCAACGTTTTTCAGATGAGAGGAATATTAAATTGTGATGCAGATAAGTACCAATTCTTTCTCTTCGAATGGTAAAATCAGTTTAAAATTCACAAATAAAATTGCTCAATTTTGTGCCAAGTAGCCACATGGTATCGTGTTTGAGCTGAGAAAAGGATGTCATGTCTCACTCCCCCCCCCCCCCCCCCCCTAATGTCTGGGTGCCTCCAGCATCTTTAGTATCTATTATGTTCCGTGCACTAAAAGGCATTGTAGACTCATTCCTCATTCTTTTTTCGCAGAAATATCTCTCGAAAACGAGGTGTCCATTGTCTCTTGTATCAATGAAAGTCAACATAGGCGGTCGAACCTGATTAGGAGCGGCGGTAGTATAGTGGATAACACGCTGGACTACCATTCCAGGGGTCGCAAGGTCGATCCCCGCTTCTCCGGGCTTTCAGATGAGACTTTAAACCGAGGTCCCGTCTCCGTGTGACCTAGTTGTTGGTGGGACGTTAAACCCGAGTTCACTCACTCACTCACTCACTCACTGAACCTGATCACGTAGGCCCCGTTTTGAACGATTTGACCACCAAGGCCCCGTTATAGCTACCCATCTTGAAATTGCTCTAGACCTCTGCTGGTTTCCCGTCGACGATTCAAGATAAACAAACGCGGGAAAATGAATGGGACACCACTCTCTGTACATTGTCTTCTTTACCAATTTTAGTTGCCAACTAAAACGACCTAAATAATTTCTAAAACCCTTTTTATATAAAACTCCGTGATGTTTTATTTAATTAAACCTGGCAAATCGCGGTCAGTTACAACGACGTAACTGTAGAGGGAAGTTTGCAGCAATACCTCACTACAAACTTTTTCATAGAGCTTACCCTCGAAAGAGCAATGGGGCCTTTAAGTACTAAATCTAATTTAAATATTTTGACATGACCGAAGTCTATGTTGGGTTTGGTGTTCCGAAGTAAAGAGAAAGCGTTTCTTTCGTTCCAAGTTTTTCCTTAGTCAGGAGAAGAACTAAATAAACTTGTGCTTTCGTTCTAATCCTATACTATGTTTATGTATAGAACAGAGACCGCGGGGGGCAGTGCTCCCTAGCTCCCTGAAAATAATGGCCAAATCTCCCCCAGCTCCCTTAAAATATTTCCGCGTGCTCCCTAAAATTATTTTGCCATTGCTCCCCAAATCCCTAAAAGTAATACAGCTTCTCCCCAGCTCCCCAAAAATATTTATGCATGCTCCCTAAAATGTTTGCCACTTTTCATCATTTGATCAGTGTTGTATTGCATAAAATTTCTGTTAGATATTAGGTGAAGTAACTATACTCAGAGGCTAAAGAAAGAATACACTTTCTAAATGCCCATATTTTACTGTCTTTTACTGCTTGTGCAAATTCTGCAGGATTTAGTTTTTCTCAAGGTTAACTGCTAACTCAACTAGAGCAGCTGAAAACAGGACTAGGTAGAAAGGGATTGGTGTAAAGTCATCTGTGGTGCCCCAAAGACTGGCGTAAGACTAGACTAGACAAGGTTAACTGATGCAGATGCGGAATTATATATATAGAGTAAAATTTCTGTTCGAAATATTTGACTAGCTGCACTATATGTACATGTCGATTTTGCACGCTTTTCACATGCAGCAAACTGGACAACATGATTTTGCTGTCAATCTGTATTTGGAATTTTGGATGTTTCCTATTAAACTAAACCACAACATCTGTGTTTAATTCACATAATGAAAGGACTTTCTGGGGCAGACAAAAATCACATACTCTGAGGCGAAATCAAGTGTACACCTTTTAAATGCCCGTATTGACCTTATTTAAAAGGAAATTATACAAATGTACACAGATTCTTCTCAGCACAGGTTATCTGCAACTGTTTTGGGACAAATAATAAGCCAATTATTAGATCTACTGGGCCAAACTCAGGACCTCTGGCTTATAATGCAGACGCCCCACCGACAAAATATGTTAAGAACGGATATTGAGGTTCTGTTTAAGTCAAGCTTTGGCAAAGAGCCTGTTTGTGCATGGCAATTAGAAAGTTTGTGTTGCTGAAACAGATAAATGTACTAGTAACGCATGTTAATAAATTGTATGTATAAAGGGGTCTGGGGGCGCCCCCAGAAGCCAAAACAGTTTAGAAAATCACATTCTGACAAACAGTGCTCCCCAGCTGCCCAAAATTAAGAGCTTGCTCCCCAGCTCCCTGAAAATAATTGCAGGTGCTCCCCGGCAGCTCCATGAAAATAAATGGCCTTTCTCTCCAGAGTTTTTCTTTGATCAAAGTCGCAACGTGGCAAAGTCGTTCAGAGTCAGAAAAAATCAGAAGTTTACTAACTGGTCATGTATGGTACGGTATCCTCTCTACTTACCTCACCAGAATCTTAAGAAACCAAAACTTTCTCATATAACCTGGCAGTTTTTCAGTGCAGTAGAACTAGAAAGTTCAGTATGGTACAAGATCTTGAGTTGGAAATAAATCGCGCTTTATCATGACGGGTCAAAGTTTACAAAGCTTAGGAAACCAATACTTTTAATGAAGGCGTTCTATGGCTCTTATTCTATGGATACTGCCTCAACCTCGTTCGTGGGGGGGGGGCAGGTGTACATAAACTTAAGCAAATAGACGAACATAAAAGCTAGACTCTTTTTAAGCGCTTCCAATTTTTGTAATCTCTTTGGAACACCTTACTTTTTACGCGCACTATCTTTCACACCGCAGCTGATCGGTATCGAATTACTGCCACGAATGCAGCCTCATCAGCCAATCAACGTCATGTAAATTTTCCCGCAAAACTGCTACACGCAGTTCCGCTTCCACGTTGACCTAAATTGATTGGATTAGACTATCACATGACCTTCATTTGAGTATTTCATTGGCTATAGTTGTCTTCAATCGCCTCAACAACGTCGACGCAGATACGTATTCAACAACTCTGAAAGTTTATTGATTCAAACATCTTTTTTATGTACACGATTATACGATCGATTTCACAAATTGATAGAGAAATTTATTCGGCAACAGCTGATATCGATCTACACAGGTATGCTTATCGTTTTATTGTAAATGCATTCTTAGAATATTTTGACAGCAAATTTCTGCTCTGTGTCCTATAGAAGCTCTTTAAATTAAATTGTTCATTGAACTTAGAACAAACAGTTAAAAGGGAGTCGGATTAAAAATCTTTTTATTAATTATCATATTAAAAATCTGTTTATAAATTATCATATTATCTTGTCTATTATGCAGCCTTGTGGGGTTAAATTTCTCACTGCAATGTTGATATTAAATCATGAAACCGGGAGTATGACTGGCATTCTGGAGAAAATTAATCTATGGAAAAAGAGAAGTTCTTTACAAAGGTCTGATGGGTGCAGCCAGTATGCCCATAAATGACATTGTTCCCTCAAGCAGGCTTACCAGGAATCATCATTCCCTGGCATTTCAAACCCCATTGGCTGGGACTGACATTTACAAGTCCAGTTTCTCCCCCCAGACTATTAGAGATTGGAATTCCCTGGAAGATCCCCTTATTCTGCTGCTGAGTGTGCAGAGGACTCAGTTACTAAGTGTACTTCTCTTGTAAGGGCTAGGGACTAGCTTCCCTGATCACAGATCCTGGTGAATTGATTGTCTTTGGACATATCACCGGTAAACAATTCTGATTCTGGTAGTCTTAGAAAATGTCTTTGTGTGTGTGTGTGGGGGGGGGGGGGGGGGGGGGGGGGGATTAAATTTCTCACTGCTTTGTTGATACAGTGATAATCTTATCACAGAGTTTTAGAAAATCTCTTAGAGGGACGGGGGAAGGGGAATGGCGGCTGTCACTGCCTGTCAGTCTTACTGCTGGTGACAGGACATGTAATCCCAAGTATCATGGCCACAGCTGATTAATCAGAGGAAGTTAAGAGCTGAGAGACAGAGGTGGGAATAGAAGCTGGACCAAAGGAGGCTGAGACAGTGATTATCATTTTTTCTAAGGTAGTGATTATCATTTCTAAGGTGGGGGCTGATTTTTTAGCTCACCTGAGCACGAAGTGCTCAAGGTGAGCTATTGTGATCGATATTTGTCCTCCGTCCCTCTGTCCGTCTGTCCGTCCGTCAACAATTTCTTCAAATGACATCTCCTCCTAGACCAGTAAGCCAATTTCAAAATAATTTCACACAAATGTTTCTCTTATAGCCCTGAACCAAAATTGCTAAAATGATTCTGCTCCGCTGAACAAAATGGCAGCCAGAGCTAAAAATAGAAAAGCCTTTAAACGACATCTCCTCTGAAGCCAATGGCTTGATTTCAAAAAAAATTCACAGAAATGTTTGACTCATGGCCCTGAACCAAAATTGCTAAAATGGTTCCACTCTGCTGAACAAAATGGCCGCCAGAGCTAAAAATAGAAATCTAAAAATAGAAAAACCTTTAAAAGACATCTCATCTGAAGCCAATGGCTCGATTTTAAATAATTTCACAGAAATGTTTGACTCATGGCCCTGAACCGAAATTGCTAAAACGGTTCCACTCTGCCGAACAAAATGGCCGCCAGAGCTAAAATTAGAAATAAATCTTGGAATCACACAGAGGGCACAGTTTTGATCCAATCATCATGAAACTTTGTCAGAATGTTTATCTTAATAAAATCTAGACCACGTTTGAAACTGGGTCACGTGGGGTCTAAAACTAGGTCACTAGGTCAATTCTTAGAAAAACCTTGTGTACACTCTAGAGGGCACAGTTATGATCCAATCTTCATGAAACTTTGTCAGAATGTTTATCCTCATACAGTCTAGGCCAAGATTGAAACTGAGTCATGTTGGGTTAAAAACTAGGTCACTAGGTCAAATCTTAGAAAAACCTTGTATACACTCTAGAGGGCACAGTTATAATCCAATCTTCATGAAACTTTGTCAGAATATTTATCCTTATACAATCTAGGCCAAGATTGAAACTGAATCATGTGGGGTCAAAAACTAGATCACTAGGTCAGGTCTTAGAAAAACCTTGTGTACACTCTAGAGGGCACAGTTATGATAATATCTTCATGAAACTTTGTCAGAATGCTTATCTTTATGAAATCTAGACCAAATTTGAAACTGGGCCATGTCAGGTCAAAAACTAGGTCACTAGGTCAGAAATTAGAAAAACCATGTGAATGCTCTAGAGGGCGCAGTTTTGTTCCAGTCTTCATGAAGCTTTGTCAAAATGTTTTTCTCCAACAAATCTAGACCAAGGGTGCATCTGAATCATGTTGGATCAAAAACTAGGTCAAACCTTAGAAAAACATTGTGAATACTCTAGAGGGTACAGTTTTGGTTCAATCTTCATGAAACTTTGTCAGAATGATTATCCTAATGAAATCTAGGCCAAGTTTGAAACTGGGTCTTGTCTTGTCACATCAAAAACTAGGTCACTAAGAATCTTGTGTACACAGTTGTGGCTTTATTTTGCATTGAATCTTCATGAAAATTTGTCAGAATGTTTATCTTCATGAAATGTAGGCCAAGTTTGAAACTGAATAATGTCTGATCAAAAACTAGATTGCCAGGTCAGATCTTAGAAAAACATTGTGTACACTCTAGAGGGCAGAGTTTTGATCCAATCTTCATGAAACTTTGTCAGAATATAGATTAGAAAGTGCAAAACTGCTCCAATTGAACCATCATCAAATAGATGATCTTCCGTGTTAGTTCATCATAACTCAGGTGAGCGATTTAGGTCCATCATTGACCTCTTGTTTTTCTCAAAGGATGATAGTTGAAATATCCAGCAGGTCTGTCCATGCTGCTGAGACAGATGACTGATGAGTTTACATTGGACATGGGGAGGTGGGTCTTGAACAGATGTTGAGCTCCACCTGCTGCTGAATCAGATGATGCTCTGGATCCGGGCCTGTGGTGTATGCCTATATACAATTTCTTGTTCAACTCTGTATAAAAGTAGGGCCAAAATAGTTAAGTAAGGTATACCATACTCTGGTACTGGGTTCAACCCAACTTAAAGTTTAATGTAAAGTGCCATGGTTGAGTGGTCACCTTTGATCAAAGGGTCCTTTGTTAACAGGCCAGTTCGACTCCCTGACACACACAGTCAGCCCCAGCCTCCATCACTCCCACTTGCAGATTCACATAGGATACAATACAGATACAGCTCCACCCCGGCCCCACCTCAACATACACTACCCCTTCCCAGATGCAATAATACCTTTCATTCTTTCTCTGTCTTTTGCCAGTTTTGGAGAAAAATTCTTGTATTGACTATTGGTACATGTACTTCATCTTTACAATGAGACCAGCCCATCTTATTTTAAAGGCCAGACATATTTTTTGTAGGGGTGTAACAATACATTGGACTATCGATATATAGCAATAGTAGCATTGGCATTAGTCACTATCGATAGGGAAAGCTGCAATGTCAATACTATCCGCAATAGTGTTTCCAATATCGCAATAGTTTCTAGACATGCATCTATTTGTTGAAAGAAGTCTTTTCCTAAAAGAATAATAGAAATGCATGTGGATTCCAAAGAATGAAAGATAATATTTTCTTGTATTTTGTAGCCAAGGTGTGCATGTTGTGAAACAACAGTCATTAAACAATGCTTTTCAGCCGTAAATTTGTGAACATACCAGATTTTTATACTGAAAAGCTCAGTTTCTGGATAAAAAATCTGTCCTCAATAGTTATCGCAATGCATTGCAATAGCAGCCTGCAATAGTCATAGTATCGCAATGGTACTTCTTGCAATGTCAATACTATCGCAATATTCATTTATGGACTATCATTACATCCCTAATTTTTGGATCCTTTAATTCCATGTAGGCTTTGAAATTTGCCTTAAAACAACAGTCTATAAAAACAAACCAATTATCACATGTCATAAAGATGTGGAAATTTTGGAAAGGGGGTTCAAATTAGCTGAGAGGGGTTCGATTTGTGCAGTTTGACCAATTTTTCCTGAAATTCCCCATGAAAATGAAATCATTAAGGCTGAAGTGGGGGTTCATTTGAACCCCCCGAATCCCCTCTGGATCGGCCACTGTAATACACAGACACAACCTTCCATAAACTTGGTAACAAAGTCAGTTGACTACACTGGATTATGTGTATTGTGGATTTTACTGTAGATCTTATTTGGAAAATTGGAACGGGGGCTGTAAAAAGAAAAGAAGAAACAGCCCAGCTGATGAGGCTGAAGCCCCTGAGCCCCCCTCTGGATCCGGGCCTGTGCCAGGCAAAAAGTAATGGTTCCAGTCACCCAAGACCTCTAAATTTTGGGCTGGGTCCCTGAATTTTTTGAAAAAATGCCCATACCCCTAATGATCAAGGTTGGCAAAAAAGCGGGAAATACTCATATTTCCAAGGACGGTGGGAAATAGGATATTGGGTTCTCGCAACTTAAAAATGTTTAATATTCAACTTTATGCAAAGCAAAACATTAAAAACTTATTGTGTAAACAGCAAAGCAAACCATTAAGAACTTTTTGTGTAAACAGCCTTTTATTTAAATCATTTAAAGATTCTCAGGGTAGTATACAAATATTCCATTTGTTTGAATTTAAACTTGTTGCTTTCTGATTAAAGAAACTGCAGCTTCAGTTGTCTCTGTGTGTATCAATAAGCTTAATAACACACAGAGATTAAGGCCCAATTTCACGTCGGCGAATCATTTCTTGGTGATTTAAACTGCGGTGGCGACTTCGCTAAACTGCCTATAAAACCACGGTTTAAATCGATTTCACGTGTGCAAAATTTACCTGATTCAGTAAAACCATGGTTTGGCCAAGTTGGTTATTCTTTCATGTAAGAAATCATGTAAAATTGACTAGCAAAGACACGCCTCTTTAATAGCGCAACAAGATATCGCAGCAGAACAAGGGCTGCCTCAGAAAATATTATATTTTGGTAGTGCATGGTAACTAGCACCATTATGAAGGCACCACCCTTACTCATGTCACGCCTTCTTCGGGACGCATTGGTTAAAGAGGCTTAGTGGGGGCCGCCTGCGCTCGCTATTTAATACGTAGGCATCTGTTACTTGATTTCTGCAGCTACTATGTCTCGCGGAATGTATCAGTTAGAGTTCGGCCGTAGCTTATTGAGACGTTCCCACTTCCTTTCTCTATCAAAAGCTTTAGATTCAGCGACACAGTAGAAGTCAAATACTGAAACGCGTGCTTGTTGCCCCATATATGGTAAAAGTACGTTTATATTAGTAGAGCAGCGGAAAAAGGGCCACCCCAGATAATCTCAGCATTTTGTAGCACAGCTGAACTAGGGCTAGTTTAGAACACTTCACTCTGGTAGCACATCTGAACCAGCGCTGATTCAGAAGACATTACCCTTCAGCAGGGCAGCGAAATTAGTGCTACTTGTTCTTTAGAAGTAATCAATCTTATGTATCCTCATACAAACATCTTCTAAAGTAGCACTTTTTCCACTGCACTACTGAAGGATGGTGTCTTCTGAAGTAGCTCTACATGTAACTGCTACTGCTAAATTGGATGCCATCTGATATACTAAAGATCTAGCTCCGTTGCGCGACTAAAAGGGGATTTCATCTGAAGGAGCGCTAGTTCCGCTGCTCTACAAAAGAGTGATGTTTCCAGAAGTAGCGCTACTTCCGCTACCCTGGTGAGGGGTAGTGTCTTCTGACCTAGCGCTTGTTCCTCCCCGCCACTGAAGGGTGGTTTGATTTTGTTTCTTTTTTTTTTCTTTTCTTTTTTCTTTGAGGAAGCGCTACTTCTGCTGCGCTTCTAAAAGGAGACAGACTTACTTCTGCTGTAATGCAAGATTAACCTGAAGCAGCACTTATTATGCTGCTGTCCTACAAGCTTTGTTCTGAAGTGTGTCTTATAATTGTATGTACACTTTGCCTAATACCATCCCCATCCTTGAAAAACGAAACCCCTAGCTAGCCAGTAATTTACATGCAAAATACATAGCATCACTTATTCGAATGAGCAGTCTACTCTGTTCAACATACTTCCGCAGACCGAGGATGGCCAAACATGTTATTTTTATCGGCAAGCTAAGTAAGGGCAAGCTGACAAGGATAAAAACGGACACCGAAAGTGAGAAAAAGAAAGGGATAAAAAACATGGGAGGCATTAATGAAACAATTTAATGCGAAGCCGATTTAATCATGCGCAGTAGAAGAAAAAAACTGGAAAGTTACATGTAAATTGTAGGAACTAGAAAATTGTCTCTGTAAGATACGAACGATGCCCCGGTACAGCGCCAGTCACAGGGCCGTGTACATCCTTAAAGCACCTTTTAAACACAAACACTATTTACAAGGAATCCATTGGAAACAGGAACAGTTGTTTATATAAACTCCATAATCCTATAATGCCAAAAACTAACAAAATTGACTAAGTTCGAAAGGCCGTAATTCTGTCAAAATTAAATCTATTTATATAAAAAGCCACATGCACATTTTCATTATGCCCTAATATGTGTATTTTTTTTCAAACAGAATTCATTGAAAACAGTAAGAGGACTTGATTACAACTTCATATCCTATAGTGCAAAACAGCTGCCCAAAATGAATAAGTTAAAGATTTACTTACTCCCTTTATAACAATAACAAAAATGATTTGATGAAATATTTCATGCAATACCTCCGACATGGTCTAACTATACATCTGAATTAGAGTTTAGATAATAATATTTGATAAAACTGACTTTAAACAAAAAATAAGATAATTTTTGTATACAATCGCGGACCGCGGTTGAAATCGCATTATTGGACAAAAATAATTTATTCATACGTCACAATAACGTGCACGAATAAGAAAAATACCTCTACATGATCACATGACACACGTGGTCAAAATCGATATTCTTACAGGCCGTGAGGAAATAGGTAATTTGCATTTTAATTTGAAGATTATTTTTCATTCCACATTTATCGAATAAATATGAATTTTCACAAAACTTTTACGGTTAATTATGAGACAACTACATTTTGTCTAACGAAATTTTGTTAAAATATTTGTTTCTGAAAACATGAAATAAATGAGGGAGACAATCTTTAATCAGGCCGTAATTCTGTCAAAACAAATTTTTACTCTAACAAAAATCTGCATGCACATTTTTATTATGTCCATTGCAAGTATGCCAGGTTTGAAAAAGGTGCATTTAAAACTGTAGGAGGAGTTGATTACACAAACTCAATAACCTATAATATGAAAAAAAAACTTGTTGAAAAGCCGTTCCAGGGCCTATTACAGGGCTGGATCAAGGAACTTTGGTAGGGGGTTCAAATTAGCTGATGGTGGTTTGAATAATGCAATTTGACCAATTTTTTCTGAAATTCTCCATGAAAATTGAATAATTTAGGCTGAAGAGGGCGTTCATGTGAACCCCGAACCCCCTCTGGATCCGCCACTATGTTAAGTTGTAGGTCCTCTACCCGGTGCTTATGAGCCAATCCAGCCTTCGCAGTTCTGTTCTTTGTGAAACAAAGCTATTTTACAAATTATGCACCAACGTAATAATCAAAAGGGTCAAGTCTTTGAAAATGAATTCTTGGGCTCTTTGAAACATTAATGAGCCGTGACATGACAAAACCAACAAAGTGTGAGCAGAGTCTTGGCTGTGTGCTTAAAGGGTAGCTAAATATCTTAGCATAACCATGCGGACAGCGAAGACTGATCAGACTTGGCGGATGCCCAGGCTGATCCGAGTCTTTGCTGGGTGAACATACCTTTGTTTTATCATGTCGCGGCTCATTGTGCATCACGAATATATTTCATGTCGAGAAAATCATCATAGTCATCTTTTTTTCTCACAGAATCAATGTTTGTCAGTCCTTAATCTTTCATTTTTCGACGCTCAAAATGATCCGTAGTTTTATTCACAATTAGAAATAATCTTTGAACGTGAAATTCATTCCGAAGATTATCTGTGTAAATAAGCAACCAAAAGCCTTAATTCTCGGTTTATGGGCGACGTGAAATTGGGCCTAAAAGTACCTGTACTGTCATTTGTCTGTTGAATCTAGAGTTATTTTTCACACCTTCACAAACATGGTCATTATTTACAAAAGAAGGTATTGTTAGTCAATTAAAGATCCATGTATGATCATTGCACTGATCAGTCAAGTGACAGGCTCAAGAAACTGGAGTAAGCTACAAGCTCTTTTGCCAAACAGCTATGAACCTGAACCTAGTTTTGAAGCACTTGGCATTTTGATATGCAAACTAAGGAACAAACTAGCCTATAGAGAGAGCTATAATCTTCTGCAGGGATAAACCTGACACAGAGGTTTAAGTAAAACTAAAGTTCAGTTAATATGTCAATAAACAAATTCATGAGGGAACAAAATGATAAAAGAACTCCTGTTTAGAACACAGTTAAGTGATAAAAAAAGATTTGATAGCCTGTTATTTACATGAATTACAATTTAAAAGGGAGTGTTCTTCCAATTCATAGCCTTTGTAGCATCCAAGAATCATCCTCTGTGTCCTCTAACAAGGACCAGTCTTGGAATTTATATCCTTTTCTGCATGATATGTACAGAAATAACAAGAAACATATGCTATCGAGTTAAATTTATAGAAAAATGACAGAATGTTTGTCTAAAACAGCATTAAAGTTTCATATTTCCCAGTATTTCCAACTTTTTCCAAATTTGGAGTATTTCCCAGGACGGTAATTACCGGTAATTACCAGTGGGAATTCCCGCCACCGGTATTTCCCGGCCAACCTTGCTAATGATTTTTGTTAAATTTTGACAGTCTGGGCCCTTTAGTCAAATTGTTAGTCTAATAACCCTGATACACAATGCCATACACCCATATCGACCCAACTTGTATGACCCAAGTCTGGAGTCTGTGAAAGCTTATGAAAGTGAGACTTCATGAAATTAAGTAAGGCTGAAAAAAAAGCTTCCAGACTGATATTAACACAGTTTATGGAGATTAATAGAATCTATAGTAGGGTTGAGGCTGAGACAAGGAAATCTCATGATTGTTTTTAGATTATTCAGTCTCATGTGAGGTTTGCTGAGAATGAGGCTTAAATAACCTGAAAACAAGATTTCCTTGTTGAGGAAGTGTAGACTAAATATTTCTTGTGAAGAAATATATGTTTTCTGTCTGTAGGAGACCAAAACTGACAAGATGAAAGTTGCTACAGCTGGGATTACGTTAGCTTTATTTACTAGCAGCCTCTGTTCTGCTCTACCTCCGAATGCCAAAAAGGATAGAGTGCATGATCTAGTAAGTGACTTAGAAATAATTATAGAGCTGCAGATAGGAGAGGGTAATAAGGATAATTTAGGGATAATTTTCAGTGATTTTTTCTCTATATAAGTGGTGCCCATAAAAGGCACCAGTCCCAATTCAAAATAGTACCTTTTTTTTCCCAACTGCAAGTTGAAAAATTCCCAGTTGCAGGAAGAATTTTTCTAGAGATTATTCTACAAGCATAAATTTACTTGCTTGCTTAGAGAACTGGCAGATATATAGCTATAATTAAATTTAAATATCATATATTCAGTTTGATGACCCCTATCTCACTTCTTGAGCCAATAAAGGTGTTTCTGAAATTCCAAATTTAAGGAGAATACAACACGATTTTTCCCAATTCTGTAGGCACCGGCACCATTCCCAAAATAGTGAATAAATCACTGATTTTTCTTATTTCTCAACAAAAACATACATTGTGACCCATTGTTTGGAACCGTCTCAGTGAGACGGTTCTAATGATGGGTCACAATGTGTGTTTTTATGAAGAAATATGAATAATTATCCCTAAATTATCCTGTTACCCTTCTTATCTGGAGCACTGAATTATATATTTTAGATCAGGATATTAACACTCCAGAGAAGCTGGTGGTGCCATGAAACCATAAAAATTCAAAGTATTGGGACAGATAGATCTCAGCAAGCATTGCTCATAAGGGAGAAGTCTGACTAGGGTCTACACTGTTTAATGATGTTTTCTAATGATGGGTCACAATGTGTGTTTTTATGAAGAAATCTGAATAATTATCCCTAAATTATCCTGTTACCCTTCTTATCTGGAGCACTGAATTATATATTTTAGATCAGGATATTAACACTCCAGAGAAGCTGGTGGTGCCATGAAACCATAAAAATTCAAAGTATTGGGACAGATAGATCTCAGCAAGCATTGCTCATAAGGGAGAAGTCTGACTAGGGTCTACACTGTTTGCCATTCCAGCTGCATTCTTTGGATTCATTACTGCATTGTAAAACCAAGCTGTTTCAGCGCTCTAGATAAGAGGGAGTATTTAGTGATAATTAGGGATAATTTTTGTTAATTCCGCATAAAAACATATGTTGTGACCACTCATCAGAACCGTCTCGACTAGACGGTTCAGATGAGGGGTCACAACAAATGGTTTGGATGAGAGATAAGAAAAGTTATCCTTGATTATCATCAAATACTCCCTCTTATCTAGAGCCCTGTGTTTCATTTATGAGACAAACAGGGCAACTACTCTAGGTGTCTTAAGATTTAGAATTTATATGATTGTTGAAGGGAGTACATATAACATATGTTTTTGCAGACAATGAACAAAGATTATCTCAGAATCACCTTGACCTTCATCTAGAGCTCTGATGTTAAGGTGTATCAGTACATATCCATCTTTTCCTTCTATTTTATAAAGGGGAACAACTTTAGTGACTTCCCTTTGGCTTTCCTAGACAATGCAATCTTTTCAAAATAGGGTATACTCTTTAAGCTAAGAATTTGCTTCTAGAGTTGACTTTCTTTCGAGTAGGGATGCAAAAGAAAAAAAAATGAAAGAAAATTACAGTGTTACTTGCCTTGAATATATTCATTTACATTTTAAGGAGACTAGCAGTATTATATGAACACAGGGCTGCAGACTTGCAGTGTATTTTTTTAAAGAATATTTGTGGGTCTGTAGTGGAATAATTTTCCTTATTTTCAATTTAAGCATATTTAGAAATGTATGCCTCATGCATGTCAGAACTGTCTAGATGAGATTGTTCTGTTGAGGGATCATGACATAGTTTGTTAATCTACGGGTCTTTTCTTAAAATAAAGAATTTGCTCCTAAGGGAGCAAATTCTTTCTTTTAAGACATGTACCCATACACCTTATGTTTGTATTCTAGCCTGTAAGTGAAAAAGAACATGAAATTAATGGGGAACACAATTATGATTATGACCATGAAGCTATGCTGGGAAAAGATGAAGCAGAAGAATTTGATCAACTATCACCAGAGGAGAGCAAGGAAAGACTTGGGTAAGAACTTTTAACCATTCTGTACAAGATTTCTTCGGTTATTTGACAGGTTGTTTTTTCTGAGATCAGAGATTAGTGTAGAACTGTCATTTAGTCCCAAATGAGGTACACGTAATGTGTATCCAGAGCTCTAGAAAAGTGGGAGTATTTGCACAAAAACATATGTTGTGACCCCTCAACTGAACCGTCTCAACGAGATGGTTCAGATGAGGGGTCACAACATATGGTTTCATTGAGAAATAAGAAAAATTATCACTCAATTATCATAAATAATACTATTTAGAGCTCTGAATAATATCCCATTTGGTACATGAAAATTGAAAGTGAAGAATTTGTTTCCTGCTTAAAAGAGAGCAACTCTTAGAAGGAAAGAATTTGCTCTCAAGGAAAGCAAATACTGTTCCCTTAAAGTTACCTCCCATGCAAAATGGCGGCCAGACCTTGGCGGTGTACCATAGGCTTCAAGGTGCAAGGCAGAGTTCATAAAAGTCTGTTAGAGTTTACAGGTCCCATTCTGATAAAATGATTAAAATGTATTGGAAAATTCAAAAGATTTTTACCAGAGGGAATGAATTTTTATTAAACAATATGTCAGGCAGTCAGAGGGAATTTTGTGAAGATTGTGCATGGGTATACCTTATTTTTTTTAGAGGGGGGGGGGGGTGCAATTTTTAAAGGGGAACATCTTTGGTTGCCTCCTTTTGGCTTTGCATGGCAATGTAGCCCTTACAAAACCAGGTCTACTCTTAAAGGAAAGAATTCATTCCTAGTCCTGGAGGATCAAATTGTTTCCTTTCAGAGTTGACCCCCATTTTAAAGAGGAGGCAAAAATAAAAAAAATGGCAGAGTTGCTTCCCCTGAAAGTGTACTCATTTACAGTAAGGCAAACTTGCAAAAAATAAAAAAAGTACTTAATATAGCTTATCATTTCCAGAAAACTAGTGGAGAAGATAGACAAGGATAATGATGGTTTTGTCACAGAAGAAGAGCTTATACACTGGATACAGTACGTACAGAGAAAGTACATAACTGATGACACTGATAGGATGTGGAAAGAACATGGAGACAATGTGAAGGATGACACGTTGACCTGGGAATCCTACAGGAAACACACTTATGGCTATGACCATGGTAAGATTTACAGTATTTATTTAACGAATGACTATTATTTTTGTAATGTTTACGTAAGTATAATCTACATCAGGTCATGAGCAAAGAAAGAGAACCCTGAAGGGGTTTACTTAAACTTAGCTAGTGACCCAGTGTTATTTCAGTAAATGTTAAAAAAAAATAATGTTTATTCCTAAACAGCCCTTCTTTGCAAAGCAAAGGAGAGCTTTTAAATGCTATACCTCCATGATTGTAGTTTGAGTATGCGTCACCGTTTGCATTTGCGACCACATTCTTGTTCATGTCTGTGAGCAGTTTAACCTATGTTAACCATTTGTGTTTAGGTCTTTCTTGCAATGTATAAGGGCTAGAGTAATGATAATGAAACTTGGTACACACTTATATCAGCACATGATCACCTGTATGCATGCACCATTTGTGACCTTTACCTACTTTTCATGGTCTACTGACTAGACTCTTGATGTCAGCCTCAGGTCAGACAAACCTGCTACTGGTACCATGTAGTCCAGTACTACCTGTTGCATGTGGACAGATGGGGCTCATCAACCTGTTAAGGTGTCCTATCTAAGAACTACTGGTCTCTAATTGAAACTAGAGAGGGTAGGTTAATGTATGTTAAGCATTTGTGTTAAAGTCAAAGTAGCTATAAGGGTTAGAGTCATGATTTTTGGTTAGCACTTGCATAGATCTGGATGAGGGCATCTGAGTGTACATAACCAACCATGTAGGGCAGTGACCTACACTTTTACACTTCACTGACTTTGTGATTTTTCTCAGTCCCTATATGAGTTACAGACATGATACTTTGCACACACTAACATATGGACAAGATCATTTCAGTGGCATCATCCATGTATGGATGTGACCTATATTTTTTGCATCATAGACTTTATGTAACACTTCACTAATTTTATGATAGTTCTTAGTCTCTGTATTAGTTAGGGCCATGATATTTGGCAAATACTTACATATGGACAAGATACTTTAACCACCATCCATCCATGAATGGATTCCACCTAGATTTTTGCTTCATTGACCTTATGAAACACTTCACTGACTTCTCATTCCCTATATGGGTTAGAGCCATGATACTTGGCAAAAGCTTACATATGGACAGGATCTGGACAGATCATTTTTACATGATAATCCATGTATGGATTCCACCTATATTTTTGCTTCATTGACTTTATGATACGCTTCACTGACTTTTTTTTTTATATTTCTCAGGCTCTATGTGGATTAGAGCCATGATACTTGGCACTCACTCATGTATGGAGAAGAACATTTTAACATTGTTATCCATGTATGGATTTGACTATATTTTATGCTTAAATGACTTGATCATATTTCTCAGCCCCTACATGTATATGGATGGCAGTCATTATACTTGGCACTAACCTACATCTAGACAAGAGCCTTTCAACACCACCATCACTGCGAGAGTCAAGCTCCCGTTAGGCACGCTTTGTTGTCTTATGACAACTCTTTTATTTGTATTATTTTTCAAATTTCCACCGAAATCAATTTTTAGAAAAGGGGTCAGATTACAGCATAGATTGCTTTTAAAGTCTCTCTTGCCGCTGGATGGCGTAACTTTTCGAAACCCCGCATCTGTTGGAAGCCCCGCCTACAAAGAAAAAGTTCCAAACAGCTATTTAAAATCCGTATTTAATAATGAATATTTTATCAACAAATTGATTTTGAATAACACATAGTACCAATTTTGGTTTAAAAATGGACAGAAAATCCGGTCAGCTCATCATTTAGAATCACGCCAGAATAGTGCTGTAAACTTATGCAGTGATGGGGTCTGAAAATTTTGCTACGTGACTCTATGTACATGTAATTATTGGTTTATAAACAACATTGGGTTTTGTACTTGTTGAATAGGTTTAAAGAAAGCACTGCTAAAGCTCCTCACATTTTTGTACCAAAAACTGGCAGTAATTTTGAGTGCAATAGATTTGAAAAATGTAATGTCTTGTTAACTACCATATTAATCCTATTAAACACCCCTGCCTCTTTTCAGAAAATAATGTTAAATTAACTTGCATGAATTCCTATTTGCTTCTCTGGTTCTGGTAGCTCTTTGAAATGGGGTCTACTCTTAAAGGTAAGAATTTGCTTCTACAGGAGCAAATTCTTTCCATTAAGAGTAGACCCTTACTGTGAAGGGAAGCAAAAAATACTCATTAACCTTAATACTGTTACTGTGTTACTAGAGTTATTCTGGCAGTTGCTGATTTACTACAACTTAAGGCTCTAAATAACATCCCCCTTTCTTAAATGCGATGCCCCGGGGGCGTTTAATAGGGTTAATATGGTAGTTGGTTTTAAACAGCTTGGCCCTGATTCTCTGTATTCTATGTATAGAGCCAGAAGACGATGATGATACATACAAAGATATGATCAACAAAGACAGGAGAAAGTTTGATGCCGCTGACACGGATAAAGATGGTAAACTGAATAAAGAGGAATTTGCAGCTTTCTTACACCCAGAGGAGATGGACCATATGAAAGATATTGTTGTCTTGGTAGGTAGAGCCAAAAGCTGCAGATAAGGTTTTTTTATAATGATTCTAGGATAATTATACCCCAGCTCTGAAAAAGTGGCGGTATTAGGCCTTTAACATGTTATGAACCTTTTGTTTCCCATGTTTGCTGTCTTTACGCAGCTACTGTAGTTACAGCATTGGGAAATCTTATCCATCTAACTACTCCACCTTGTATTGCTCAAGTCAGCTTGCCCAAGCATGTGATGTTTATTACTGAATCTGATATACTGGTGTTTCATAGTATGTCTATTATGTGAAAATTCTTAGATAAAATATTGTATGCTGGCACGATTCCTCTGCTAGGGGATAGCTGTGGGCTGTCTGTTTGCTGTTACAGAGATCTACAGCAGAACATTCAATAAAAACTCATGCCGTCAATCAGTCGAAAGTTTGTTTAAAAAGACTGATTTCACTGTAACATCATGTCTGACAATAGAACCTACATGTATGATTTTCAATTCACCACTTGGCCAAATATATTGAATCTTCAAGCAATCAGCAGAAAATTCCTGTCCTCATGTACTTGTCCCCCATAATTGCCAGAAATGAAATTCTTGTTACTTTAAAATACAGTGGATTTCTTGTGTTTCAGGAAACTATAGAAGATATTGATAAAGATAAAGATGGTTTCATTAGCCTGGAAGAATACATTGGTAAGAAAGGACGTTTTTTGCGCTGGTTTTCGGATAGTTTTTAGGCTAAATTTCAAGCCTCATTCTCACTGTCAAAAGGTATCTTTTGTTGATGGGCCACACTTTCTTTTTGGGATGACATTTTGAGCCCAAAGTATTTTTTTCTAGTGGATGTGAAAACATTTTGGTAAAAAATAAATATAAATATAACAATATTGAAAATAGAGAAATTCATGCTTGAAATGAAATTGTTGGAAAGAGCATCCAATGAAATTAAATCAACGTTACTAAAAATAATGAGAAGATTCAATACATACTAAATTACACTGTAGATATTAAAAATTTGACTTCAAATGCACTTATGAATGCAACATATTGTCTGATTGGGTAACAGCTAAAATATGTAACAGTGCATTCTGTGATGTACTGTTTGATAAGAACTTAAAAATTACTGAATTATTCAGTATGATGGTCAGATATAGGCTGAAATACTGCCTCGAGGGGCCATTAAACCCAAAGCAACCAACCTTGAATTTTCAGAGTTCTATTTATTGAGGCCCTACTATTTGCAGAAATGTTTTCAAAATGTTCATAATACCGGGTTGATATAAGAGGATACATCAAATTATCCATGTTTGGGATATTGAGAGTCAAGATATTATTGTTTGGGTTAACAAGAGTCAGTAGTAAATTGTTGATCAGCTGATGATGGAATTTCACTTAAAGCTGACATGTCTGATGATGATGATGACGACGACAACAACGACGATGATGATAATGATAATGATGAGGATGATCAGTCATGGAAGGAATCAGAAAAAGATCAGTTTAGGTTTTACCGAGACATGAACGGAGATGGTAGATTAGATCATGAGGAGGTGAAACATTGGATAATGCCGGATGATTATGATAATAGTGAGGCGGAGACGAAACATCTCATGCTTGAGGCAGATGAGGACAAGGTTGGCGTAGCAAGACAAGCTATAAGTTTGGTAGCCATTTTGTTTGTGTGGAAATCAAATATTGGAGCAATTGAAATTTATGAAGTTTAACCCTGTTGCACTCAGAACAGGAGTTTTGGCTGTTCTGAGTGCAATAGAGTTAAAATCTAGAAAATTTAAAAATTCTACAGTTTATCTGTAGAATATTTAAACTTTCTAGATTTTAATTTTGACTCTGAGAGTTGAAGACTCAAACTCAGAGTAGTACAATATCAAAAATGAAAACCTGGTAAGTTTAACCCTGTTGCACTCAGAACGGCCAAAACTCTATGGAGTTTTGGCCCATAGAGTTTTGGGTGTTCTGAGTGCAATAGGGTTAAAAGTTGGCCAATTTATCTGTCAGATTTCAAACTTAGCAGATTTTAATGATGAAAGTTTATCTTCATCAAGTCTGACAATTATTTGGAAGATTCTTTTACTTTTGAAAACCAAAAATTTTGTGATACACTTACATTCAGATGACATAAAATGAAACAAGATGGCTACCTTTCTGTAGTATGATACCCAGATACCATAGATCCACTTTTCTCAAGTCAGTCATTAGGGTTTTCATACAGCTAGAAAATTATTGATTTCACAGGAACCAGTCTGATATCTTTTGGTCACTATTATGTTTTGTTTTTCATCCCAGGAAAGGATTGCCAACGTCTGTCAAATAAACTTGATCGCTATTGATTCAGGTATGCCAGATATTTCTTGCGAAGTTTAAACATTTGATCTGTCTCTACAAAAAAGCAGCCATAGATGGATCTTTGCAACGTTTCTCCCCAGGAAAGTCTGATAACATTCTGGTACCACCACATATTCTTCCAGACTTAATACTTGCAGTGTCAAGCAGGAGCCTGTCACTCTAAATAAAATGAATACATTTTATTTAGAGTGACAGGCTCCTGCTTGATTATGAATTGAATAAAATGATATTAATCTTGTGTAGAAAGTGGATTTATGGTGAAGGGTCTAAATTTGTTCAGAAAGCATGGCTATGTCACATTTAATATTATATTGCTTACACATTGATTTTTCTGTTAATAGGCTGTAAAAGCATTCCATGTTTTGACCTCATTAGAACCTTCTCAGCCGCATGGTTTTAATGAGGGGTCACAACATACATTTTAAGAGAGAAGGAAATCTACCATAATTATCTTTGATGGTTATGATTACTATGGCCAGTATATGTACTGAAGGTCTCTTTGAATGTGACAAAGCTATACTTTTTTTTTTTCATGAAGAGCCCACAATTTAAAGCAGAAGCTAAATATCCATAGAATTTAAAAATTGAAGAATGGTTTTGTAGGTGATATGTGGCCAAATACAGAGACTGAAGAACCAGACTGGGTTAAAACTGAACGAGAACAATTTGGAAGTTATCGTGATAAAAACGGGGACGGCAAGATGGATTCTGAGGAAGTGAAACACTGGATTCTCCCCCCTAATTATGACCATAGCGAAGCTGAAGCTAAACATTTAATCATTGAATCTGATTTAAATCAGGTTTGTTCTGCCAGTTCTAATAAAGCTCCTGGTACAGTGTGGGTGGGGCTACTGAAACGGATGATTTTGATAATTCTGGGATTGTTTTTCATAAAATGTGGTTGCCCTCATTAAAACTGCAAAGTTTGCAGTTCTAAAGACAGATCAAAAGTTTTAACCCTTAAATCACCAAAAGAGCAGACAAAATTTACGTCTGCAAAATTTACGTCTGCAAAATTTCAAAAGTTGTCTTCTAAGCTATGTCATATTGAGAAATCCAAGACCAGATGGCAGACTATGTAGATTCAGATGCGGCATTTCATCATGAGCAACCTCATCTGGATCTACAATGTTTGCAAATTCGACTTTCACTTTTAGTGCTTTAAGTGTTTGTGGAGGAATAAGAAAATGGTCCGTAAGGAAGATCCACAAAATATATCAATAATCTCAGAATTATCAGCAAAGCCATCCACCCCTCTTATCTGGAGCTTTTTCGTATTATTCAAAACAAGGTGAACGGAGCATGCTTTGTTTGAGAATGCTAACGCATGGTTGGTGCTTTTTTGAAAAAAAATTTTTTTTGGTTGTTGATAGCTAGTATTCTGGTTGCTGATGGCTTGTATGCTGTATTCATCTATATACTTGGAGTGGAACTGTAGATTACAAAGTGCATCACACTTAATACATCCGTGCTATTTCCCTATATATGCATTTTCCCCATATACATGTAGCTTGAAAGAAACTTTTAAACTAGATATTATAAAATTATGTAGTGCCATATAATTTACCGCTAGTATTGAGACGGATGGGTGGGTGTTTTCTCCCTGGGAACTCCAGTGTTCGCCCACCTTTGCTGAATATCGACTCATTGTATGGGAAAAAAATTTGAACTGACCATAAAATTCAGAAAGGTTGTAAACAAAAGCTATCCGAAAATGTGGCTCCCAAATTTAAAATGAGAGTGTTGACTGGGATGGAGGTTCATAAGCAAAACTTGTACAAGAAAATGAATGAGGTCCAGCTTAACAACACAACCCATATTTCAATTCCCCTTTTCTTTGGATCTACCACTGATTTGCTTAATGGTTTGTTTCCTGGAATGCATATGGCTGCACTAACAGTTCTTGCAATGGAGTAAACATTACATGAGACAGAAAGAAAATCCCCTATTGAAAGCTTTTAAAGGTTGCCTTAAGAGAGGAACTTAATTTGTGTTTGGGTGACATGCTTTTATGGATAATTTACCAAAACTTTTCCAGTATTATCATCAAATGCTCCCTTGGGTGGGCAGCTCTGATAATATAGGAACTTAAGGTAAATGGATAAACTTTATGTTTTTCTGCTATTCTTAAATTTGACATGAATTTAAGGGTTTAGTATTGGCTTCTGTATTAGAAGAGTCCGCACTAAAAAGGAGTTTGACTCTCCCTTGGACCTAATTCATTTCTCTGACGCCCACTGAGTTGGGAAGGCAGAACCAGGCCTCATACTTTTCAGGCTTTTGCAGGATTTCAGGCTTTCATTTCTTGAATTTTACTTGATTTCAGGCTTTGATTTTTAGCTCACCTGAGCCAGCGGCTCCGGGGGAGCTTATAGGATGGTAAGGCTCCGGCGTCCGTCGTCCGTCGTCCGTCCGTCCGTCCGTCCACAATTTCAAACGACTTCTCCTCTGAAACCGCTGGGCCAATTTTAACCAAATTTCATATAGAGCCTCCTGGGACCTTAGGAACGAAAAGTTGTTCAAACGGTCCTGGTCACATGACCAACATGGCCGCCACGCCCATATATGGTAAAAACCTTTAAAAATCTTCTTCTCCAGAACCAATAGGCCGATGGCCTTGAAACTTGGTATGTAGCATCGGGTACGCGAGTACTACCAAGATTGTTCAAATTATGACCTTGGGTTGACCTTGACCTTTTTTACGGCAAGGTCAAATTTGCTTCCTTGTGCTTTTATATGGCAAAATGCTAGAACATAAGATATCTTGGAAACTGTTGCAGATTTTGGGCTAGAAACCAGTATCTACAGTCATCTTAATGAGTATGTGAAGATTTATGACTTTAAGAGGTCAAGGTCATTCTTTGACCTTTGACCCAGAACTCTCATATTTTGACAATTTCGAACAATCTCCTCAACAGCCACTGAGCCAATTGAAACCAAATTTCATATAGAGCCTCCAGGGGTTGAGGGAACAAAAATTTATTCATACTGTCCAGGTCACATGACCAACATGGTGGCCACGCCCATATATGGTAAAAACCTTTAAAAATCTTCTTCTCCAGAACCAATTGAACCATGGCCTTGAAACTTGATATGTAGCATTGGGTACTCGAGTACTACCAAGATTGTTCAAATTATGACCTTGGGTTGACCTTGACCATTTTACTGCAAGGTCAAATATGGGAAAATGCTAGAACATGAGATTTCATGGAAAGTTTTGAAGATTTTGGCCTAAAAATTGGTACATAGAATCATCTTAATGAGTACATGAAGATTTTTGAGTACAAGAGGTCAAGGTCATTCTTTGACTTTTGACCCAGAAATCTCAAATTTTGACAATTTCAAACAATCTGCTCTAAAACCACTGTGCCAATTGAAACCAAATATCATATAGAGCCTCGAGGGGTTGATGGAATGAAAATATTTTCTAATGGTCCTGGACACATGACCAACATGGCCACCATGCCCATATATGGTAAAAACCTTTAAAAATCTTCTTCTCCAGAACCAATTGACCGATGGCCTTGAGACTTTGTAAGTAGCATTGGGTACTTGAGTACTATCAAGATTGTTCAAATTATGACCTTGTGTTGACCTTGACCTTTTGCAGCAAGGTCAAATATGGGAAAATGGTAGAACATAAGATTTCATGGAAAGTTTTAAAGATTTTGACCTAAAAAATTGGTATATACAGTTGTCTTAATGAGTTCATGAAGAATTATGAGTACAAGACTTAGAGGTCAAGGTCATTTTTTTACCTTTGATCCAGATTGCTCATATTTTGACATTTTCAACCATTTCCTCAAAAGCCAAAGGGCCAGTTGTGAACACATTTCATATAGAGCCTCTAGGGGTTGATTGAATGAAAATTTGTTCAAACGGTCCAGGTCACATGACCAACTTGGCCGCCATTACCGCTTACGGGATAAATCTTTAATATTTTTCTTCCCTAGAACCAATACACCTATGGCCCTGAAACTTGGTAAATAGCATGGAGTACTAGAGTACCACCAAGACTGTTCAAATGGTGACCTTGGGTTTACCTTGACCTTTTTTGGGGCATGGTCAAATATGGGAAAATGCTAGAACATAAGATTTCATGGAAAGTTTTGGAGATTTTGGCCTAAAAATGGTATATATGGTTGTCTAATGAGTACATGAAGATTTATGAGTACAAGTGGTCATGGTCATTCTTTGACTTTTGACCCAAAACTCATATTTTGACAATTTCAGACATGATAAGTATAAGCCACCTTGCCAATTGTTCAGGTGAGCGATTCAGGGCCTGATGGCCCTCTTGTTAAGTTTTCAGTGTTTTTTATGCTTAAAAAGGGCTATTTTAGGCTGCGAAAGCAGGCATTTCAGGCTTGGGAAAGCTTTGTCAGTATGAGGCCTGAGAACTGAAAATAGTAGAGTTGCTTCTGACACCTGAAAGTGTATTTTTTCTCAAATTAATGTTCCTTAAAATGTTTATATTTTTGGCTCACCTGTCAAGGTGAGCTTATAGTATAGCCTTGGTCCGTCGTCGTCGTCGGCGTCATTCACATTTGTAAATATCTTCTCCTCAGAAACCACTGGGCCAATTGAAGCCAAATTTCATATGGAGCCTTAACAGGATGGGGGAACGAAAGTTTATATATTTGGCCCAGGTCACATGACCAAGATGGCCGCCATGCCCATATATGGTAAAAACCTTAAAAAATCTTCTTCTCCAGAACCAATAAGCCAATTGCCTTGAAACGTGGTATGTAACATCTTGGACTCTAGTACTACGAAGATTATATAAATGGTGACCCTGGGTTGACCTTGACCTATTTTATGGCAAGGTCAGATTTGGTCCCTTAGGCTATTGACTGGCAAAAACTGAAAAAGTGCATTTTTCTGTGGCTATTGTGCTCTGTGATATGGAAATGCAGTCAACTTCAACCCCTATGAATACTAGAGATCAAGGTTATTTAGTGACCTTGACCAAAGGTCATTTGTCCATTGCGTGTCAACATTCAAACATCTTCTCCTGAGAAACAATTGGGCCCATTGAAGCCAAATTTCATATAGAGACTTAACAGGTGGGGGAACGAAAGTTTATATATTTGGCCCAGGTCACATGACCAAGATGGCCGTCATGCCCATATATGGTAAAACCCTTAAAAAATCTTCTCTTCCAGAACCACTGGGCGGATTGCCTTGAAACTTGGTCTGTAGCATCTTGGACTCTAGTACTACAAAGATTATATAAATGGTGACCCTGGATTGACCTTGACCTATTTTACCGCAAGGTCAGATTTGGTCCCTTAGGCTTTTGGATTGGAAAAGCTGAAAAAGTGCATTTTTCTGTGGCTGTTGTGCACTGTGATATGGAAATGCAGTCAATTTCAACCCCTATGGATACTAGAGGTCAAGGTCATTTAGTGACTTTGGCCAAAGGTCATTTGTCTGTTGTGTTTCAACATTTTTAAAGGACTTCTCCTCTGAAACTACTGGACCAATTTTAATTAAATTTCGTATGCAGCCTTCAGGCAAAGCAGGAAAGAAAGTTTATATGTTTGGTTCATGTCACATGACCAAGATGGCCACCATGGCCATATATGGCCAAACCTTAAAAAATCTTCTTCTCCAGAACCACTGGGCCAGTTGCCTTGAAACTTGGTTTGTAGCATCTGGGACTGTAGTACTACCAATTTTATATAAATTGAGCATAAACTGACAGGTGAGCGATCTTTGCCCTCGGGCTACTTGTTGTCTTACTGTTTTGTTCTGTGCATGCTTGTTGTTGAAACTGCATGATATTATCGTCAGTATCTAATATATATCTATTGAAAAGATGTAACCAGAGCTTATTTTGAAGAATTAACATTATCAAATTTAGCATTGATGAAGTTTGATAATCATGTTCAGTCATCCCATGTAATCTCAAGCTTCGAAGGTTTTATTCAATCAGCGGGAAAGCTAACCGGAGTTTAGGTCAAAATGAAACATATAAACTAACAACAAAAACAATTTAAAGAAAGCTTCAAAGCAGACTAGGTTAGACTGACTGATGACACTCAGAGAGATGAATGTAAACAGACTTCCCAATAAGATATATATTGTATTAGATGTTCATATACTGACTCAAAAAAGTTCCGATACCAGCTTCTGACTAACTTTAAGCGAGACCTGGTGATTACTGAACATAAACAAGGCTTTTGACTTATCATATAGACATTCAGCTACAAAGAGCGCAAACATCTTTAAACCAGACCTTTCAGTTCAAGAGTTATCTTGCAATATTCTTGTGGAGTGATTTGGAACATAAGCCATCAATGCGCATGCGCACATGTAAAACTGATTCTGAAAATTAAAGGTCAATGTGCGTAGAACTCGAAAAACACCTTAAATTTACTGCATTCTGTAATCAGACACTACAAGCGATGTTTGAATTTGTGAAAGTCTCAGATTATCTCCCTTTGAATTAAAGCTATAGCGATTTTTAAACTGTTATTTGTTCTATACCTGTCTAGTTTTTAGTGTCATTCCTTCAAAATCCCTTTATAACCATTATCTCCATTTGGTTTATGATAAATATTGAATAAAGGTCACACACTTTAAACTTTTCGCCATTTCAGTTTTCTGTGGAGTTTCTATTGTAAGTGACATTGAACACGGTTTTTGTGAAATGAAGTACCTTTTATCATGGTTTTAGTTCTTGAACGTGAAGCGGCTGAATTTCCCAAATCGTTTTGCGGTCTGACACCCAAAGTGTCTAATTCAATGTAGCATGGGGCAATATGAGAAACATTTTTGACAAAAAGAATTTTTAACTCATTTAAGTATAGCAAGTTTAAAGATTTTATTCTTCGAAAACAATAAATGACCCCTGTGGTGTTTAAGACATTCTTGTACCATGCAGAATTTCAGAAAATCAAATCAAGTTGACTGTTGTACAGACGAATACATACTCTATCTTGCAGAAATAAAAATCTGAGCGTTTTACCTCTGTAGTGACTAGAGACTCAAATAATATTTCCTGTATAGGAACTTTTTTGAGTCAGTATATTATGAAAGATTCTGACAGAGTTATGCCCCTTCTCTAGTCCAAAGAAACCTTTTCTGTTCAACTCATACAATTTTAACCTTCAGTTTTCATGAATTTTGTAATTTTGGTAGAAGACTATCCTGCTTTTATGTGTAGATATGCATTTAAGAAGGCTTTATATAACAGATCAGATTCAGTTTGGCAGCGTATTGTGTCTTCTTTAGTCTAAAAGAATAAGAAACTTGTCAGTGCGATTCCTTAATCCATTGCAACTGATTAACCTTACATCAGCTTAGGGAGGTTATGAATTGTTTTAATTAGGAGAGTTCTGCAGCTGTTCCCTGCAACTACTGGTGCTTGGCAAATAACTGCAATTAAAGTTACAAAAAAGAGACAACAAAATTTATGTCTGCAAAATTGAAAAAAAAGATGTTTTGTCCAAGCTATATCATACTGTGAATTCAAAGACTCCAGGGCAGACAGTGTAGAGCTAGATGAGGCAGCTCAATTTGAGTGCCTTATCTGGGTCTACGTTTCCAAATTCAACTGATTTGTGGGGCTTGAGGTGTTAAACAGTTTTCTCATAGAATGAATTACGTTCATTATAAACAGTTCCTAAATTTAATAAGTTTCCCTTTCAAATCCAATTTTTGTCTCACCTCTGACTAGTCGAAGCCAGACATAGGTATAACTTTTCCGGTTTCGGCTTTGGTGGCTTAAACTTTGTGCTGAGTTTTCTGGTTAGCTCTGTTGACAATGCACAGATAGGCTAAACTCTGCATTCCATGGAATTTTTGTTATTAGAAAGTTTGCAGTATTGTAAACCACTTTATTTTTGCTTGTTCTTTATTTCACGATTTGTAGTTTTGTAACTGTTGGCAAGTTCTTGATTATACCCCCGGGGGTATATAGTTTTTGCCTTACCGTCCGTTTGTCCATCTCTCCTTCCATGTGTCCATCCGTTCATCCATTCGTCCGTCCGTTAACATTTGCGTTAAAGTTTTGCGTTAAGTTTTTATTCTTTGCTTACATGTATATTTCCAATACCCTTTGATGGAACCTTTCAGTATGTGACTAAGTATACTTCTAGGTTTATGCAGAATAGTTGACATCATCTGGATGCTGCTGCTGACCTAAGGTCAAGGTCACACACTTGAACATTTGCGTTAAAGTTTTGTGTTAAGTTAACATTCTTCTTTTAAATTTCCAATATCCTTCGATGGAACCTTTTGATATTTGACTAGGGTTACTTTAAGGTTCATACAGAGTAGGTGACATCATCTGGATGCTGCTGCTTACCACGGGTCAAGGTCACAGACTTGTATATTTGTGTTAAAGTATTGCTTTAAGTTTATATTCTCTTACCTGTAAACCACTTTATTTTTGCTTGTTCTTTATTTCACGATTTGTAGTTTTGTAACTGTTGGCAAGTTCTTGATTATACCCCCGGGGGTATATAGTTTTTGCCTTTCCGTCCGTTTGTCCATCTCTCCTTCCATGTGTCCATCCGTTCATCCATTCATCCGTCCGTTAACATTTGCGTTAAAGTTTTGCGTTAAGCTTTTATTCTTTGCTTATATTTCCAACATCCTTTGATGAAACCTTTTGATATATGACTAGGTTTACTTCTATGTTCATGCAAAACAATTGACATCATCTGGATGCTGCTGCTGACCTAAGGTCAAGATCACAGACTTAAACATTTGCATTAAAGTTTTACTTTTAGGTTCATAGCTGCTTACCAAGGGTTGAGGTCACAGACTTGTATATTTGTGTTAAAGTTTTGCTTTAAGTTTACATTCTTTGTTTATATTTCAAACATCCTTTGATGAAACCTTTTGATATATGACTAGGTTTACTTCTATGTGTTCAAGCAGATTATCTGCATCATCTGGAACGCTGCTGCTGACCAAGGTTATGGAAACAGACTTACATGTTTACATTAAAGTTTTGTGTTGAATTGGTACTCTTTGCTGATATTTGTAACAAACTTTGATGGAACCATTTGATAGATGACTACGTTTACTTCTAGTTTGATACCCTGTATGAGATTGGTTTCATTAGGCTGTGGTTCCATTGGGTGGTGGCGCTGGTTGGGGATATACGTGAGCCCCTGCTCACTTGCTGTAGTTTTGCGACCGAGTGTCAATCAATGATTTCCGTATGGGCCACTATTTTACAAATATTGACGAGAAACTTGAATTTGCAAGCTACTAGATTTGTGAATATTAGCAATAATAAACCTGGGAATATTGGATGATTTATAATGTGTCAAGAAATTAAATGCTTCTTATAAGAATCAGTGTCTTGATACATGTAGATGCTGCTACATATTAGTGTTGATTCTTTGGTTGTTTAGGTAGATTTCATGCTCTGGCATAGCATAGAGCATCGCATATATGCTGATTTGTATATGTTTCTATGCATGCATGTCTATGACCCATTTGACTGAAGTAAGGTCTTCATAGGCAGTTGTTTTCTTGCAAGATGTAACTGTTTTTTGACAAGTATGTATGTGGACATATTTGTAGTTTTGGCATGCAGAGCATTCTAGCATTTTTATGCTCCCCGAAGGGTGAGCAGATAGTTGCCACTTTGTCTGTCCGATGGTCTCTCCGTCCATCCGTCACACTTTTGTCCGGAGCATATCTCTGAAAGTATAAGGGGAACTAAATGAAACTTCAAACTGATAGAGGACAATGAGAGGAAGTGCAGTGCACAAGAACCATAATCCTGTCAAGTGTTTATGAAGTTAGCTCCCTTTCCAGTTGTTTTCTATATTTTGCTCTCTGAAACTATAAGGGGGAACTAAATGAAACTTCACACATTGATAGAGGACAATGAGAGGAACTGCAGTGCACAAGAACCATAACCCTGTCACAAGTATTTACGAAGTCAGCTCCCTTTCCAGTTGTTTTCAATATTTTGCTTATCTGGAGCATATCTCTGAAACTATAAAGGGGAACTTAATGAAACTTCATACATTGATAGAGGACAATGAGAAGAAGTGCAGTGCACAAGAACCATAACCCTATCACAAGTATATATGAAGTTAGCTCCCTTTCTAGATTTTTAGCTCACCAGAGCCGAAGGCTCCGGGGGAGCTTATAGTATAGGCAGTTGTCCGTCGTCGTCGTCGTCTGTCGTCATATGTCGTCGTCTGTCGTCCGTCAACACTTTTAAACAACATCTCCTCTGAAGCTACTGGGCCAATTGGGCCAAAATTTCATCTGTAGCATGCTTGGGCTGGGGGATTAAAAGTTTGTGTTTTTTATGAAAATCGGCCACTTAGTTTGGTTGCTATGGCAACTTAGAGTTTCCATAGACTTATAATGGGGAAAATTGAAAAATGGCATTTACTGCCAAGCCATTGCAGATATGCTGACAAAACTTTTATAGAAATGTTTCTTGAGAAGTCTTCTATCAGCTATATATTTTTTTGCCCCCTGCTCCTTTTATTGGTTGCCATGGAAACCAAAATGCAAAAAAAGGAAAAAAAATACTTAAAAAAAGTATCTGCTCTGAAGCCACTTTGCCAGTTAGGCCCATATTTCATCTGTAGTATCCTTGGGCTGGGGGATTGAAAGTTTATGTTGTTGTTTTTATGAAAATTGGCTCTTTAGTTTGGTTGCTATGGTAACTTAGAGTTGCATTGACTCATAATGGGGAAAATTGAAAAATGGCATTTACTGCCAAGCCATTGCAGATATGTTGACAAAACTTTTATAGAAATGTTCCTTGAGAAGTGTTCTATCAGCTATATGTTTTTTTTGCCCACTGCTCCTTTTATTGGTTGCCATGGAAACCAAAATGCAAAAAAATGAAAAAGAAGTACTTAAAATATACTGAGAGAAATAAGTTTAACAATTTTTCCGAAGGGTTGTGAACTTTTCTTTGGGGAAAGTATTCCTAGGTTGTTGATCGCATATAGTTAGTTTAAGTTAGGAGACTGCGATTACATCAAACTTGGACGAAAAAGGTGACGTAACGCACGTTTGACGTCATTTTAAATGAATTTACAATTTACACGGGCTGAAAAAGAATTAAACAAAGAAAATTGTCAAAATGCTTTTGAAAGGTTTTAACTGGATCCTTGAACAAGAAAAACGTAAATGGGTTTGCAAATAAACGCATAAGACGCCGGCAATGGGGCACGTTATGTTGACGTTAACTTGCCGAAAAATTCAACCGCCAGTTTAAACATTATCAGTTGACGTTTTGACTCAAATCTTTTTGCGCTTTATTACTGTCAACTGTGGGAACAATATCATGCAAAACGATTACTCCTGGTAATCCATTTGTTTTAATGCAACGAGCAGAACCTGTCAATATTTGAATGGAGGCGTCAAGTTTACGTTATGACGGAAATCGACAAAATCTGTGGATATGCAATGAGCTTTATGCGCACTTAAAAAAGAGAAACATTAAGTTCAGTATTGCTGATGTCAAGAGGATCTTTGATGGTTTTAAAAACTGAAGTCAAAATGACGTAACTGTCGAACCTGGTGTGGTTATATCTGCGGGCATAGCGCCAGTTTACAGGAAAAAATTGCTTGAAAGAGTTCTGATCATTTAGAGGCCTTGCATTTGCAGTTTGGTTCAAGATTTTGGAACAATTCGTTAACGGTCACTTTTGCTCAGTCTCAATTGCTTTGTGAATGCCAATTTTGACGGCGCCATAAGCACATTTACGTCTATCATGGTAACAATCTTTTCTAACACACAACACTATGTCCGTGTTCACAAATGTCTACACTGCCGCAAATTGGCTCTGGTGTAAGATTTGAAGATGAAACAGCACCTGAAAAAAGATGAGTTGCATAAAAGATTTATGGCATTTTTTGGTTAAACCCCTGGGGACAAATGCGACGCGATTTTGCTCTATAAATAAACTTTCGACCTTAACTGTAGGGTTTCTGGTACCCAAAATGATGCCTTAAACAGCAGAAACAATACAATTTCCCACTTAATTAGATAAGTCTGAATTATACGCTGATTTGTAAAAAATTGCTAAACTTATTTCCCTCAGTATATTATCTCCTCTGAAGCCGCTTGGCTGATTAAGCCCAGATTTCATCTGTAGTATCCTTGGGCTGGGGGATTGAAAGTTTGTGTTTTATATGAAAATCAGCTTTTTAGTTTGGTTGCTATGGTAACTTAGAGTAGCATTGACTCATAATGGGGAAAATTGAAAAATGGCACTTATTGCCAAGCCATTGCAGATATGCTGACAAAACTTTTATAGAAATGTTGCTTGAGAAGTGTTCTATCAGCTGTATGTTTTGTGGCCCACTGCTCCTTTTATTGGTTGCCATGGAAACCAAAATGCAAAAAAATGGGGAGAAAATGCTTAAAAAATTATCTCTACTGAAGCCACTGGGCCAATTGGGCTCATATTTTATCTTTAGTATCCTTGGGCTGGGAATTGAATTTTTTTTTCATGAAAATCAGCTCTTTCGTTTGGTTGCTATGGCAAATAAGACTTACGTTGACTAATGATGTGGAAAATTAAAATGGCATTTACTGCAATCATAATGTGGGAAATAGTTATATATTTTGTTATATACTCAGCAGACTGTCAGACTGAGACTTTGTAGTTTCATATTTTGTACTAGCCTGTACAAATGTGACAGCAATTTTAAGCCTATACAAGTTTGATTGCAATTTGTGCTAGAGATCTGGTGAGCTTTGTGGCCCGTGGGCCTCTTGTTTGATATTAAGCTTGTCCAGTGCATATCTCCAGAAGTATTAAATGGAACTTAATGAAACTTCATACATTGAAAGAGGGTAATAAGAGGAAGTGCAGAGCATAAGAACCGTAGTCTGTCTTAAGTATTTACAAAGTTAGCTCCCTTCCTATTTTTTCAGTATTTTGCATGTCCAGAGCATATCTCTGAAAGTATGAACTTAATGAAACTTCACACACTAATAGAGGGGAATGAGTGGAAGTGCAGAACACAAGAACCATAACCCTGTCAGAAGTAATTACACATTTAGCTCCCTTCTTAATTTTTCTACATTTTTAGCTCACCAGAGCCGAAGGCTCCGGGGGAGCTTATAGGATAGGCAGTGGTCTGTCGTCGTCGTCTGTCGTCGTATGTCGTCGTCGTATGTCGTCGTCCGTCAACACTTTTAAACGACATCTCCTCTGAAGCCAGTAGGCCGATTGGGCCCAAATTTCATTTGTGGCATCCTTGGGCTGGGGGATTGAAAGTTTGTGTTTTTTATGAAAATTGGCCTTTTAGTTTGGTTGCTACGGCAACTTAGAGTTGCCATTGACTTATAATGGGGAAAATTGAAAAACGGCATTTTCTGCCAAGTCATTGCAGATATGTTGATAAAACTTTTATAGAAATGTCCCTTGAGATGTCTTCTATCAGCTATATGTTATTTGGCCCACTGCTCCTTCAATTGGTTGCCATGGAAACCGAAATGCAAAAAAATGGAAGAAAATACTTGAAAAATTATCTCCTCTGAAGCCATTGGGTCGATAAGGCCCAGATTTCAGCTGTGGCATCTTTGGGCTGGGGAATTGAAAGTTTGTGTTTTTAGCTCACCTGTGAAGGTGAGCTTATAGTATAGACTTGGTCCGTCGTCCGTCGTCGGCGTGGTCGGCGTCTGCGTCGTCGGCGTCGTCCACACTTTTAAACATCTTCTTCTCAGAAACCACTGGGTGGATTGAAGCCAAATTTCATGTGGAGCCTTAACAGGATGGGGGAACGAAAGTTTATATATTTGGTCCAGGTCACATGACCAAGATGGCCGCCACGCCCATATATGGTAAAAACCCTTCAAAAATCTTCTTCTCCAGAACCAAAAGGCCTATGACCTTGAAACTTGGTATGTAGCATCGGGCATGCAGGCCCATCATAATTTATATAAATCATGACCTTGTGATGACCTTGACCTAATTTATAACATGGTCAACTTTGGTACGTTAGGCTTTTATATGGGAAAACGCTTAAACGGTGGATTTCTCAGAAACTATTTAAGTCTAAGGTACAATACTTGGTATACATGGTTGACTAAATGACCAGATGAAGATATTATGTCACTAAAGGTCAAGGTCATTCCGTCGGACCATCCGTCGTCAAGATTTTCAAACATCTTCTCCTCTGAAACCACTGGGCCGATTGAAGCCAAATTTCATATGGAGTCTCAGTGGGATGGGGGAACGAAAGTTTATATATTTGGTCCAGGTCACATGACCAAGATGGCCGCCATGCCCATATTTGGTAAAAACCCTTCAAAAATCTTCTTCTCCAGAACCAAAAGGCCTATGACCTTGAAACTTGGTGTGTAGCATCGGGCATGCAGGCCCATCATAATTTATACAAATCATGACCTTGTGATGACCTTGACCTAATTTATGACATGGTCAACTTTGGTACGTTAGGCTTTTATATGGGAAAACGCTTAAACGGTGGATTTCTCAGAAACTATTTAAGTCTAAGGTACAATACTTGGTATACATGGTTGACTAAATGACCAGATGAAGATATTATGTCACTAAAGGTCAAGGTCATTCCGTCGGACCATCCGTCGTCAAGATTTTCAAACATCTTCTCCTCTGAAACCACTGGGCCGATTGAAGCCAAATTTCATATGGAGTCTCAGTGGGATGGGGGAACGAAAGTTTATATATTTGGTCCAGGTCACATGACCAAGATGGCCGCCATGCCCATATTTGGTAAAAACCCTTCAAAAATCTTCTTCTCCAGAACCAAAAGGCCTATGACCTTGAAACTTGGTGTGTAGCATCGGGCATGCAGGCCCATCATAATTTATACAAATCATGACCTTGCGTTGACCTTGACCTAATTTACGGCATGGTCAACTTTGGTACGTTAGGCTTTTATATTGGAAAACGCTTAAACAGTGGATTTCTCAGAAACTATTTAAGTCTAAGGTACAATACTTGGTATATATAGTCGACTAAATGACCAGATGAAGATATTATGTCACTAAAGGTCAAGGTTATTCCGTCGGACCATCCGTCGTCAAGATTTTCAAATATCTTCTCCTCTGAAACCACTAGGCCGATTGAAGCCATATTTCATATGGAGTCTCAGTGGGATGGGGGAACGAAAGTTTATATATTTGGTCCAGGTCATTGGTCAACTTTGGTACGTTAGGCTTTTATATGGGAAAACGCTTAAACAGTGGATTTCTCAGAAACTATTTAAGTCTAAGGTACAATACTTGGTATACATGGTCGACTAAATGACCAGATGAAGATATTATGTCACTAAAGGTCAAGGTTCCCTGGGACCATCCGTTGTCAAGATTTTCAAACATCTTCTCCTCTGAAACCACTGGGCCGATTGAAGCCAAATTTCATATGGAGTCTCAGTGGGATGGGGGAACGAAAGTTTATACCCGGGGTCTGGGTCACATGACCAAGATGGCCGCCATGCCCATATATGGATCTAGTTATCTTGGCTGAAGGTCGTTTGTCTGTAATGTGTCAACATTTTTAAAGGACTTCTCCTCTGAAACTACTGGGCAGATTTCAATTTAATTTCAAATGCAGCCTTCAGGCAAAGCGGGAAACAAAGTTTATATATTCGGTCCACTCACATGACCAAGATGGCCACCATGCCCATATAATGGCAAAAGCCTTGAAAAATCTTCTTCTCCAGAACCACTGGGCCAATTGCCTTGAAACTTGGTATCTAGCAACTGGGACTGTAGTACTACCAATTTTATATAAATTGAGCATATACTGACAGGTGAGCGATCGTTGCCCTTGGGCGACTTGTTTTATTGTCATCAGCCCTTTAGTTTGGTTGCTATGGCAACTTAGAGTTCCCATTGACTTATAATGGGGAAAATTGAAAAATGGCATTTTCTGCCAAGCCATTGCAGATATGTTGATAAAACTTTTATAGAAATGTCCCTTGAGATGTCTTCTATCAGCTATATGTTTTTTGACCCACTGTTCCTTTTATTTGTTGCCATGGAAACCGAAATGTAAAAAAAAAGGAAGAAATTACTTAAAAAATTATCTCTTCTGAAGCCACTGGGACGATAAGATCCAGATTTCATCTGTGGCATCTTTGGGCTGGGGAATTGAAAGTTTGTGTTTTTTTATTGTCATCAGCCCTTTAGTTTGGTTGCTATGGCAACTTAGAGTTCCCATTGACTTATAATGGGGAAAATTGAAAAATGGCATTTACTGTCAAGCCATTGCAGATATATTGACAAAAACTTTTATAGATTGTTCCTTGAGAAGTCTCTTATTAGCTATGTTTTTTTGCCCACTGCTCCTTTTATTGGTTGCCATGGAAACCAAAATGCAAAAAATGGGGAAAAATACTTTAAAAAAAAAATCTCCTCAGAAGCCATTGGGCCGATAAGGCCCAGATTTCATCTTTAGTATCCTTAGGCTGGGGGATTGAAAATTTATGTTTTATTTATAAAATAGACTCTTTAGTTTGGTTGCTATGGCAACATAGAGTTGCAATGATTTGTAATGGGGAAAATTAAAAAATGGCATTTACTGCAATCAATAGATGGAAAATAGTTATATATTTTGTAATCTACTCAACAGACTGTCAGACTGAGACTTTGTAGTTGTATATTTTGTATTAGCCTGTACAAATGTGACAGCAATTTTGAGCCTATACAAATTTGATAGCAATTTTGAGCTAGAGATGTGGTGAGCTTTGTGGCCCGTGGGCCTCTTGTTTTATCAATTTTTATCAATTTGAAACTCTGTAATAGCAACATTAGGCATAAAAAAATACCTGTGTTTCCACTAACATGCTGCCGGGCCGGGTAGCGCAATCGGTAGGGCACCTGACTCGTAAGTCAGAGGTCCTGGGTTCGAATCCCGGTCTGGCCACATACTTTCGTTTCTCCTTCCGCTGATTCAAGAAGGGCAGTTGTCAGTTACTGGCGAAAGTATGTGCACTTAGTACTGGTTAACCGCTTAGGAGGTCTAAGCCTGCCCAGGAATAGTGTGGTTAGGTTAACTGACCGTCCCGACATGACCTTAGTTGTTTACCGTGGACGTTAAGCATCAAATCAACCAACCAACCAACTAACATGCTGAAAAAAAATTCTTGTTGGTAGGTAGGAAAAACTTTTTTTTTACTATTTTATTTTTTCTTCCCCCCAAAAAAGAGGGTTGGGCCTGTATTTTTTATGATTTTTTGTTTTTGTACATGTATTTTGTTGATTAAATTATATTTTTAGCTCACCAGAGCCGAAGGCTCTCGGGGAGCTTATAGGATAGGCAGTGGTCCGTCGTCGTCTGTCGTCCGTCAACACTTTTAAACGACATCTCCTCTGAAGCCACTATGCCGATTGGGCCCAAATTTCATCTGTGGCATCCTTGGGATGGGGGATTGAAAGTTTGTGTTTTTTATGAAAATTGGCCTTTTAGTTTGGTTGCTATGGCAACTTAGAATTCCCATTGACTTATAATGGGGAAAATTGAAACATGGCATTTTCTGCCAAGCCATTGCAGATATGTTGATAAAACTTTTAAAGAAATGTTCCTTGAGATGTCCTCTATCAGCTATATGTTTTTTGGCCCACTGCTCCTTTTATTGGTTGCCATGGAAACCGAAATGAAAAAAAAAATGGAAAAAATACTTAGAAAATTATCTCCTCTGAAGCCACTGGGCCGATAAGGTCCAGATTTCATCTGTGGCATGCATGGGCTTGGGGAATTAAAGTTTGTGTTTTTTAAGATCATGGGCCCTTTAGTTTGGTTGCTATGGCAACTTAGAGTTCCCATTGACTTATAATGGGGAAAATTGAAAAATGGCATTGTCTGCCAAGCCATTGCAGATATGTTAATAAAACTTTTAAAGAAATGTTCCTTGAGAAGTTTTCTATCAGCTATATGTTTTTTGGCCCACTGCTCCTTTTATTGGTTGCCATGGAACCGAAATGTAAAAAAAAATGGAAAAAAATATTTCAAAAAGTATCTTCTCTTAAGCCACTCAACAGACTGTCAGACTGAGACTTTGTAGTTGTATATTTATACCCCCGGTATACGAAGTATATAGGGGGTATATAGTTTTTGGTTTTTCCGTTAATATGTTTGTGTGTGTGTGTGTTAACATTTTTTCTGTCACAGATTTCTCAGGAACCACAATAGCTAGGATTTTGAAAGTTGGTACAAACGTTGGGTATGACTAGTTGTACTGTGTAAGAGACAATCAGCTTTCTCCTGCTTATCATTCCCTTTGTTTGTCCATTTTTTCTTTCTCTCCAATTAAATTTCTGTGACAGATTTCTCAGGAACCACAATAGCTAGGATTTTGAAATTTGGTACAAACGTTGGGTATGACTAGTTGTACAGTGTAAGAGACAATCAGCCTTCTCCCGCTTATCATTCCCTTTGTTTGTCCATTTTTTCTTTCTCTCCAATTAAATTTCTGTCTCAGATTTCTCAGGAACCACAATAGCTAAGATTTTGAAATTTGGTACCAACGTTGGGTATGACTAGTTGTACTGTGTAAGAGATAATAGACCTTCTCCTGCTTATCATTCCCTTTGTTTGTCTATTTTTTCTTTATCTCCAATTAAATTTCTGTGACAGATTTCTCAGGAACCACAATAGCTAGGATTTTGAAATTTGGTACAAATGTTAGGTATGACTAGTTGTAGTTTGTAAGAGACAATCAGCCTTCTCCTGCTTATCATTCCCTTTGTTTGTCCATTTTTTCTTTCTCTCCAATTAAATTTCTGTCACAGATTTCTCAGGAACCACAACAGCTAGGATTTTGAAATTTTGTACAAATGTTGGGTATTACTAGATGTACCGTGTGAGAGAGTATCTGCCTCCTTCTCTTATCATTCCCTTTGTCCATTTTTTCTGTCTCCCCAATTAAATTTCTCTCACAGATTTCTCAGGAACCACATCAGCTAGGATTTATAAGGTTGGTACAAATGTTGGGTATAACTAGATGTACCGTATAAGGAACAATTAGCTTTCTTCTGCTTATCATTCCCTTTGTTTGTCTATTTTTTCTTCCTCTCCAATTAAATTTCTATGATAGATTTCTCAGGAACAACTACACCTAGGTTTTTGAAATTTATTACAAAGATTGAGTATGACTAGTTGTATTGTGTAAGAAAATATCAGCCTCCTCCTCCTTATCATTCCCTTTATTTGTCCATTTCTTCTTTCTCTCCTTTGAAATTAAACTTTTTCTGTCCCAAGATTTCTCAGGAACCACTACAGCTAGGATTTTGAAATTTGGTGTAAATGTTGGGTATGACTAGTTGTATGGTGTAATAGAGTATCGGCCTCCTGCTTATCATTCCCTTTGTTTGTCCATTTTTCTTTCTCTCCAGTTTATTTTTTGTCACAGTTTTCTCTGTTCCTAAGAGAGCCACTGTCTTCAAATTTTGTTTACATCTTGAGAATGGCCAAGTTTATTGTAGGAAAGAAAATCAAAATGCTAAGATTTCTTTTGGCCTTCTTTTGCATTTTTTCCTTTTTTCCATCTCTATATCCAATGGAATAAATGGTAAAATTTATGTCAAAGATTTCTCAGATTGCTGTGTGACTAGGTTTAGGTATAGGTTTAAATTGACTAGTTGACATCATCTGGATGCTGCTGCTGACTTTAGGTCAAGGTCACTGACATAGAACTATATGTAAATTTGTGTTGAAATTTTGTGTTAAATTTGTATTTTCTTTAGATTACATAATTTGCATGTTTTAATGGAACCATTGTGTATTTGTCTAAAGGCCTTCCACTGGATTTGTAATAGATTGTCCATTCATATGTCTGTTATTTAACATTTGCTTTAAAGTTTTGTATTAAGTGTGTTTTTATTAGGCGGTGGCGCTGGCCGGGGGTATACGTGAGCCTCTGCTCACATGCTCTTGTTTGTATTAGCCTGTATGAATTGACAGCAATTTTGAGCCTATACAAATTGGATAGCAATTTTGAGCTAGAGATCTGGTGAGCTTTGTGGCCCGTGGGCCTCTTGTTCTTGTATGGAGCATATCTCAGGAAGTATTGAAGGAAACTAAATGAAATTTCACACAATGATAGAGGGTAATGAAAGGAAGTGCAGAGGTTAAGAACTATAACCCTACCTCTAGTAATTACAGAGCTAGCCCCTTTCTAATTTTTCAGTCATTTAGCTTGTCTGGAGTATATCTCTGTACATATTTAAGAGAACATGAATGAAGCTTCACGTATTGATTATAGAGGGCAATGACAAGAGGTGCAGAGCAGAAGAACCATAACTGTATCCAAAGTTATTTTGGAGTTACTTCCCTTTTTATATTTTCTCAGTTGTATGCATGTCCAGAGCATTGCTCTAAAAGTATTGAAGAGAATTATTTTTTCCATTTCAAATTGCATTTAACTTACACAGAAACCCACTCCTTCACCAAGATACCCATTCTCCTATTACAAGCCTTTGGGGAGCATCCATCGGTACCACCTATTTTCTTGTTTTATTTTTTTTTGAGAATGAACAACAGTTTCACCATGTGTCAAGAGCTTTGATATATTAACATTGTGCAGACATGTAAAACTAATCTCAAATTCACTATCAATCACTTATGTATGCAGTTTCAAATGTTTTGCAATATTTGATAAATTAAGTACTTAACCATTACAGTATCGAAAAGGCAGATGACAAAATTTGCTTCTGTAGAATTTCAAAAAACATTTCATATCATATTGAGAAATGAAAGACTAGAGGGCAAATAGTGTAGACCCGGATGAGGCAGCTCATCATGAGCTGCCTCACCTTGATCTACACTGTTTGCAAATTCAGCAATGTTCTTTTTTGGCACTTGTTGATAAGTTAATTTGCAGAAGATAGGTCTCTAAATAATCCAGTGTTTTAATCCAGTGTTTTACGTCTCAGTGATTCATCCATGCTTTAATCCATGCCTTATATGGCAAGGGATAGTGCTAACTTATAAGCCATACTGTTCTTGGTGTGTGTTTACAGAGTAGCTGATATGGGTGGGTTTTGTTGATAATGGTGACAAATTCTGAACAACATCCATAAAATCAAGTGTTATTTGAGCAGTTCTCTTTAGAGGCCCCCCAACAAGCATTTGTGGCATGTGCAACCAGCAAAGACTCAGATCAGCCTGGAGCGATGCCCAGTCAGATCAGAGTCTTCACTTTCCACATGGAGGTAGCTTGTCAGTCTTCACTGTGTGCTTAAAGAGTAGCTAAAGGTCTAAGCTAGCTCCATGGGGACAGCGAAGACTCTGATCAGACTGAGTCTTTGCTGGACACACATGCCACTTTTTTGGTTTTGTCGTGTCGCGGCTCATTTATAATGTGAATGGATACACTTCCAGGGGAAGCAGCTCTGCTATTATCAGTAGTGACCTCCCTTTCTGAATAGCTGGCAACTCTTTAAGGAAAGAGGTTGTTCCCCAAGGAATAAATTATTTCATTATACAGTTGACACCAGTTTGAAACGGTTTCTGCATCCAGGTTATCTCCTTTTGAATTAATGGCAGAAAAAACGAGGTGTACCCATATATCTTAAGGGGAAAAAATAAATAGAAATATCATATTGAGAATTCAAAGACTAGAGGGCAAACAGTGAAGATCCAGATGAGGTGGCTCATAATAAGCCACCTCATCTGGATATGCTCTGTTTGCAAAATCAACTTGTCAAACCTTTCTTTAAGACGGCCTCTGTTTAGCAAAAAGCTGTAATAAAAGGCCAGAATCTCATGTCCCAAAGTAGCATTTTCAGTATAATTTAAATTGACCCACATTCCTCTATCCCTTGGGTGCTTGCAGTTTGACCGTGTTTTGATTTTTGGTGTTAACTGAAATTATTATCACAATTAGGGCTTCTACGTTTACAAAATATTGTAATGTTTACACGCTCAATAGAAAACGAAACGATTCCGTTTAAACAACCATTACCATTGAAATTTTACTCTGCCCCCATACCTTATAATTATTATAATTATATTACCACAGTGACATCCAATAATGCACTGTCATTTTAGGGGGTCAACTCGAAGTTTACAGTAAGCGACGGTATTAAAAAAGAAAACGTATTTACTATTGACCAATTTCCGATGACAGCAATTATTTCCACCGTATTTGATAATTACATGGATTAGATTTATAAAACATCGGACATAATTATCCTGTTAATTGATAATTACTTTCAGATGCAATTATCTCACCTTTGCGGTAAGCTTATCCTATGAAACACAGGTACCGTAGTAGTCCTAATTTTTTTGTATTGCACAACAAGTGTTGCCGGCAGACATAACCTTGCCTTTGATCTGTACCTTATAAAATTAGCTGCCGATTATGACGTTGGTTGGTTGGTTGATTTAATGCTTAACGTCCACGGTAAACAACTAAGATCATGTCGGGACGGTCAGTTAACCTAACCACACTATTCCTGGGCAGGCTTAGACCTCCTAAGCGGTTAACCAGTACTAAGTGCACATACTTTCGCCAGTAACTGACAACTGCCCTTCTTGAATCAGCAGAAGGAGAAACGAAAGTATGTGGCCAGACCGGGTTTCGAACCCACGACCTCTGACTTATAAGTCAGGTCCCCTACCGATTGCCCTATGCGGCCCGGCGCCGATTATGACGTAACAATTTTCTGGCAAAATGTGTACATGTCATACTTTGCGTAAGGTACACAGAAGTTAGAAAATAAAGATTTAAATATCTACGTTTCTGAGGACGCTGTCAAGTACATTAATATTGGCTACTGGCCACTAAATAAGCTATTATAACTTGGGGGTGGTTTACCGGGTGTTCAGGTTCGGTTAAACGATGTGTGAATTTTGTAAACGTTTAGCACATATACACGAACTGTTACCGTTTATCCGTGTAAACGTAGAAGCCCTAATCACAATATATTCCATCTTATCTAAAATTCTATCTCCATTGCTTTATTATCTGTTTCAGGATGGTAAATTGTCTAAAGACGAGATCTTAGAAAAGTACGATATATTTGTCGGCAGCCAGGCAACAGAATTTGGAGATGCCCTTACTCGCCACGATGAATTTTAAGTGCCAAATACTCAGCGCCATGGTGCCAGTGTTAACCTTAATAATACCATACTCACCACCAAAGACTTGTGATATTAACTTCAGTAGAGCTCGAGATAGGAAGATAATTTTGAGGATAATTCTGGGATAATTTCTGGAAATTCTCCATGAAAATATATGCTGTGACCCCTCATTAAAACTGTCTCACTGAGGCAATTCTAATGAGGGGCCACAACATATTATTTGTATGGAGAGCTAAGAAATTATCCCAAAATTATCATCAAATACTCAAACTTATTTAGGGCTCTGCTTCTGGGAATAATTTTTATGGAACATGTTTTTATGGTGAGAAAAATGTACTTACCAAAATTTTTTGTTAGAATTTACTGAACTTTTATGTTGTTATTTGTAGCTTTTAAAATACAATTTTACCCTGAACATTAAGATTGCAGGTCATGAGCAAACATTCCAGACACTGATCAGACTGCTCCTCAAGAGCAGTCTGATCAGGGTCTACACTGCTTGCCAACAATTTTATCAAATATTGTCAGATGGATAGATGTTTTTTCTCGAAGTTCGAAGGTGGAAAATTTCATTACAGGTATAGTTGCAGTTTGCCAAATATTCGGAGTAGGAAATTGATAATTGACACCATAAATATTGCAGAAAGCTGAATTTCATAATAACTTTGAGCAAAAATGTTAAGATTTTAGCAATAAACTCAGAGCTCCAGATAAGAAGGGGTAACAGGGATAATTCAGAGATAATTTTTCTTATTTCTCAATGAAAACATACGTTGTGACCACTCATTAGAACCTCATGGCGAGACGGTCCTAATGAGGGTCACAACATATGTTTTTATACAGAAATATAGATAATTATCCTTCAATTATCCCTTTTACCCCTTCTTATCGGGAGCACAGAAATTGTTATTATTTTCAGTCGTATGTTCGTATAATTTCAGTCATCAGTGCTTCAGCTGGGATATCAGGCAAAAGGGTGTTGGTATGGCACTTTTGTGCATTAATAAGTAAGATCAGATCATTGGTTTGGGCTTCTGTAAGGGCATGTGTACATGTATTCAGTGTGTAAAAAGTATTTTGAAATTTCCGATGTATTGGTATTTCCACACTGGAAGAGCTATACATGTATAACATTCTTTTTGTCAGCATTTCATAAAATTTTCAGTAACATTTAACTGCTTTCATCCTACAAGGGCCAGAGGGGTGACCCACCCCACCATATAGAGCTAGCTGGAGCACTAGTTATACACATAACAATTTCAGTAATATGCTTTTTCAGTTTTAGCAATATATTGGCATGATGTCAGCAATATACTGCTACAAGTTCAGCATTGTGCTAAACTTGTAAAAGTAGATTTATATTGTTGAAATTGTAACAAGCTCTGAAATGTCCTGTTACAGTTTCAATAACATGGGTAGAAATTTCAAAGCTCCTGATAAGAGGCGGTATTAAGGATAATTCAAAGATAATTTTTCTTATTTCTCAACAAAAACATATCATGTGACCCGTCATTAGAACCGTCTTGGTAAGACAGTTCTAATGAGGGGTCACAAGATATGTTTTTATGGAGAATTATGGAAAATTATCCCTAAATTATCCCAGTTACCCTTTCTTATCTGGAGCACTGATTAGAATGTCTTGAGAATGTTTTAAATACTTAGAGTGAATATGGTACTCTGCATATCTCCAATGCTGGTCGGCAGTAAATACCATAAAATTCTAAAAATCGGGACACTTAAGATAAATGGCTGTAATAATAAATTCTCCTAGAAATGAAACAGTTTGGTTTTACAGTGCCGTAACGCATCCAAAAGATGCAGATGGTATGGCAAACACTGTAGACCCTGATCATTTGCTTAGACCTGCTTGTCCCGGTACATAGAATTTTAATGGGTAACTGCACAATATTTATTATGCTATATGTGCTGTCTTTATGAACCAAAAAACTGTTCCATAAAAATGTATATTCGTGTCTCATGATCAAAATAAACATCACTTCATGTATTTCATTAGCGTATGTCACAAAAATGGAGTTAGGAAAATATATTTCTTAGCTTAGCTTGTGTGTGTGTATGGTTTCACTTAGCTTAGATGTGTATGTGTGTGTTTACATGTAGTTTTACAGCACTGGCTTGAGATAAGCTGAGCTCAAGATAAGAAGGGGTAACAGGGATAATTCAGAGATAATTTTTCCTATGTTTCAATGAAAACATATGTTGTGACCCGTCATTAGAACCTTCTCCATGAGACGGTTCTAATGAGGGGTCACAACATATGTTTTATGGACAAATAAGAAAATTGTCCCTGTTACCCCTTCTTATCTGGAGCTCTGGAAAAGAGGAACATTTGATTGTAATTCTGAGATAATTTTTCTTGATTCTTCATAAAGCACGTTGCATTAAATGGTTACAACTGTTTCACTGAGACACTTCCAACTGCTGGGCCACAACATATCAAATTTCTTCTAATGACCATACAAGTCTTTATACTTGGCATTCTTGAGACTAAATCTGGTCGATATGTAACAAATTTTGATGGTCTAAAGCCAATCTTAGATCATAGTGGAATTCTGCCACTTATTCATAGAAAAAGTGAGGAGGCATTTGTTTGAGGGTGTTTATTAGTAGAAAAACAGTACATTTCTTTGTGGGCCATAATTTAAATGACTTACTGAGGCACTGAGGTAGTTTTTATGATGAGGTTAAATTTTTTTTTTTTTTTTTTCGCAATTTAAGAAAAATTATCTCAAAATTATCATCAAATACTGCTCTTACACCTAGAGCTGTGTTACATTATGTGAGAGTTGAAATTTAAAGGATTGTTGAGATAGATCAAAATGCACCTAGCTTATTATATGTACTCAAATGCGTCCATATCAACAGATATATGTTACGTGTATACATGTCAGTTATATTGAAACTTAGCAGATATATATAATATTTTCACCTATGTGCAGCGATTTTTTTCATGTTTTTAACAAAATAAATATAACACCAAGAGCTAGTCAAGTATGAATGGACAGTATTAAATCAGTTATACAATACAGTCCTTACATTTGTATGTCTGGTTGAAAAAGATTAGTTTTGTGATGACAAGAAAACTGTGTCTTGTATTTTAATATTAAAACAGATGAGCTGGATCATTATGAGCATCATTTGAGCCTGGACACAACAAAACCAACAAAGTGGCATGTGTCCCACATGAAGACTTGGATCAGCCTGGGCATTCTCCCAGTAGGATAAGAGTCCTCGGTGTGTGCTTAAAGGGTAGTTTGGAGTATAAGCTACCTCCATGTGGACAGCAAAGACTCTGATCAGACTGGGTGGATGCCCAAGCTGATCTAAGTTTTTGCATGGTGCACATGTCACTTTGTTGGTTTTGTCGTGTCAAGTCTCATTTGTAATCTGCTTTATTGACGCTTTAAGGTGAGAGTTACAGTAGCTGTATACCATGGTCAGTCTCATTCGGTGATTATACAGGGTTATACAGTCAACTCCCGATATCTCGCACACTGATATCTCAAAGTATCTTCTTATATCAAAGAATGTATTTTCTATTTTTATATACATTTCAACTACTGTTATCTCAAACTACTGATATCTCAAAGTAAATTTTCTGGTACCAGAAAATTTACTTTGAGATATCGGTAGTTTGGGCTGAAGTTCGACTTCCAGATATCGAGAGTTGACTGTATGTTGAATTAAAACAATCATTTATGTTGCCAGACTTCTGGATGAAAAGTACTAAGAAATCTGTTCTTAGGCCTTCTCAGAAATGGATGTGATTTCTTTTTATATACATAATACCTGTAGGTATACATAATCTCCACACTGGACAGTATTTAATGTCTTTTTAGGAGCATAACAGCTCCCTGTGTGATTTGGAGTGTGTGCCATGTCATTTTAGAGAAAATGCTTAACTTACAGAAGTCCCGAAAAAAGTTTGGTTTGAGGACAATGATGGGACATTTCTGTTCATGCATTAATCCTTTATAGACTGGAAACCTGTTTTGGGGGGACATATGCAAACAGTGCAGACCCAGTTCAGATGCCACATTCTGCAGCAATTGATCAGAGTCTACACTGTTTGATTGCAAGAATATCTTTGCAAACTTCAATGAAAATGAGAAAATCATCCGGAAATCCCTAAAAGTAGAAACAGACTACCGTAATCGACCCATTTACCGCACATGCCCCAATAACCGCACACCAAGGCCATTTCTGGAAAAACTGCACAAGCGCACACTGATTTTCCTTTTGAAACTCTCACAAAACCCAACAACTTAATACCATTTCTATTTCACCAGCGAATTCGAGGCTTCCGTATCATTTTCTGTCCCTTGAAACGTATATACACACAGTATTTCCAGTCCTACTCCATGTTGCCTCTTTCCAGTCACCCTATATTTAATTGTTTAGAGTGTGCGGTTATTAGATGCATTTTTAACCACACCTTTTCGTTGTAATTTTGAAAAAGTTAAGCGCACGTTGTGGTAATTGGGTCGATTATGGTAAATGATAACGATGGACAAGTCCACTAGTCAACAAAGGGTTAAAAAAGTATACATTGTGACTCCTCATTAGAACCAACACACTGAGGCAGTTCTAATTTAGTTTTGAATCAAATTTAAAATGAGAAATTAGATTTTTTTTAAAGTTATCCCCAAAACTTCACCTTATCTGGATATTTGTAGCATCACTATTTATTATTCTGTTATTTTCTATTTTCTCATGTAGACAGTAAGAAACTCCTTTTTTTGCCAAATAAATTTGCTTTCACAAAAGATTGAATTAGACACTTACATAGTAGGTTTTGGCTGTCACTAAGCTCACTTTAGTTATAGGACACATTTCTTTACAATTATGAGGAGTTGATCTATTTGAATTCACCTTTGTTATGACTGCTTTACTCTGTTATGTTCGGTGCCATATTAGTTAACTTAGAATAGTTTCTTAATTAGGGGATACCTGTACTCTAACTCGTCATTTGGGGAGATAACTCGTCGGTTTTATGGTCGGAAATTTCGTTTTACGGAGACACGGGCGCGTCACTGTGAAACGCAATTTGCAACCATAAAGCCGACAATTTACCTCCCCAAATGACAATTTTCAATACAGTTATCCCCATTCTAATGCACTTTTCATTTTTTCACCTTTAAAAGTGTGTTATTTTGCACCCATAGCAAACACTTTCAGTGACATAAAACCAAACATCAGCCAGTGAGAAGCGACATTACATAATGATGTTGGGTTTCAAACAGTATATCACAGGATATACTGTCACAAATTTTTGACGTCATTCAATCAAACGTCACATTACATACGAAAGTGCATTAGAATTAAACATATATGGTGCTGCTTTTTGCATCAAAAATGCCTAAGAATACTTGGGAACTGAAAAGACCCAAGTGATCTATATCAGATCTGCACCAGCCATCACAATTGTAGTCTCAGCAGAGTCTTCCTTACGGGTATCAGCGTCTGTGTTTTGTAATCTAGAGTGAAAGTGATAGAACAGACACACAGGCTGATTCAGATCTTTGCAAACCACATTTTAAACCCAGGGCCCAGTTGTTCAAAACTATGACATTGTTAGTTAACAAGACGTTAAATTTTAAAACATATTATGTGCAAAAACACTGCCAGTTTTTGCCAAAAAATGTGAGAAGCTTTTGCAGTGCAAACGCTTCTATCATTTTTTTCAGCAAAAACATATTAAAAATACACTTGATTTTATGTATACTAGAAGACTTAACGAATCCTTGACTAACAACTTCATTATGCCAACCTGCTTTGACCAATGGTCAATACATGCTTTCAAGAATGGCAAATAAAGGTAAATCAGTAAATACCGGCAGCGACAAAATTGTCCTATTGTTCCATTACCAACCTGGTTTAACAACAGCTGTTGCCAATGTTGAACAAAGTTGGTAGTGCAGAGTATGACATTTGTTCATGTGTGAGAAAGCAGTGGCAAAATACAATATTTGAGCTGCGACCTAACAACACAAAGTTGAAAGTGTACCCAGCAGAGATGCAGATCAGCTTGGGCATCTGGCCAGTCAGTGTTGGCATGGAGGTACCTTAGACCCTGAGCTACCCTTTACGCACACAGCAAATACTCTGATCAGACTGGGTAGCTGCCCAGGCTGATCTGAGTCTTTGCTGGGTGCACATGCCACTTTGTTGGTTTTATCCTGTTCCAGCTCTTTTAATAGCACTTATATTTGCCATTATAAAAGCCGTAATTGTTTTGAAATTTTGTATCTTTTTAGTCATATTATCATTGTTCCCAAGTACTAGTAGATGATGGGCTGCAGATTAGGCAAAATTTTGTGGATTCTTGTTTTTGGACTGAAGTTTTGCCTTATGGTCTGATTTCTTTACAAAACTTAAATTGTAAGATCCCATAAATGTTTGCTCACTATGACACATCTATTGTGATTGTATTAAAATGACAAAAATACAGTAAAAATCTTATAGCAACCTTTGGACCGGTCTGGACATCAGAAAGAAAGATTGTGAAGTTCAAATTGTTTTCGCTTTATTAGGATGTTAATGTGAATATTTTGGTGTTTTTGGTATAATTGTTATTATTCCGGGTTACGGTCTGGACATCAGAAAGAAAGATTGTGAAGTTCAAATTGTTTTCGCTTTATTAGGATGTTAATGTGAATATTTTGGTGTTTTTGGTATAATTGTTATTATTCCGGGTTACTTAGTAATGTAAGTTAAGTATGACTGTTTAAAAGTTGCATTTGTTATTACAGCGTTTGGGGTTACAGCAAAATCTTAGGTATTTTAGTTTATAATTGTTTAAAAGATACATTTGTTACAGTATGACAAACCTTCTCTCAGGCATATACAGATTACATAAGCACAGTCTGCAGTGTAGTTGGAGCATGAACAATTTGCACAGACAGATAAACATGGCCCAGTTGTGTGTGCATAATACATATGCATTGAAACAAATTTTATCAGGTTGAGCTGTCATCTGATCATAGTGAGTATTTGATTCACATATCTAAACAAGCTTTAGGGCATGGGAATTAGTAAAGGGTTATTAGAACAGCCCTTGGAAATCGTGCAGTTTGATCAGAGTATCCCAGATCCTATCAACAATATCTGGATTCACATTTAATGAAAAAATAAAGTTTAATCATCCTGCTCAGAGCTCTAGATATGAGGAATTGTTTTGATAGATCAATAAAAGATAATTTTTATTCTTTTGAATAAAACATGTGTGACCTCTAACTGGAACCGCCTTGTCAAGGCGGTTCAGATGAGGGGTCGCAACGTATGTTTTCAAATAAGAAACAAAATTATCCCGTAGTTAATGTCAAATACTCTGTCTTTATCTTATCTGGGGCTCTGTAGGCTGATATGTCTTTTAGTCTTCTTTTTTTATGGCAAATTTCCAACTACTCTACTGCTTTACAGCTGACATTATACATTTATTTTTACAAAGAACGGGTCAGTTTCTTTAGCAGAGGCTACATAGATGTTATGTCAGTGTATCTGTTGTTGTCACCAGTTTCATTTGTATGTAATAAGCAATAATATTTGTCCGCCATATTCATTCAAAGTTCCAGATAATGGGACATATATATAATTTCACTATAAAATCATATGTTGTACCTTCTCATTAGAACTTCTGCAGTGAGGCAGTTCTGATTAGGGGCCACAACATACATTTTTATGGCAAATGGACTGTAATTATTTTAGAATTATCTCTGAAAAAAATAAAATAAAAACATGAAGCTTTATCTGGAACTTTGAATATATTTGTTGCTTTAAAACGTAGTAATGTCTTTTAATGCACGTTTGTGGTTAGAGGGTTATGTCTGACCTTGTGCTTTGATAGGAGCGTGAAATCTACGACTTTGAAAATACAACACCAGTCTTGAGCCTCAACAGGAGAAAACCAACAAAGAGGTTGTGCGCACAGCACATTTGCCCAGTCTGATCAGACTTTTCACTAAGCGTTTAAAGGGTATCTAAGTGTCTAAGCTACCTCCATGCGGACAGCAAAGACTCTGATCAGACTGGGTGGATGCCCAGGCTGATCTGAGTCTGTGCTGGGCACACAAACACTTTGTTGGTTTTTTGGTGTCGCGGCTCAGTCTAACGAAAATTTCTCCACAATAACATATCAAGGGGAATCAAGGACAGGCTTTCATTAGGACAACCCAACCAAGGCAATGTAATGAGATCCTTGGGATTCAGATCCTATAGCTTACATTTTATGGACAAAGAATGTCATGAAATCTTAATGTCATGACCAGAAATGGCTTGAGATATCAAGGTCCGAACTTTGTTTCTTGTAGTGTAAATGTCTTTGTTGACTGTTTTAAAAGTTTGTCTGGCCCCAGGTTACTTTATTTAAACTATATATTTGGGCAGACACCTCACTTGTGAAAACCTGAAATTAACTCCTCCATATTTTGAACTACGACAGCAAATTATGTAGATTCTGATCAAATGATTTTAGCAGTCTGATTAGCATCTGCATTTTTGCCGGAAATTGATGTATTTATGTGGTTATAAGAGAGAATTTTCCCCCACTAGAACAACCCCAAAAATCTAGAGCCATCTTATAAGATGGATCCAGATTTTTTAGGCTGTTATAAGGAAAAATGCATCTTACCGCAACTACACAATACTGTTTGGAGTCATTCTGGTATCTCCATCTTAAAGCTGAATAAATATGGTACATAAAACTACAGGTGATTTGATATAATTTGAATATGGAAGAGTCCATTTTAGAAGTGAAATAGATACCAGATATATATGGTAAATATGGTAATGAAAATGTATGCATGCCTCGGACGAGCCAGTATACCACCACAGACTGATCAGAGCATTCAATGTATGCCAACCTGATAAATAGACCTTCTAGTCAGTTTATATTAAAGACTCTGAACAGGCTGGGTGGATTTGCAAACATGACTGGGTGGCCATTGGTTGCATGGATTGTTCATTTTCCTTTTGGGGCATCATTTTATGTGTTACTCCAGAGAAAGAGTGCATTTGATGACAATTAAGGATAAATTTTATTTCTCAGTGAAAAACTGGATCTTCCTTAGAATGGCCAGTATCTGCCCAATGTTTCATGGACAATGCCACATGCTTCCATAAAGATAAAACTAAAGACAAAATTGGCAATTCTTATGGTCAAAACAAGTTTTCTATAAGGAGTGCCACAATGTGGTTTTGATGAGGAATAAACAGATTGTTAGAATTGTCATCAAAAGGCAGTATTAACTGGAGCTTTGTGTGTTGTTCTGTCTGACTGCTAAATGACATAGATGCCAAATAACTGCTTATGTTTGATACATTTTTAAGAATAAAGTGTTTCATAAGAACCTGGGTTATTTTTTTACAAGTCCTATTGAAGGTTAGAGGTTGTGTCTCTTCAACTGGGAGTGAATGGATACCGTAGCTGAATGAGGGATTGGGAAGAAGAAGACAGTACCCATCTTTCATATACTGTGCTGTGACACACTGAGCCACTAACAACTTCATTCTCTTCTGGCCACCAGGCTGCAAGAACTAAATACTTTTTCTAGAACAAATGTCATTCCCGACAGTCCACTATCACTGTCCATTGCAATCAGCTGGGTATGCAAACTTGGTTTTCCATGACGCTGAGTTGGGAAATATACTGCTGTTATAAGCAGCAGTCAAATATATTGCAGTGAGGTGCTGTGGACAACCCATTGCACTATGCCATGACGCCCCAGACAGATGGGGAACAGTGCATTGGGGCCTTCTACAGCACAGAGGAGCAATAGGCTTGGTTGTTCCCTGTAGAAGATGTGAAATGGCATGTTTTTATTTACCCAACTAGTGCAAATCCATTGTGCCAGGAAGCACCAATTATACCTGATGTTATATGGCAACTGACAGGGAGACAGTCAAAAATACTGCATGCCAATTTTATGTCTAAACAGGCTTCAACTTAGTCAAAAATACTAACTCGTTTATATGTGCAATGAAAGTCAAAACCTTAGTACAGCAAAACTGTGTAATAATCTGCATATCATACATGATACTGTATCAGCCTTAACCATTTATGGTAAATGTGCTGAATAAAATTTGTCATTTGTGTAAGTTGCTGCACCCAGTCTGGATTGGTAAGTGATTTGTATGTATCTGCTTTGCTTTGGTAATTTGTGCTAAGGAGCCTTGTGGAAAATTGTACAACACTTGATTTGATTTCCTTTAGGCTCTTAAATCTGGCATTTTGAATCGGTCTTCCATTAGGCATTTTAAATATCCTCCCAGAAATACAAATTCTTCTAAAGCTGTATTGCTTGCAATTTGACAATGAAAAACTAAAGCTGGTGAATCCTGGAAACTGACTGTCTATGGCTAATGCCAGCTGGACTGTCGGGTATCACACAGTGCAAATAAAATTCAAAAGATGTAAAGCCGGGCCGCGTAGCGCAATCGGTAGGGCACCTGACTCATAAGTCAGAGGTCCTGGGCTCGATACCCGGTCTGGCCACATACTTTCGTTTCTCCTTCCGCTGATTCAAGATGGGCAGTTGTCAGTTACTGGCGAAAGTATGTGCACTTAGTACTGGTTAACCGCTTAGGAGGTCTAAGCTTGCCCAGGAATAGTGTGGTTAGGTTAACTGACCGTCCCGACATGACCATAGCTGTTTACTGTGGACGTAAAGCAATAACTCAATCAATCAATCAATCAAAAGATGTTAAACAGAGAATTAAATTACTTGAAAAGGAATTATAGGTTTGACACAATCACACTTTTCCAGTGTATGAATTTCAGGTATCAGCTTGCTTATAATTTGAGAGGAGCATGGCATACAGTGTATGCCATGCTCCTCTTAAATATGTGAGATGACGTCTGATCTGTTACCATAGCAACTATTGAATTACCAACTGTTGTGCTGTGTATCTTGGTAGAATGACATCTTGATGACATTACTAACATCAATATGAATTCTTAGTTGCTATGGAAACCAATCTATGACATCATGATTGGTATTGGAGCAGTGTTTGCCAACATTACAATGAAATTTTTCTCAACAGAAACTTCAGATTTCCTCACGTAATTATTTTCAAGTCATTTAAATCCTAGTTGAAAATGGCTGATGTGTCTGAATATCACCAGTAACTATGACTACTGTCTTATTCTGGTAAAGGAATGACATATTTGATCTGTAAAGTGCTAATTCTTTGAGGTGTAAACTATCCTTTAAGGAGATACCACATTTGAGAGGAAAGGCAAATATCTCCATATCAGGGTGACCTCCCTTAGACATCTGTCACAACACCTCAACTTAGTGACCGAACCTTTTAGGTGTTTGTTTTCAAATAGCATGATGAAATGAAACAAAAACAAATCCACAGGCATTTTAAATTTTTTACTTGATTTGATGAAAAATTAGGAGAAATTAACAGCTCATGGTCATAAATATTAAACATACAAAAATTCATGGCAAAACTAAACAAACATAAAGCAACACTTAACCAAAATGCTGGTGCCAAAATTTTCAATAGTGTACCATAAAGATTCTAAGTATAATACGATTATGACAGCAAGGGCGGAGCAAACAGTGCAGACACAGACCAGGGGCCGTATTCATGAAACAACTTAAGTGGTTCCTATGCTGTTGCTAAGGCTAAATTTCTTTGAAGGAGATTCCCTACAACTAAGAAATTTGGGCCGGAGGAACAGTCTTACAAAGACTGTTCCTCCAGACCAAATTTCATAGTTGTAGGGAATCTCCTTTATAGATAATTAACCTTAGCAACCGCATAGCAATGACTTAAGTGGCTTTATGAATATGGCTCCAGATTCAATTCCTTCCGGAGCAGTCTGATCATGGTCTACAGTTAGCCATTCCCTCTGCATCTCTTGTATGCATTACTGCATTGTAAAACCACACTTCTTCAATTTTAAGGACCTTAAACCAGTAGCAATTGTTTTGTGACAAGTTGTATAATTTTTATGGTAATGTTCAAGAATTTTCAATAACAAAAAGACCCTATGGGACAGGAGTGCCCGAGGATGCAGTGTGATCCAGGTCTGCACTGTGCACTGACAGGAAACTGAATGTTACGGTTAACTGGTGCACTTTCTGGGGAAGCAACCCTGCCTTTTCCCCCTTTTCAACTAGCATCAACTCTTAAAGGAAAGAATTTGCTCCACTAGGAGCAAATTCTTTCATGAGAGTTGAGCCCATTTTTCACCAGTTCTTTTCAACTAGCATCAACTATTAAAGGAAAGAATTTGCTCTACAGGGAGGAAATTCTTTCCTTTAAGAGAGTAGAACCCAACAAATAAAATCGCACATGTTAAATCTCCGACAATAAGTCCATGATTTACCTTACAGTTAATGAAGAGATGCATATTTGTTTAAAGCAGGCATGGCTTTGCAAAAGGTGAAATCTCACAGTGATCACAATATCCATGATAAATACAGTTTTTCACCAGTGTGGGGTGCCGCGTTCTATGACATACATTCAAGAAATTCTTCACAGACAGTTCCTGTCAGGATATTCAACAAAACAAAATACACAAATATGAAATTAACATGTCACAAAAAAAAGTAATTTCATTAATACAAACATGCACCAATCTGAACCAAGTTTTGTATTTACACTTAAAACTACTGTACAATAAGAAATAAAATAACAAGTTTCAACAAATTAGGACATAGCAACAACAAAGTAAGCATAACAAAAAAGTAATATAATTATCCTACTTAATGGGCCATATTACCAAATTACTGTACAAAACTTAAAGGCTTTGAATAGTGCTTAAAAGCGCCAAAAAAGGAAATAGTTGAATTTGCAAACAGGGTAGATCCAGATGAGGTGGCCCATTATGATCCACCTCATCTGGGTCTACCCTGTTTGCCCTCTATTCCTTAAATTCTCAATATGATATAGCCTGGACAATATATATTTTTTTAAATTTTGCAGCATAAATTTTGTTGTTTGCTTTTTTGGCATTTTAAGGGTTAAGCGATATTACTATTCCGCCTTGTACTGAAAATTGCTGGCTGGAAAGCAAATGGTGCAGACTACAAATCGGACTACCTGGGTTCGAGGTTATAAAACTTGAGCATAATCTCAAACTCAAAATAAAGCACACTTGAGCATGTGCTCGGAAGCAGCCAATCAGTGTGCTTTACTTTGAGTTTGAGAATGTACTCAAGTTTTATAACCTCTGGACCTGGTGAGGCATTTATGTACCAATATTTAGGATCATTACAGAATCAAAAACAAAAGAAACTAGAAAATGTATTTATGGAACACTATGCCCCCAACCATAAGCTTGCCTCTAAAGAAGTTTATTCCTATACAAAATGCCTATTTCCGAAAAATGGGAATAACTCGACAGCAAATTTAGGAAATATGCTCTACAATTAATCACTTCATCTACGCCTTAGTCTGTAGCTGTATGCCAAATATACAGATCCTAGCAAAAGCGGTTCTTCAGATATTTTGTTCACAAGCTTGTTCCTATACAAAGTGCTTGTGTCCAAAAATGGGCAATAACTCAACATAAAATTTATGAAATATGCTCAAAAGTTAATCAGTTCATCTACACCTTAGTCTGTAACAGTATGCCAAATATAAGGAGCCTAGCTTTAGCAGTTCTTCAGATATTTTGATCACAGCCTTGTTCATATGCAAAAGCCTATGTCTGAAAAAGGGGAATAATTCAACAGAAAATTTTATGAATTAGGCTCAAAGTTAATCAGGTCATCTAAACCTTGACCTGAAACAGTATGCCATTTACAAAGATCATAGCTTAAGGGGTTCCTCAGATATTTTATTTTCAAGCTTGTTCCTATACAAAATGCCTTCAATTCATCTACACCTTGTTCTGTTACTCTGTGCCAATACACAGTTCCGAGAATAGCCGCTAAGCTCCGCCTACTTAGTTACTGTTACTACGTCTCACAAGCTTTATACAAAGATGGCGGAAAAACGAATGACAAATGCAAGTGTCTGCTAAATGTTGGCGATCTATGGCAAAGAATCAGCCTCCTCCTGACCTACACATGGAAGTTTGCGCATCTTGCATTTCCGATGTTTTGTTCTGGCAAAGTAGGGTAAATTTAATAAAAGTGGTGTTAAACAGGTATACATCCCTTCAATTACTGCGAGGTAAAATCACGGACTTATGTAAAATATTGGCCACGTGCGATTTGTTTGTGAGACTATGTCACGTGCTAAGTTGTCCTTGCATTGGCCAGGTATACGCTATCACGTGATTTTGAGTGACATTCTAGGTGTGACTCGGAACTGTGTATTACCACGATCCCGGCTTAAGGGGTTCTTCAGATATTTTGTTCACAAATGCATATGTCGGAAAATGGGAGTTAGATCAACTGAAAATTTATGAAATATGCTCAAAATTAATCAGTTCATCTACACCTTAGTCCAAACCCGCATGTAAAATATAAGGATCCTAGCTGATGGGGTTCATCAGATATTTTGCTCACAAGCTTGTTCCTACACAAAATGCCTTTGTCCGAAAAAGGGGGATAACTCAACCAAAAATTTATGAAATATGTTCAAAAGTTAATCAGGTAATCTACACCTTGGTCTGTAACTGTACACCAAAAATCAGGATCCTAGCTTATGGGATTCTTCAGATATTTTGTTCACAAGGTTGTTCTTATATAAAATGACAAAGTTGAAAAAGGGGCATAACTCATGATAGACATGACTGGCAGAGGAAAAAAAAATATGGGTCCACTTAGTTTTCATGTACATGCCACATATGAAATTTCAAGAGTCTAGCATAAGTAGTTCTTGGTTTAAACATATTATTTCGCTTTTCCATTGATATACATATAAACATACATGTACAAATAACATACCAGTACAAGCTATGGGATTAGAACAGAAGCTGTGTGCTTATAGAGTTCTTCTCCCTGTAGTAGTTCTTGAGTTTCCCAGCTGCCAAAAAGCGTTAGAAATGGACAGGGGGTTGGACAGGCCCAAACCAATAGGACCCCTCAACTTCTCCAAAGTTGAGGGCATCAAAAAATATGAAAATTAGGAAAAGCTTGGCACTATGTAGAAGAAAATCATATTTTATTCTGTCTCTTGGATATCTTACAATATATGACATTTACAATGAAACTGTGCAATAAGAAAAGGTGTATATAAGGTGAAAGGATACACTTTCAGGGAAGTAACTCTGTCCTTACATTCACTCCCTCTCCTCAATTGGGGTCCACTCTTATAGAAAAGAATTTGCTCCTAAGGGAACAAATTCTTTCCTATAAGTGTAGTTCCTAATTTGAAAGGGCTTCATGACCCAAGGAAGCAAACAGGTAGTCACAAAAGTTGTTTCCCTTTATAAAAATGCACCCCCCACCCCCAAAGAGTATACATACATCTTTTAAATATAATATACTATAAGGTGTCTCAGGACTAGAATAAAGAAATAAATTCTTGTTAGCATGTTAATATTGGGCCACCTCTTACATATCTATGATGGGCTCCTTCATTTTAAAATTTGGCCGAAGTCTTTTTGTCTTGTCAAAAATAGGAGATTGGTGTGTGTGCATATGTGTGTGTGCATGCATGTGTGTGGTAGTCCAAGGTCTACAACGTTGGTTCCTCTGTTAAATACAATGTTGGTTCCTCAGTTAATTTTGGGTCAACAATGATTCAGGATGCCCAGGCTGATCTGAGTCTTCACTGGGCACACATGCCACTTTGTTGGTTTTGTTGTGTAGTGGCTCAAATATTCAATTTTTGACTAATACTTCTGTTTTAAATGAAGAAATGGATATGTTAGCATTAGGATGATGTGAGTTCTGACCGGTCTCAACTTTATCGGGCATTGCATGTAATCATCATTTAACAAAGAAAAATTCAGTCATAGATGATATCAAAAATATATATATATTATCTGCTTTTGATTAAAGCAGTTAAAGAGCTGTGAAATGACAAAACCAACTAAGTGGGAAAACTCAGATCAGCCTGGGCATCTACCCAGTCTGATCAGAGTCTTCACTGTGCACTTACAGGTAAGGGTACTTCCATGCCAACAGCAAAGACTCTGATCAGATGCCAAGGCTGATGTGAATCTATGCTGGATGCACATGCTACTTAGTTGGTTTTGTTGTGTCGCGGCTCAGTTTATCTTTCAAGCAAGAATACTGTGAAACTTGAGCTGCAGGTAAGGTGAGGTTTGATGGCAATTCTAGGATAATTTTGCATTCATCTCTGGAACAAAAATTTGGAACAAATGGAAAATCAATTAATTTATAAGTCCCAATACTTAGGCACATTGCGGCACACTAAGGTACTTACAGGGCCAAACCAGAAAATCTCAAGACAAGTTTATGCTGCCAGCAACATGGGAAACTGGGAAAAGCAATGCTTGTGTCTTATTTTCTGCTAATCACAGATGAGACAAAAGCGGCCCTTCATCAGAACCTACTGACAGGGACGATTCAACCTAGCTGCCATCACAGGTTTTCATCACATATAACCAAACTGGATGTACCGTAAATATTCTAAGTAGTGGGACAGATAGGTATGAGCACAGAGTGCAGACCCAGATCAGAGTGCTCCTACAGTAGCAGTATGATCAGGGCCTACACTGTTTGCCATTCCATCTGCATCTTTTGTAAGCATTGGGGTAAAGTCGGGTAAATTCGGACAGCAGGTAAATTCGGACAGTGACATTGTTTCCTTTATATGTCAGTTGTTTGAAATTAAAACAAAATTAAATGGGCAAACAGTGAAAATCCTAATGAGACAGCTCATTATGAGCCGTCTCATCTGAATTTTCACTGTTTGCAATGGTATGTCCGAATTTACCCGCTGTCCAAAGTTACCCTACAATGTAAAACCAAACTAATCCATTTAAAAGACTATATCAGGTGTTCCGATTTTCAGAATTTTTATGGTAACTGGCAATTGTTATCAAACTTCATCTTATCTTTTGCTCTGACATATCTAAGCTGCATTACAAACTAACTGCTCATAAGCTCACTAACACCATCTGTTCTTGAATCCTTATCTTCTCTTGTTGAAACTGACCCAGACTCAGTCTGCACAGCTTCAGGAACTACACTGTCCATATTTTCTATTTCTGTCTTTTCAGCTTGCTCACCCTCGTTCTTCTCTGGACCTTTAGCACTTTCTGTCATTTCACTAACATCACAAACAACAACTTCACCAGAATTACCCATATTTTCAGTCAGAGTATCTTTGCTATCATTTTTACTTGCGTTTTCAACTGCATTCAACGTCTCCTCCACTATCTCCATGGTAACAGCAGAAACTGTTTTATCTACCACACTGTCACCATCGGTAACCACATTTACATTATCACTGTCTATGGGTTCAACAATTTCTAGTCTCTCAAGATTGGCACTATCTGATTCCCATTTCACTTGATTTGGATTGGATTCAGAATTTTCTATTTCCATAGTAGCAGTTTCCATCGTAACAGTCTGTTCAGTGTCAAGGTCAGAATGAGTTTGGAGGACATTCTCACTGTGGGTGGTTTCTGTTGTTTCCATAGTTACAGTCTCTTTACCCTGTGTGGCCATCACACTTTCAAACAAACCCATTGATGGAATATGTGGTTCTGGTTCACTCTGCAAATTAAGAAATTAATGAAAGGATCACTGTAAATTATCTCCCTTAGTCAAGACATACACATATTACAAAGGAAGGCAGTATATATTTCAGCCCCTTTACAATATTTACTTTTCCTATTGACTACTGTAAACATTCTAAAATTTGGGACGACCTAAAATAATTATCGAAACCGTCCAAAAAATTTAACTTTTTTTTTTTTCAATGCAGTAAATACAGCTAAAAGATGACAAATAGTGGAGACCCTGATCAGACTGCTATGATCTGGGTCTACACTGTTTGCTCATACCAATTTTCCCAATATTTGCATTTTTTATAGAATCACTGTTTGCAAGATGACAAGAAAACTGTGAAGCTGAGCTGATATTTAATGTACACTTAGAACTATAGCATTTGAATTTCAAATCTTATATAGTCCTGGGGCCATATTTATAAAACGACTTAAGTGGTTGCTATGCTGTTGCTAAGGCTGAATTTCTACCAAGGAGATTACCTACAACTATGAAATTTGCTCTGGAGGAACAGTCTTTTTAGACTGTTCCTCCAGAGCAAATTTGATAGTTGTAGGGAATCTCCTTCATAGAATGTTAGCCTTAGCAACAGCATAGCAACCACTTAAGTCGTTTCATAAATACGGCCCCTGAAAGTCTGAGTATACTTAGGAGCAGTGGTATTGTAGTAGATAATGCGCTGGACTACCAATCTAGGGGTTGCAAAATTGATCCCCAACTTCTCCAGTCTTTTTGATGAGACTGATGAACTTTAAACCGAGGTCTCATTTCCATACGACCTAGTTTTTGGTGGGTCGTTAAACCCAAGTTCAGTTACTTACTCACTCACTCACTGGGTAAACTTAATTCTAAATCTTAAACACAGTCAATGAACATTCCCTTGTCAGACTTTATCAACCTTTGGTGTTTTACGGTTGAGCCAGCATAATCAATTGGGATGTTTGAACTAGGAGTTAGCAAGCTTTATCAATAATCCTCACAGGATTGTATAGACTAGCCCAATGAGAATGGCTAAAGATTCCACTCTGGAAATTCAGCAGATTAAATTCTCTCACTGTATTAATCATATAACTGCTAACAACAAATACACAAAATCAGTCTGATCAAGTTCAACACCTGTTCACCTGCCTAAGATTTAGTGTGTTTTATGACCAGTTTATTTTTTTTGGTTTCCTGTAGAAAATGACTCAAATCATTAGATTGACTAGCCCAATGAGAGCAGCTTGATTCCATTCTGAAAATTCAGCAGAACAAATCCTTGAGGTGGGAGTGGGGGTGGGGGTGTGTGTGTGTGGGGGGGGGGGGTTTAATTTACCTCTTCTTCAATATCCTCAGCCAAGGTTTTCTCAATAGACTCGGCCAAGGCCCGGAACATCTCAATATTACTGTTTGTTGTATTAGTGACCTCCGGATCCAGAACACTAAAGCCAGGACCCAACCTTTGGTAATTGCTGCTGAGATTAGTACCTGTAAGATCAAACAAGAACAGTGTTATCAACCAAAATTTACATATACATGTATGTTACAAATAAGCATTAGTAGGATTTGAAACTAAAATTCTAACAAAACTTATAACTTAAAAAACTTATAATCTCCCATTCAACAAAGAGCGATAATAAACATACGAAAATAAGCAATTACTCTTGGTATACAATTGATAATGAGGCATTCCGACATTTCTGAAAGCCACAGCTCACTTCCGAAAAGCCAAGGCGTTACAAAGCTCCAGATTAGGTGGGATTCTGAGGATAATTGAGATGATTTTTTGTATTTCTTAATGAAATTATGTTTTGACCCATCTTGACGAATTCTAATGAGGAGTCACAGATTGTTTTTATCCAGAAATATGGACAGTTACCCCTAAATTATCCCCTTCACCCCTTCATATCTGAAGCACTGATCTATTCATTAAACAATTCTCATATTTATTTGGCAGACTAAAATTAGTTTTTGCTTACAGTGAATTATTAAAATTAAAATGTGAGATTATCAGTCAGATGTGAATATTCTTTCACTCCAGCTTCACTATCAAAATGGTTCAATAAGGGGTCACAACATATGAGCCTGAGATGACAAACTCAACAAAGTGGCATGTGTGCCTGCAAAGACTCAAATCAGCCTAGGCATCTGCCCAGTCTGATCAGTCTTCACTGTGCACTTAAAGGGTAGCTATGGGTCTCAGCTAGCTCCATGTGGGCAGCCAATACTCTGATTGGACTGAGTGGATGCCAGGCTGACCTGAGTCTTCGCTGGGTGCACATGACACTTTGTTGATTTTGTCTTGTCGTGGTTCATATGGGTCTTTAAAGAATTTACAAAGAATATTTCTGAATTATCATCTAATATTCCTCCTATCGGGAGCTCTTCTGACAAGGTGGCTACAAAAGACAAGCAAACCTAATGGGTGACCATACACAAACCTCCAGATAAGGTAGGGTTTTGCGGATAATTCAAAGATAATTTTTCTTATTTCTCAATAAAAACATATATTGTGACCCCTCATTAGAACCGTCTCGATGAGACGGTTCTGATAATAGGTCACAATATACGTTTTTCTTCAGAAATATGGAAAATTATCCCTAAATTACCGCTGTCCCCCCTTCTTATCTGGAGCACTGATTATGACACACAGGTCTGACTGTTATTAAGCTAATTAAGGTGTACACACAAACTTCCATAGTTTTCCGCCGTTTTTGCAAAAGGGAACGGTTTTTGTGACTTCCTGTTAGCTTGCTGGCTGCCATAACCTTTCCTGAATAAATTCTTCTTTTTGAAGAAAAAAAATTGCTCCGAGTGGAGCAAATGCTTTCTTATAAGACTTATTCTTAACTGAAACAGAAGGCAAAATAAAACAGAAGAGTTGCCTCCCCTGAATATTTTCACTTTAAGAACAAGCGTGAAGTGATTTTATATTTCTATCATACTCTATCATTAACCCTACTGCATTCAGTACGGCCAAAACTATGGAGTTTTGGCTGTTCTGATGCAATAGGGTTAAAAGGAGCAAATAAACTGACCTTGACCTGTTTCTGATTCCATCTGATCCCCCTCTGATTCCTCTGTTATAGAGTCTTGATGATGACCTGGTACGCAGAGGTCACGAAACCCACGAGCCTGAGGTCGTCTCTGGGCACAGGCAAGATCAACAGGCATTCTGTCTTCTGCTGCCTTCAGAGAATGACCTTGACCTTAAAGAAACATTAGCGTTTAAAATTTTAATCTCATTATCCATCAAAGTTAGATGTTTTTTCTTTTGATTGGTTTGTTGCTTAACCTCCTCGGTAAACAGCTAAGGTCATGGCGCGATGGTCAGTTAACCTAACCACACTATTCCTGGGCAGGCTTAGACCTCCTAAGCGGTTAACCAGTACCAAGTGCACATAATTTCGCCAGTAACTGACAACTGCCCTTCTTGAATCAGCGGAAGGAGAAACGAAAGTATGTGACCAGACCGGGTTTTGAACCCAGGACCTCTGACTTATGAGTCAGATGCCCTACCGATTGCGCTACGCGGCCCGGCTAAAATTAGATGTACTGTACTCAAATTAGGACTTGAGGCATAGTTATGACGGACAGTTTCATATCCAAGCTTAAATAAAAAATGAGCACTGTAAAATCTGTAAGTGCTTAGTCTGACATGCCTGAAAATACAAAATTTATTTTATGGGATAGATGTCCTTTTTCAAATTCAAAGATGGAAACCTGGCAAACTTACTTTTATATTTGCCGCCATCACTTTTCAAGATATATGTCTTATAATATAATTGCATTTATTTTTGCACCTTCTGTTTAATAAACTTTTATGGCTGATTGGAAAACACTGCAGATCCTCATTAGACTGTTCCATTATCAGACTGCTTCTCTGATCTACTGTTTACTCTGACATACTAACACTTAAAATGCCATAAACAAAAATAGTTGAACTCGCAAACAGTGCCAATCCAGAGGCGGCAGCTCAGAATGAGCCGCCTCATCTGGTCTAGACTGTTTGCTTTCTATTCTCTGAATTCTAAATATCATATAGCTTGGAATTTTTTTTTTTTTTGAATTTGCTGACGGAAATTTTGTCATCTGATTTTTTTTCTAACTTTAAGGGTTAACTTGTTTTTCACCGGAAAGCAATATCTACTGACCCTGGAAGGCTTTATGTTCAGCACCATGCCTTACAGCCCCGCTTGCACCAAACTTAACCTCTGACCCCTCATGCTCATCTGCTGCACTAGTCTCCTTGACCTTCTGCTCAATGTTAGGTTCTATTGGATAGTGACCATATGGCTCCAAACAGAGTTCCAGTCTGTCTTCTTTACCACTGTACCTAAATACCTGAAGAAAGAAAAATAGATCATGGAAAAAGTTACAATGATGGTGTGAATATTAAAAGTTTGTGGTAAAAAAAAATCTCACACATGCTTAATTCAGTATGTTTCAAACTTAGGAAAAAATTTTATTTTCCCATTTTACCTCCCTTCCTTTTGATTTCCCTCTCTTCATGTGTGTTCTCTAGCATATAGTCTACTTTCTTGTTCACTTGGCTAATTAAAAAGTGACAGTTTGTCTGTGGAACTTAAACCTTCAACTACAGGAATGAAATCATAGTCAGTTAAAGCAACGAAAATAAGGCTTAAAATTGTTATCTTTGTACATATGCACACTTACTCAATCTACACGTAAATCTAAGCATTAGGTATTGTCCAGATTGAAAGAATTTTATGTACAAACAATCTTATGTACGACTTGCCTATCTACAATGAAAGAGAACAGACTGAGCGTTACTTAACTCTGCTGTCCACCCCTTGCTGTCCACTAAAATTGCCTGTGGCAGCAAAAGGGTCAGCCAAACTTAAATTGCTTCAATACACGAGTCCCTACATGATAGAACCAACAAAAAGGCATGTATGCCAAGCGAAGACTAAGATCAACCCGGGCAGCTGCCCATTTAGATCAGAGTCTTTGTTGTGTGCTTTAAGACTAGCTAAGGGTCTACACTATCTCCATGTGGATGGCAAAGACTGAGATCAGACTGGGCAGATACCCAGGCTGATCTGAGTCTTCGCTGGGCACACATGCCACTTTGTTGGTTTTGTCGTGTCGCAGCTCAAGTACTGTTCTTATAAATTCTTATAGATATGATATGCAGGGAGATAATTCCGACATAAGTATTTGTTTGGAATATGTTTTTACAAAGAATGACAAATATAACAAGCAAAACAATTATCTTAGAATTATTATCAAATATACACAGCTTATCTAAACCCAGTTGTTAAAAGTATTGTTAGCCTGAACCCAGCTGTTAAAAGTATTGTTAGCCTAACGAGCTCATTAAGAGGTCAACTCAATTTTTTTTTTACAACTTAGTAACCAAATACACTGATATTTTTAGCTGAACTGAAAAAGTTTCTCACATTTTTCAACCAAAAATATTAGCGTATTTGAGATATTAACGTTTGAAATTTTAAAAAATGATGTCGATTATTTTGAGCAAAAAGGCCCTGGACATTGATATCCCGAAGTTTACTCACCTTCCCAGGAACTGATATCCCCTAAATTACTCACCTTCCCCGGGAGGCAGGGCAGCTGACAGTGTTTACCCTCAGTAAGACCCAGGTCCCTCTGTACTTGATTGTAGAACAACCCACCAACACTAAACAGATGAGGCATGCTCTGAACATATGTCCATAGATCTTTGCCTGTCACAGCACTCATAATAGTCAGGGAGGCAATAGATGTGTCAATACTGTCACCAGCTGTGAAAAAGATGAAAATAAATAAAATAAATAAAAATAAAATAAACAAATGATTAAAATAAAATAACCAGCACTAAGTATAGGAAAGTCAGGTAAATTCGGACAGCGGGTAAATTCGAACAGTGACATTATTTCCTTTATATGTCAGTAGTTTGGAATTAAAACAAACTTAACTGGGCAAACAGTGAAAATCCAGATGAGACGGCTTATAATGAGCCGTCTCATCTGGATTTTCACTGTTTGCAATGGTATGTCTGAATTTACCCGCTGTCCGATATTACCCGACTCCACTCTATTATTGACATCTCAGTGGGAAAGAATGCTGGAATACCAGTCCAATTAATGCCAGCTGTTATATGATTTTGATTAATTTGTCCCATTAATGTCTAGTGGATTCGTGTACCTTTCATTTGGACAGGTCCATTTCTAAAACAAGGTATATCAAATTTGACTAAGGGTATTTTTATTTTACATTATTTTTTTTTAAATTTTTTTTTGTTCTTTTTTCTCTCTTTTCAATTTTTTTTTGTATTTATTGCTAACATTTTTGCAAACTTTCTAGGCCCTAATCAGATGCCAAGGCATGTGGTCTCTTGACATCTGGTTAGGGTCTAGACTGTTCGACAAAATCTCTTTTATGGGACATTAGGCATTAATGGGTTAAACACATGTGCATGCAATTAAGTTTTCATGTTCTTAGAAGATTAGTTACCATGTCAATGTAAATATTGTATATGCTTTGGAGAGAGGACCTCAGGGAAGATTGGACTTGTCCAACTGAGTTATCCTCTATAAATAAAGTCATTATTATTATTATTATTACTCTACTATTATTACCCCCCCCCCCCCTAGTTATTTATAACTGACTATTCCAAGGTAATGCTCCTGTTCTGGTTTTACTATTAATGTCATTATTTGCTGACTTTCTTTTCGTCTTTGACTTTTGTACACTATTTAGGATAGCCTTGCAGCAACCTCCTGGGAAAGAGCTGATCTCTTGGCTTTTTGCTTGTCTTGTTTTGCTTATTTAAATATGGAATTAAATGATTTGAGAATAATTATTTGTTCGAGAAAATCTGAAGTTTCTGTTTGAAGAATTTTGATATGTAATGACATTGAAAATCTGTTTGCCAAGCTCCTATACCGATGACGTTATAGATATGTTACCATAGCAACTATGTAAGAATGAATGATTAAATTATTTATAGACGCTCAATCCTGATAAGGGCATATAGCGTCTAAAACATAGCAATTATTGTGCTGTAGTACCATGGCAAAATTACATCTCGATGACATCACTTTGACATCAGTAGTTGCTATGGTAACTGATTTATGACGTCAGTTGTATTGAAGCATGACAGTGTTTGCTATGCTCCATCAATTTTTCAGTGACATTACAAACTGAAATTCTTTCAACAGAAATTTTCATGCTTGTCAAATTTGTAAAAACAAATACAGGGTCGCTTGCAAATCTAATTGGTTTACATTAATTCCATCAATGTGACTTACTTTGTTGAACACTCTTGAGAGCATTAAGCAAGGTTTCAGCTGACTGGTTTTGTGTTGTGTTCTCTTCAAAACTGCTCCAGGATGTCTGCTTCATTACAGAGTGTGACGCAGTCTGGGAATTTTCAACTGAAACTGATATGAGCCGTTCTCTGTGAAAACCGGGCATAATGACATTACGTAATAATCACGACGTGAGCAGACTAAAAACACCAAAATTAATGATTTTTCCGACCTCTCTTTATTTTCATAAAAATACCTTAGGTGTTGAGATACAACCGAAAGCCTATGAATTCAGACAAAATCTAGTTACAAATATGACATATGTTGCCATGACAACGCTTATTCCACGGTATCCCCAAAGCTTTGAAAACATATGGTATTCCATCACAAAGAACTATCATTTAATAAAGAATGTTAAATCATGCAAATTGTCATGTGTGTGCTATGAAATACACATTGAAAGTGAGCAAACACAATTTTTGTCAGAGTTATTTTGTGTAACAAGCACCGAATGCTTGTTCAAGCAAACGTAATGACGTTGACGTCAAAACATACTTGCATGACGTTAATAACATCATATACAGAAACTGCACTACCTGTGTGCTTCTAAAGTCTTTATCTCAGTAATGAAAAATGATAACCATCTCAAATCTTCAGGAAATATTTAGAAAAGCTGATACTTTGCAGTGATGCAGTTAGTTATTTTTTTATTTTTATGTCATTAAAACCGGTTTTCACAGAGACTGGCTCATATATTTGTACCATAAAAATTCTATGCGTATATACTGTGACAGATAGGTCTGAGGAAACAGTGTAGACCCAGGTCAGACTGCTCCTAAATGAGCAGTCTGGTCTGGGTCTACACTGTTTGGTATTCCCATCTTTTAGACATGTTACCACACTGTAAAATCAAACTGTTTCATTTTTAGGGCAAATAACCTTATTATTTTGGGCGTCCCAATTGTCAGAATTTTATGGTATATATGTTTTATAGGTGAGTTGATGCTGTCAAACTGAATAGTACAATATTTCCCACTATTTTAAGTAAATCAGGATATTTCATAAATTAGCATGATTTGTTTGTTCAGATTTGCTTTAACATTGTGTAAAACTGAAAACTGAAACACATCGAGGCAAGCTTGTTTTCAACACTAACTGCATATACATGGGGAACATTACAGACTGACAGCTTCATACATTATAAACTTGGAGATGTAAACACTATCTGTCCCTTTTGTTATGGGAACCCAACTTGGCAGAACTTGTTACCATCTAATAAAGCTTCTAATTTTTATTCTATCAGAAGAATTCGACGAAAGGCATAGTGTCATCTGTCAGTCCATTATCACAAAACAGAGATAACACAGAAAACTTGACATACATGTCAGCAATGTTATGCAACAACTATGTCAGCTAGTTGCTGGCGAGAGGAAAGCCTCTGACCCATAAAAGATTATTACACTCTATTACCTGGACCACTAACAGTATCAGCCAGTTGTTCTTGTACAGGGACTGGTATTATTTCTAGTGCAATCTTGTCCCCATGGTGTAACGGTATCACCTTTTCCTCCTCCCCTTCCCCAGGAGGGTCCAGGGGCTTAGGAGGGAACCCAACTCGGATCTTCTGTCTGTCAGCAGGCACATCTACTGCCTGGTAAATCAGTTTCTGAAGCTCTGTAAAGGTGACGTCTGCAACCAGGGTGAGCATTGCCTACAATAAACTAATTAGCTAAAATCACATATAAATCCCGAAAAGTGTTATCAGTGTTGATTACCAATTAATGGAATGCAGCTAAAGCCGCTCTATCACTCCATGCAAGGCTGGCTTGGCTGCTTCTTCATTTTGAGGCAACAAGCATGAGGTTTTCACATTGCCAAAGCAAAATTTTGGGGGAGATTTTGCTAACTTTCCCGAAGACATTGGATGTGTTTTTCCAGGAGTCTCCCAAAATTTCTGGGACTTTATACTTATTGGTCTAATAGCAGAACAATGTACATAAATTAAAAGATCCTGATCAGACTGCTTCTTTGAGAGGCTTGGATTGGGGGCTGCACAGCTCTCAATAAGCAAAAGTATACCATGATTAGAGAGGCACAGTGGTCAAGTGGTTAGAGTGACTCAGATATGATGCAGAAAGTTGCCAGAAGGTAGTGAGTTTGTGCCTGGTTTGGGCTACTCGGCGAATGGAAAACTCTCTCAATCCAGCAGTAAATGGGTATCCTATTCAAATCAGGGAAAGTTAAGGCAACGAAAGGAGGGGGATGGGCTTTGCCTTTTATATGATGCCCCCAAGACACATTGGCCCTCCAACACCCATTGCCCCTATGGCCACCAGGATTTGGGAAACTGTTACCTTTAAATATGATTATGTTGGATAATTTTTCTTATTTCTGCTCGAAAACATGCTGCGACCCCTCATCTGAACAGCTCAACAAAGGCAGTACAGAGGAGGGGTCACAATATATAGTTTTACCCAGGTTTACAGAATTCACCCCTAGCATCTAGATACTCTTGCTTATCTAGAGCTCTGGAAAATGGAAAATTATCCTTCAATTATCCTTTATACCCCTTCTTATCTGGAGCTCTGAATTATAACACATATACTTACCTGTCTACCATCTGAAGTTGCAAGCCGGATTTTCTTTTCAGAACTTGTTGACTGGCCACTGTCTGAAGTAGACTGTGAAGTGCTTGGAGCCTCAGACAGTGAATGGGTTTGACTAGGCTTCTCCTTGACTGGTTCACTCTGAAAGTCAACATGACATAAAATAGACTGGTTTAAATCAACAGGACATACAACAGACTGGTTACTACTTTGGTCCTCAACTGGTCTAAAAAAAAATGTTAACAAGGCATAAAATAGACTGGCCTTTAACTTGTCTTTTTTGACTGGTATGGTCTGTAAGTATAAATAGACTGGTTACAAAGTTCCTTGACTGGTTCTCTTCTGTATATTAACATGACATATAAACAAACTGAAAACAGAAGCATAAACACAAGAGAAAAATCTGCTTGAAACTAATGCTTTTAAGATATCTTTGATATCTTTAATTAGCCCCAGACACATTATGGACTTTGCACATATATACAGAATATAATTCAGCTTATGGCTTAGTAACTAAAACATGAAAATGAACCACACAGTATGGTGTATGATCAAAAATTTTACACCACAAAGGATGCTAACCTAGAGAAATAATAACTATGTTTCCCTTTTGCTAGTCACAGGTCAGACAAAAATTTTCTTGCACATCAGAGAAAGATATCTGTGTGTTTCACCTGGACATACAAATCCTATCTTGTTGATGTTATCTCACCAAGGACCAGCTGAAAGTCACGTTTATTCAATGTGTTGGTTGTAAAGGAGCTAACGTACCTGCGTCATCAAGTGACGTTGGTTTTTGAGATGATGACATCATGATGACGGAAAAATAAGGCAGCTTATCCCTGACGGGCACTGCCTTTACGAACCGAACGACAGTCTTTGACTTCTTCCAAGACTTACTGGAAACCTCTGAAGAGCTTTAACAAGCTCTTCCTTGAAAACCAAAATTCATGCAAGAAAAAGTATCTATCATAGATGTGAGGTGTCAATAGAAAAATCTGTCACAAGGGATCACTGTTTGGCACCACTCAGCAAGTCTCGTGTTGCCGAAGAGTGACCCTCATGACAGATTTTTCTATCTGCATCATACATCCATGGAAGATACATATAATCTCATAGTTGTCCTCAACAACCATCATTGCCTGGACCTCTCTACAGCTGTACATTACCTTTGCTGTTTTCTGTGCATGAATCTCTAGTGTTTTCTTCTGCTGGGTGCGAGGAGCCTTGGTCTGAATATTCTTTCTCACACTCTTCTCTGCTTCACTCTTCACTAACTCTTCTTTATGTAATGTCTTGTGCTGTAAGAATGCAATATCAAAACAATCTATACTAAACCTCAGAAATCAACAAGAGTTGTCAGAAGACAACACAGCACACCTCATGGGTGCCTGATTCTCACAATCACTAAACCATGAAATGTAGGTCACAGTGATCTATAAATAGTATGAGGTCATTCCCAATGTCAGACTGATCCATTATGTCAGGTATCATGCTAATCCATCACACAGTGTTGGAAATATAAGGCAAAATCACTGGACAATGAATAAGGTCAAGGGCAAAGGAGTCAGCATGGATGCAGTTATAGGAATATGCTATTTACCCAAGCATCAACTCTCTTGTCTCAAAGGTATCTTCAAAACTAAAAATTTTTCCTTCAAAACAATGCCAAACATCAAAGTCAGTCAACCTTAATATATAGGTCAAGGACATACAATTTTGTGATGCAGCTGCTGCAGTCATAAGGCTGTATATATACACCAAGTATGATGATTATAGCTGCTGTAATTTATAAGATACAGTCTTAAACATTGAGTTAAATGCAAGTCTTAACATTGGTTAACCTGACCACAGACGCCGACAAAGACTCAGACGCAAACACTAATGTTAACGCTAATGCATACTCGGACTACCGCGCCGGGGGTACAGCATAAGCTCTCCTTTGCATTCGCAAAGGCAGGCTAAGAATAAATATGTTATTTCGAGGTATATTAATTGATTGTACATGTATCAGTGACATCAAATTCCATTGAGTTTACTGAAATAGTGAAGCATGAAGAGGATGTAAAACATGTGGCCTTGAAAAACAAACTCACTTGTCTTGTTTCCCATTTATTCATTATATGACTGGTTAAAACACATATGTAGGGCCCAACATCGAGAAAGAGTTCTAATACAGTCGAACTTCGATGGCTCGAACTCGCCGGGACCACCCAAAAAAGTTCGAGCGATCGGTGGTTCGAGCCACTGAAGACCAACTCACAAGGTCCAGCCGTATGTATTATGCTTTTCTATCATAGCAAGGGTGACTTCCTGTTTATTGATCGGTCATAATTTAAGCCACTCGGTGCCAGCAGAAATCTTCGATCTGGGTATCTCCCCTCCCCAAATATCAAAGCGTCTTATGACAATGATCAAACGTCTGAGTGACCGTTATTGAAATGAAAATTATTTACAAGGTAATTAGTGCGAGCCATCGGTGGGTTTTACATAGAAAAGGTACCCTAGGGACCGGGTTTGGAGTTCGAGCATTCGAGCCATCGTAGTTTGAGCCAAAGGTTGCAGGTTAAGTTAAAATGAATGGGAGTTTTGCTGGGACTGGAAAGTCAGTTCGACCGAAGCATAGCGTTCGAGCCTTCCGTGTTCGAGCCAGTGAAGTTCGACTGTACTTGTATACTTGTGTTACTATACCCTTAAAGTTCTACATATTAAGACAAATACATCTGAGCAAACACTGCAGACCCAGATAAGACTGCTCATTAAGGAGCAGTCTGATCAGGGTCTACACTGTCTGACATTTCCTTTTCACCTTTGGACACATTTAATACTGAGTTGTAAAATCCAAGCTTCCACTTTCAGGAAAATTATGGTACTTATTTCTGGTGTCCAAAATTTTAACATTTTATTGTAATTACCACTTGTCCAGTAAGAATAATCTTCGATGCCTGCTCTGCTGACCAAGCATCAGTTGCCTCCCCTTCCTCCATTTTCTCATCTTTGTTAACGATGGCCGTCTGTGCTAAAATGGTGTCCACTACCCGTTGTACCAGACGCTCACTACCAAACTCTCCTAAAGACAAAATATATATACATGTATTTGTTTGAGGTCTGTACCTTGATTTCCAAAGTACCATAGAACAGAAGCATCACAACCAAAGTATGATACCCTGCCATAACAAACCTATTTCCCTTGTTAATATTTTCAGCATTTTATACTTGAGGAAGCTGAAGGATGTTTTCTTTACTCAATCACTTACAAAAAGATTTAGACGAATCCATTTAAACTCTAATGCAATATAGATTTTTACCATGATTCCATACATGTGTATAGCCCCTGTGTGGCAAAATTTTGATAATCTCTGACAGTAATCTCTTATTATTTTGATCACTTGCTATAACTTTCAGGAATGGCCATTTCCACTGTGATTTTATATAGTAAAATCTCTCTAAGTGGCCACCTCTATTAAGCAAGCAATTTGTATTAAGCAAGCAGGTATTCATTTTCCAAAAAAGGCAAATACATTGAAATGTAGCTGTACTAAGCAAGCGTCTGCTTTAAGGAAGCATGTTTTGATTATTCTTTAAGTGCTAGCTTAATGCAGGTTGGACTGTACTTATTTTTCTCATGAAAAATTTGTCAACATATCAATTTGCAACTCTGATATTGGTTTTGTGATACTTTTATTTCCAGGAACTTTGCAATCTCGAGCTTTGTGAAAATAAAACATTTTCAAATATTTTTAATTAACCATAAACACTCATACCATACTTATCCTATTAAACACCCCTAGTGGAGGTCAACTCTTAACGAAAAGAATTTGCACTTCTAGGAGGAAATTCTTTCCATTAAGAGTTGACCTCATTTTAAAGAGCTACTTCATACAGAGAAGCAAATTTATAAATCACTATTTTCGAAAAAGAGGCAGGGGGCATTTATTAGAGCAGGGGCCTTTATTAGAATTAATACAGCATTGGTATGAGCAAACAAAGCCAATCTAGATCAGTCTGGGAGATACTAAACTCTATACTATTCCATTGCACTTCTGCCCGCATTGCTTTAATACTCTACTTATTTGTACAGAACAAATTATTTCCTTTTCAGGGCAAACACAGTATTATTTTACGTTTCCAAATTTTTATAACTTTTATAGTGCACATTATAGGACATGATACAAACCTGGGAAGTGTTTCTGTACAAGTTTCTGGGCTACCTCGAAAACATTACTGTTCTTAGTGGGGTCTGTCTCATACTGAAACCAGCTCACTGTCTCGGATATCATTTTACCTCCCCATTGGAGACTGATTGGTAACCTACAAATAGTCAACAAGACAATCATAACTACTGTCAAAAGAACTGCCTCATCAAGACAATTTTAAAGAGGAGTCAAACATATGAGCCACGACACGAGAACACCAGCAAAGTGGCTGTGTTCCCAGTGCAGACAGATCAGCCTGGACCTCCACCCAGTCTGATCAGACTCTTAGCTAAGCCCTTAAAGGCTAGCTAAGGGTCTAGGCTACCTCCATGCTGACAGCGAAGACTCTAATCAGACTGGGCGAATGCCCAGGCTGATCTGAATCTGCGCTGGGCTAACAACCTCTTTGTTGGTTTTGTCGTGTCACAGCTTATATATTTTTTAAAGTACACATTCAACAAAAGCAAAATGTAAGCCATATACAGAAAGTTCATGAACCTCAAAGGGCCCAACTTTTGTTTGGTTAAGATGTAATACAGGGTTTTTTATTCTAATGGCTTTTGACTTGGATCTGAACTTTAGAGTTTATAAGTGTGCTCCAGAGAAAAAGAGGTAACAGGGATAATTTAGAGATTATTTTCCATATTTCTTCTTGAAAATGTATGTTCTTATCCCCACTCATTAGATCTGTCTCAGCGAGACAGTTCTAATGAGAGGTCACTACATTTGTTTTCATTGAGTAATAGGAAAAATTATCTCAGATTTATCCTCAAAACCCCACTTTATCTGGAGCTCTGGCCCCGATGTTATAAAACTTTTTTTTGTGCTCACCTCAGCTGAGCATGAAATTTTCTCTGCTGATAAATATGAAAATGCCAACTAATGTTGGCATTTTCATATTCATATGCAGAGAAAATTTCATTCTCAGCTCAACTGAGCAAGAAAACAACTGTACTTATGAGTAATTTGCTATTTATTAGCAGGTAAAATTTCATGCTCAGCTGAGTTAAGCATGAAAAAAGTTTTATAACCTTGGGGTCTGGTATAGTCTTACTGTTCTGGCAAGTTGTCATATTCTTCACCATCCCAGTAATGTTTAAAGCCACAGACACACTTTCCACCTGGACTAGGGGTTGTTGTCCTGTCTCCGTTGGTATATTGTATACTGCCATCTGCCTTCACTAACCTCAGCATGGTACTGCAAAGAGATGAATTTGCGCATCTCAAGATAAATAGTACTGGAGATGACACTGTTTACATTTAAACAATTGTATTTATGGGAATCTACCTACTGTAATGACCCTAAAATTTAGGACACCTGAAAGCGGGACAATTATTGTTAAAAAATTCTTAGAAAGTGGATTTTACACATATTAATGCATCCAAATGATGCTTAGTGACATGCAAACGTTGTAGATCCTGATCAAACTGCTCCTTTTGGAGCAGTTTAATCTGGGTCTACAATGTTTGCTCAGACCTGTTGATGTTTGCTCAGACGTGTCTGTCCGAATATTTAAGGTCATTTTGGTAGACTAGGTCGTTCTGATACAATTAGACTATAGTATATATTTCTAAAGTGAAAGAAGACAAGAATATCTGACAGAAAATGCCACAATGGCCTAGCACTTACAGAAGCAGGGATGTAAAATTTGAGAAAAATACACTTAGGTCCAATTTCATGTTGTATTTAAATCACCATCTGTGGTTCAGTTTTGTTGTCTGCTTTTTAGGCAAGTACTTTTTACCGATTACAGAAGCCGCATTAGCTTGTGGGTTAAGGGCTGGCCTGCTGAGCTAGGGATCCCACGGAGGAGAATTCTTTCCAACTGTAAACAGGGTTTCATTGCAGACAGCATTTTATTATCACCCTTGCAATATATGTACTGGGTAGTATGTTTGAAATACTGTTAAAAAGGATGTAAAATCACAAGTCAACCATCCAGTCATCTTACCCATTACAGAAAACACAGGATGTAGGATTGCTTCTCGTCCTATCAGGAATCAGCACATCTTTCTCTTTGTCATAAGAACATACAGCACCTAAGAAGGACAACAGAAATATTCCATTTTATTAAAGAAACAAGCACTGGAAAGTCAGTGTAGAGCGTTAGACAGCTTTATGTGACCTGGCCCCGAGGTTATAAAGCTTTTTTCGTGCTCAACTCAGCTGAGCATGAAATTTTACCTGCTAATAAATAGCAAATCACTGAGAACTACAGTTGTTTTCATACTCAGTTTAGCTGAGTATGAAATTTTCTCTGCTTATGAATATGAAAATGCCAACATTAGTTGGCATTTTTACATTCATCAGCAGAGAAAATTTCATGCTCAGCTGAGTTGAGCACGAAAAAAGCTTTATAACCTCGGGGCCTGATTACACTTAACTATCAGTAGCTTTACACTGATATATTTACATTTTCAGTGCATTTATTGAAAAGCCCTATGGTAAACCATTAAAACGTTATGCAGTTTATATTTCAATAACTAAATCGATTCACATGACGATACATGAGATTAAGTGACATCATAATGAACTATGGTTCTCTTCAATTTGATTGGACTTAGGCCATGTTATGACGTTGTTGACGCCGTTCCGCTGTTAGTAGAAAAACTGTGTATAAATGTTTTTTTGCTGCAACTGTAGCCTGTCACAAATTTGTGGTCAATTAATAGATAGAAAAGAATGTTAATATAAGCAATGAACTTAATTTTTCTGGTGTTTATCAAAGTATAAACTACATTGGGTCGCTAGCAAAGTCTACATGAACCCCTTTGGGGTTCACTTACTTTGCACAGGACCCAATGTAGTCTATACTTTGATAAACACCAGAAAAATTAAATCCATTCCTTAAGTATAACAATACCTGTACATGTTCAGTGCTCCTGATAAGGTAGGTTTTGAGGATAATTCTGAGATAATTTGTCTTAATTCTCAACAAAAACATTATGTTGTGTTCCCTCATTAGAACCAGTCACATCACAAGTGTTTATGAAGGATTATGAATAATTATCCTTAAATCATCCATGTTATGCTTTCTTTGCAGAACACTGCATGTTTCTTGAAAAAATTTCAGAAGCTTGCCCCCCTCCACCCCCAGCCACCACCACCCACCCCCCACTTTATTTTTGGCATATCTACAGCTGGCATGTGGAGCCCATAGGGGCTTACAGATGGTAAAACACCTCACAATTTTTTACTACTCATATCTTTGCTTGGGTGATGTCAGTCTGATTACTAGCATAAAATGGGCAACTATGTCTTGCTGAATGCAAGCTAGCTTGACAAAGCTGTAACTTCTGTTTCCTTCAAGAAGCAGTGTCGAAATGTATGGATGCAGAATTTCATTGTTATTTGGAATAAGTTTTCTCATTTCTCCTTGATACTACCAAATGCTATAGCCCCTCAATAGGACCACCTTGCCAAAGCAGTTCTAAAGGAAGGCCATAGGCCTTAATAAGGTGAGCAGCTGAAGATAATTCTAGAATATTTATTACATTTCTCCATAAAAAATACCTATTAAAGGGCTTATGCAGAAATAAGCATTGTCTCATCTATCTGTGCATTGTCACAAAACAGAAATAAACCAAAAAAGTTGACACGAAGTTTACCCTGTTGATACCAACACCACATAAATGAGCCGCGACACGAGAATACCAACAAAGTGGTTGTGCGCCCAGTGCAGACTCAGATCAGCCTGGGCATCCGCCCAGCCTGATCAGAGTCTTCGCTGTCCGCATGGCGGTAGCTTAGACCCTTAGCTACCCTTTGGGCACTTGACGAAGAATCTGGACAAATTGGGCGGATGCCGAGGCTGATCTGAGTCTGCGCTGGGCGCACAACCACATTGTTGGTTTTCTCGCGTCGTGGCTCAAATGTAGTACCTGTGTCTCGCTTCTGCTAGTCTCAGGCAAGACAAAATTAATCAAGTTCTCATCCTATCTGAAGGCCACAATATAAACATATGTATAGAACCATCTTGCACAGTAAATCTAAGCTTATATTCATAATTAGGGCTCTCTTACCCAATTAGGGCTCTCTTACCCCTCTACACTTTGACTGAAATTGGGAAAAATCATAATCTGAGCTGGAACACGACAAAATCATTAAAGTGGCATGTGCGCCCAATGAAGACTCAGCTCAGCCTGGGCAGTCTTCCCTGTCAGCATGGAGGTAGCTTAGACACTTAGCTACCCTTTAAGTGCACAGCGAGGATTCTGATCACGCTGGGTGGATGTCCAGGCTGATCTGAGTCTTCATATGGCACACTTGCCACTTTATTGGCTTTCTTGTGTCAAGTGGTCGAGAGCCCTGATAATGCACAAAATTTGTCTCTGAGAATTAGCTCGCTAAACCATCTCTTGTATTGAGCTGTTTGTCAAGCATTACATAGGTCTTAAGCCTTACCTAATGAAGGAAAAGAATACAGTTTGGTAGAGTCAAGTTTCTTATGAGTGTTGACAGCTATATTATATAACGACCCTCCTTTCTCAAACTGCTCCATAGACAGGTGGTATTCCATGAGGGCCTCACAGGTGAGACATCGATATAACATCTTCTCCTCAACACACTTCTGGGTTCTCTCTATCACCTCAGTTGGCTGAACTCCTACTATACCTGGAACAATGGATCATATACATGTGTATTAGGGCGTTCAGAAATTGTTGGCACATATTTTAAGTCAAAAAGGCAAATCTGAAAATTTCTTTCCTTTAAAAGGGTGCACTTATCATTGATTTGTTGATCAAATGTAATGGTTCACTCTCATTTACTCATTAAGGTTATATGCTGTACGAGGGTCAGAAACATTTGCTGCCTTCTTTTAATGTGCCCAGTATTCCATTGCATTTTCAGAGCTCCCAATAAAGAAGTATGTGTGGTGATTGTGTATTGTATGTGTGGTGTGTGTAAGGGGGGTGGGGGAGAGGTAAAGGATAGCGGAGAGTGGGAAGAGTGGGACTGTGCTTTGTGGTTGTGGACTTTCCTTAGGAGCGAGTGGGTTTTGGATGGATTATGTTTTGTGACAGTGGGCTTTCCCAATGTGTGTCTGTCCTGGAGTGTGTCTCTGTGTGCAGGGAGAGACAGAGACAGACAGACAGAGACACACAGAGAGAGGGTTTGGGGCAGGGCTGCTGCTTGGTCTGAATGGGTGGATTATGCTTTGTATTTGTAAGGCTTTCCTGGCTTACTTTATCTATGTTATAATAGAAAATACTTTCTTTAAAATTAATACACTGCAAATTTGCAATCTTAATTCTGAGGAACATAAGCATAGCAAAAGGCAAGCACAAAACTTCCGCACATTACTAACTCCGAAAGTCCCAGAAATGAAAACAGTTGAATTTGCAAACAGCATAGATCAAGATGAGGTGGTTAAAAATGAGCCGTGCATCTGGATCTAACTGTTTGTCATCTAGTCTTTGATATCTTAGTATGATATAACTTGATATGAAATATCTTTTGAAATTTTCCAGATGCTTATTTTGTTGTCTGCTTTTTTGGCACTTTAAGGGCTAATACGAGACAATTATATACCTGATGATTTATATATGAACTGATGGACATCAGCAACAAGACTAGGTTGGACATGGTACTGTTCCATAAATATCTCTTCCATTGCTCCCACCAGCTGTCTTGTGTACTTGTCCTGCAGATAAACAGCAATGATCATCCCTTGAAAAGGCAGAAGTGAAAGACAATTACATGTACCAGATAAGGATACCTTTGTGTTTCACCTGTACCTACAAACCTTATCTCACCCACGTTATCTCATCCAAGACCACATAAAAATCATGTGTAGTCAATACATTGACCGCATAGAAAGCCGTATATCTGCAATGTCAAGTGACATTTGTTTTTTTTTCAGATGATTACATCCAGAAATTGGCAAAATGACATCAGTTTTACCGTGCTGGATGTCGACATAAAGTACTGCATGTCTGTCATTAACAGCGTCAACTTCTTTCAAATGTAAACAGAAACTTCTCAAATGTTGAATTTCACACTTTAAAACAAGTTTTAACTTATCAAGTTAAAACTTGTTTTAAAGTGTGAAAATCAAGTGTTGTTGATATAAAGGTACAGTACACGCAACGTGGAGACTTGATCTGACACGCTCTCGCGAGAAATTTTAATCTTTTCCACGAAAGTTTAGTGGGGTTTTTGCGTGTGAAATGCGTGGGAGATGCGAGACACTCGCGAGATGCGTGACGTTAAACTCGCGAGAAAACAATTTCTTTTCACGCGAGACACGCAACTTTCGAGAGAAAGGATTAACTCCATGTATGCTCAAGTGAGTCATCGGCGTCAAACTTAATCACGCGTGACGCGTGTTTTCGAGTGGAAAGGATTAACGATTCCTATCAATTTCACAGGTCATTATATGTTGTACAGGTAATTCATTATATTTTTACTTTGGGCCTAAAAAAGTTGTGATTCCGGTTTCCAACCGACTGGTCTTTTTTGGCGCCGACTAAAAAAATTTTAGCGGCAAAAATTACGATCGGCAATTTCAGCCATTCCAGAAATAACCGAACAAATAGACGGCATAAACCGCTCACGCTATGACGCGTAAAGCATACCAGTTTGTCGCATAGTATACAATACTGCGCAGGCTGATCCTCATATTTACTATCAGCGTATGGAATAAGATTCCTTTCACCATTTTGTGCTCTGAGCGGCGTCCTTTGATGTCAAGGCACGAGACTGACCTATAAACGTGCTGTGTTTACGTATTTCAACAAATGCTACCGTCTTCACATTTTATTACGGCAAAGGCCCTGAATGCGTTCAGTCACCTCTAAATATGAATACATATATATTATGTTTATTAGTCCGAATACTTTGAGAATTTTTCGCGCAGCAGAATCAGTTTCTTTTTTCATATAGATAATGTGATTTTGCAACGCGGAGATCGGAATAAAAAACAAACTTCTCACCTCTTATTTTTCAATTATTTTGATGCATTTTTAAAATCCAAACACTTTGACTATTGATCAACGACGCAAAATCATATTTTCTATATTTCTTGAAAAGAGGATGCAGCTGTGACGTATTTTTTTAACAGGTTTACAAATTTGCATATTTCAGCGAATGGTTAAGCGGACGTCAATCACCTCTGAGACAGCCCATTTGCTAATCAAGTCATTGTTGTCGCGTGCGCTTTTAATGGAAACTTGACAGCTCTTACATCAGAAAGTTTATATTGGTTAAACGTTTGTCTTTACTTAACGATGTTAATATGTAGTTCTTGGTCATTTAGTCTGTAAAAATTGTGTACATTGTGTGCGTCAATGTTTATGAGATACTGTATTAGGGAAACTTAAATGAAATGTTTGTGAGTCTTATATATATCAATGTATATCTGTCATGCTCTTCTCGTACCGCCATTGAATGGTATTGTAGGGCGAGAAGCACTTTGTTGTTTGAGCCTGAATAAACCATTTGTAGTTGTAGTTGTAGTAGTTGTAGTTAATAAGTAAACATATTGGCACGTGCCACTAGCGGTATAGCTTTGAGTTCAAAAGCTGATCGAAACGCTTTGATCTTTGTGACTGTTTTGACATGGATTGGGCTATTATCGGTGGCGGCTGAGCGAAAATTTTTGTCTGTGTCATCATTCTAGAATTTTGCTACTAAGTAACCTATTAACAATATTCTTTCAAACATAAGCCTCTCTAATTAACTGGCTGCGTAATTGCAACAAAATTACGCTGATCATGATTGTTTATCAACACATCCTTAATTCGTAACGGTCAAACAATACTTGCGTTGAGGATGCGATCAATTAGGTTATTCACGCACGCTTACAATGTATTAATTGAACCGTTATCAGCGTCGAAAAAAATGCATTGCGAATCGTAAAGGTATATGTATAGAAACTTGCATTTACTGTACATGTACATTGTACCTACCTGGACAAAATTCCACGCGTGATGCGAGAAAGTTTCTCGCATACATCACTCTATGAATTTCACGCGAGATGCGAGGAATTTTCTTGCGTGGAACGTGGCGATTTTCAAACACGCGAGGAAGTTTAGTGTGAAATGCGTGAGAGTTGCGAGAGAATCTCGTGGATTTTAATCCCTTCCTCGCGATTTTAAGTGTCACGCGAGAGCGTGTCAGATCAAGTCTCCACGTTGCGTGTACTGTATGCAAGAAAAAGTATCTATCATGGGTGTGAAGAGTGAATAGAAAAGTCTGTCACTCAAGATCACTGTTTGGCATCACAAGCCTTACCATGAAAGATACAAATAATGCTGTCAATGCTACGAGTTGTATAAGAAGGTTAGGGCTTGTCATTTAACATTTAAAGCGCCAATAATGATGAAAATACTTGAACTTGCAAACAGCACAGAGCCAGATGAGACGGCTCAAAATGAGCTTCCTCATCTAGATCTACATTGTTTACGCACCAGTCTTTGAATTCTCAGTATGCTATAGCTAGGACAAAACATGTTTTGAAATCTTGCAGACATAAATTTTGTCGTCTTTTCTTTGGCACTCTAGGGGTTAATAGAAATAAGTTCTTTGATTAAAAAAGATTTTGGTTTATAGGTTCTTTGAAGTATGACAGAATTAACATTAAATACATGCTCAAACATAGTGGCACTATATAGTTTTAAGTCAGGCCCTGCACCATATACAAACAGGTCAGTCTGGTACTCCCAACCTGATTTCCCTTTGATGGCACTCTTCATCTGTGAAGTTATAAATGGATGCTTTTATCAGCCTATGATCTGTACAAAAAGATATACTGATACAGCTTTCATTTGAGCCACAACATGACAAAACCAACGAAGTGGTTGTGTCCCCAGAGCAGACTCAGATCAGCCTGGGCAGATGTCCAGTCTGATCTGAGTCTGCTCTGGGCACACAACCACTTTGTTGGTTTTGTCGTGTCATGGCTCATTTGATTTTTTTTTCTTGTAAGGGTATTTTTTACATTAGATATTCACAAATAATGGAGTTGCAAAAACAAAACAATAATGGGCTACATAGTGGCATCACATTATAATGGATATTGTAATTTATCTGATTGTGGTTTAATGGAGCTGCAGTGTATTAAATCCATACTTAGTAATATGCCTGGGTTATAATAAATACAGTTTGTTACTAGTGTAACCTGCCAAATCACTGAAGAAACTGTTCCTATCATTCCTATGGAGCAGTAAGCTCAGCCTATGCTGTCTGCTAACCATTTTACCAGTCATCCCCTATGAGGATATATGGATATGCCATCAAAGGAAGACAACTTTTGTTACTAAAGTCTTCCTGTTTGCTCCCCTGGATGATGTCCTTCCCAAATGGGATCTACTCATAAAAAAGAATTTGCTACTGAGGGAGCAAATTCTTTAAGAACTGAATCAAAATGGGATCTACTCTTAAATAAAGATTTTACTCCTATGGCAGCAGATTCTTAGAGTTGATCCCATTTGAGAAGGGAGGAAAAAATCAAAATATAGGAGTTGCTTCCCTTGAAAGTGTACCCATTAACCTTAATTGTCCAAAATTCAGAGATGGAAGAGTCTTTGACAAATTGTCCAAATTTCAGGAAGTGTATGACAGAGTTCCAGACAGTGAAGGGGATAGTTTCCACATTTCTGCATAAAAAATATGTTGTGACTACTCATAAGAATTGCCTCGACGCGACAGTTCTAATGAGAGGTCACACCATATATTTTCACTGAGAAATAAAAAAAGTTATCTCAGAATTATCTGAAGATCCCTACATGTACCTATCTGGAGCTCAGAATATGGTACTTACAGTGAGGCACTTGTCTCCACCTATGACACATCTATACATATTGTCAAACTCTATGTATTTCTTTATCTCTTCTTTAGGCATACCCCAGGCTTTCTGGACCATGTAACTGGGTAGATATGTGGCCTCAGCACCTGAAACGTAGAAATATACATTATGTCTAATGGCATAAACATTTTTTAATGCCATCAGTGCTCTAGATAAGAGGGAGTATCTGGTGATAATTGGGGATAACTTTTGATAATTTTACATAAAAACGTATGTTGCAACCCCTCATCTGAACCATCTTGACGAGTCGGTTCAGATGAGGGGTCACAACATATGGTTTCAATGAGAAATAAGATAAAATATCCCTCAATTATCAAAAAATACGTCTTCTTATCTAGAGCTCTGTGCCATACATGTGTATGGTATATTTAACCAGCCATTCTTAAGCCTCATGGCTGTGTAATTCTTGACAAACAAGGACAATAACTATAATTAATGATTTCTGAGTTATACATTTACCAAAATATTAAACACAAACTGAAAGAAGGGCGAATAATTCATAAAATATGTTAGCCAGGTTTGCATTCTTGTTTGCTTTGCACTGCCTCAATAAGATAAACATTACTACTTAGTTTCAATAGAATCTTCCAAATGGTTTAAGAGTTTCAGAGGGAACAGAAATTTTTGCAAGGTAAGACAAATGTTCAGAAAGTAAGTTAACCAGAGCTGCATTTCTTATTCATAACACACATCCTTGACAATATACACATTACTTTAAAGTTTATCAAATATTTCAGTCAAGACATAAAGAGAACAAGATCATTAATGGACAAACGGACAGCTTCACAACATAAAAGGTTTTTTTTTTCAAAACAGGCTTACAAATGGAGAAAAAGACCAACAGCAACTTTTAAATATCCTTTGCCTCAGCATGTTTATGTATCTTATACAGCTTAACCAGTCCTGTAATGGACACCTCCATTTTTTAATCTAAACAAGATTTTTTAGACAGTATGATCTGTGTCTGTCCTGCTTGATTCATTTTAAACAGGTTTCTTGTACAAAGAAACAAAATGCTGTTTATGTATACCCGTAAAGTAATGAAATGCAGATGACAAAATTGACCTCTGCAAAATTCAAACCCGGTAGCAAATTTGACCTTAAAAAGGTCAAGGTCAACCCAAGGTCATAATCTGAACAATCTTGGTAGTACTTGTGTACCCAATGCTACATACCAAATTTCAAGGCCAACAGCCTTATTGGTTCTGGTGAGGATGATTTTTAAAGGTTTTTTCCCACATATGGATGTGGGGGTCATGTGATCCAGATCATTTGAACAAAATTTTGTTCCCGCAAGCCCTGGAGATTCTATATAAAATTTGGTTACAACTGCCTCAGCGGCTTCAGAGAAGTCGTTTGAAACTGCTGGCTTAAGTGAGCTAAAACTAAAGTTTTGTCCAAACTAGAGAGCAAACTGTATATACAGATGAGGTGGCTCAATAGGAGCCACCTGATCTAGATCAATACTGTTTGTAAATTCTGCTGTGCTGTTTACATTATAGCATCTTTAGTGTCAAAATATTTAGAATGGATGTCAGAATACACAGAATAAAACATGAACATACCCAGAGCTCGAGATAAGAAGGGGTAACAGGAATAATTCAGAGATAATTTTTCTTATTTCTCAATGAAAACTTGCATTGTGACCCCTCATTAGAACCGTCTCGCTGAGACGGTTATAATGAGGGGTCACAACGTATGTTTTTATGGAAAAATAATGACACTTATCCCTAAAATTATCCCTGTTACCCCTTCTTATCTGGAGCACCGCTTACCTTTGACACCAACAAGAGGGATATAATGATTTCTCCCTACGCTGCTCCATGCTATACAAAGCGGTCTATTTAGGGATCCATCCTGACTCCTGCAGTCTTCTGGCTTTACAAAGCCCGGCAAAAACACACCTATATAAAATATCAACCACTCAGAATTAGACAACATATAATCATTCCTTACCTGGGTCAACTTCTTCCCAGGAGTGGACAATTACTATCTTATTCTTTAACCCTTTTGCACTAAGAACAGCCAAAACTCTACAGAGTTTTGGCCGTTCTGAGTGCAATAGGGTTAAATTTTCACTCATCCTGCATGATAAAATGTACAGTAATTTCAACAGTTCCTAGAAGAAACACCCAAAATTTTCACTCATCCTCCAACATGAGTCACTTGTCATGGCATGCAGGTGAGCAGAATTTTCAAGGCTGTTTCTTGAGTTCAGAATGCACTTGTTTGCATAAAGTATTGTTAAATGGTTGTTTGCTTTTTTTTTCTTTGAAATTTTATATAATCTTAACTTCAGCCACATATTAGTCAGTGCTTCAGATACGGTGATAATTCAAAGTTGAGGTTTTCATATTTCTCAAAAAGATGGATGGATGACCTGCAATTTTACTTCCTTTTTAACAGTATCTTAGTCATCAGGACGATGGGAAGGCGATAATAAAAGGCTGTGTGCAATGAAACTTTGTTTATGGTTGGAAAGATTTCTGCCTCTAGCGGGTCTGCAACCTGGGACCACTAGATCAGCCAGCTAGAGTTTAACCTACTGAGCTACAAGGGTTCCTACATTTCTCAAAGAAAAGCATATGTTGTCTACTCTTAAAGGAAAGAATTTGCTCCTAGGGGAGTGAATTTGCTCCACAGGAAGCCAATTCTTTCCTTTAAGAGTATACTACTGTATTAATCCTAATAAATGCTCCTGCTCTAATAAACACCCCCTGCCTCTTTTTCCGAAAATGTTGCATTAACTTGCATGGATTTCTACTTGCTTCTCTGGATGAGGTAACAAATGGGGTCTACTCTTAAAGGAAAGATTTTGCTCTTAGAGGAGCAATTCTTTCCTTTAAGAGTTGACCCCTACTGAAAAGGGAGGCACAAATAATAGAGCTGCTTCCTCTGCAAGTATACCCATTCACCTTATTACTGTTTATTAGAGGTATTTGGCAGTGGCTGATTCACTTCACTTTAGGCTCTAAATAATGCTACCCCCAGCACTAGGGATCCCAACTTCTTTGTGGTTCCCAATCATCAGAGGCCAAAGTGGTATAATGTAAAACATACAGCTTATGGGTGAATATTTCCTAAATTCATAATAAACACTAAAACAGTTGTACTTCAAAAAGCTCAAGTTTAGGTTAGGTTCTGAGGATAATTCTGGGATAATTTGGTTTAATTGTCTCATAATTATCCTCAAAACTCATGATCTCAAAGCTCATTATCTGGGCCCAATTAATCAAAACTAACAAGGTCATTAGTTAACAAGACATTAAAATTTCAAATGTTAATATCTCAAATTCGCCAATATTTTTGTTGAAAAAAAAATGTGAGAAGCTTTTGCAATTCTCACATATTTTCAACAACAAAAAAATAACAGTGTATTGGGCCATAGAGCTGCAAAACACTTGACATCTTAACTAGCTCATTTGGCTAACGATGCTTTGAACAACTGGCCCCTGGACCTCTCCCTACCTGAATAGTCACCAAAGCTTTGCATCCCACTTTTCGAGTCAAGCAGTATGATTGGTCGATGTAAAATATTGGCAAGCCCAAAGATATGTATATTTCTCAAGCCAATTGGTTCCCCTTCTGGTGGAATATAGTAGGGATCACACTCATTTATTATATCATCCCATTCATTACAATCTACAAAATTCTGGAACAACTGTTTATATTTTTCGATGTTATCACGAAAATGTTGACCAAGATTCACGCGAAGGGCATGCCAAAATAGTTCCCTCCCTACGAGGGCTCTTGATATAGCATGCACAAGACAATGGCCGTCACCATCAGCATGAATTGGAACAAGTCTGTTTTCATTGTTGTTAAAGGTGGCAACGTCATGTAAGGTGTCAGCCAAATACTGAAGGCTCCCTGATCTGTCCTGACCATAACCATTCACTTTCAGGTTCTCTTCTTCAATTCTGAATGCTCGGTTGCCCAGAATTTTCCCACAATTCAAAACCTCATCCTGTCCAAGATCTTTCAACAATCGAGCCTTTCCTGTCTTCCTATCCATCCCATAGTATGTAAGAATTGGTGAGATAAGTTTACAAACATAGTTTGACAAACCAAGTACTTTGACATTATCTGCTCCTTTCTTGGGTTTCCGATTTCCCAGTAAGATTGTCTTTAGCAGATTATGTATGGCAACCTCGGGGTTGGTCACCTCAGCAACATCATGCAGCAAGGATTTCTCATGCCTCTGTCCACAGCCGGTACATTCTATGCTCTTGTCGTATGAGGGAAAATAAAGTCTTGCCTTACACTCTTCATCAGGACATGTGCCACATAAAAATCTGTATGTTTCGGAACTTTTCTGACGCTTTGTTTTACCTGCCATTGCTCCTGAAAGAAACAGAACGACAAGCAATTATCATATATTACAGCAATCAAGCTAGGGATCTAAATGAAAGAGAAGTTTTTCTGATTTTAGGCAGAAATTTCTGGATATCTTTTATCCTTGCCAACCGTAAAACTTCTAAGTATTGGGACAGATAAAGAAGGAGTCTGATCAGGGTCCACACTGTTGGCTATTCTCACTGAATACATGTATTTGGGATGCATTGTAAAACCAAACTGTTCCATTTTTAGGCCAACAACAAGTTACCATTTTAGGTGTCCCAATAATTAGATTTTATGATATAATATCCTATACCTTAGTAATCCTAACAAATGCCCCTGCTCTAATAAATGCCCCCCTGCCTCTTTTCCAGAAGTAATGAAATATTGATTTGCTAACCTCTGTGTTTTCCGTCAAAAACAAAGGGAAACAACATGAATTCCTGTCTGCCTCTCTGGAGGATGCAGCTTTCCAAACGGGATTCACTCTTCAAGGAAAGAATTTGCTCCTAGAGGAGCAAATTCTGACCATTAAGAGCTGACCCCATTTGAGAAGGGAGGGAAAAAAGTAGAATTACTTCATCTGAAAGTAAATCCATTCACCTTAATACTGTTTATTACTCTTTAGCCCATTGCATTCTGGGTATTTTTTGTCGTCTGCTGAAATTGTCGTCTGCATCAAAAATCAAGAATATTTTGACAATATTGGTCTAACCAACTCTTGTAGAAATGATGTCTAGGCAGCAAACAGTTTGGATCACAGGTCAGGCCCCACATTTGTGAGGCCTGATCTGGATCCAAACTGTTTGCCCAGATACCCCTAAAGGGGTATCCCGGAATGGAATGGGTTAGTCAAGATTATCAATATGATAATTACAGCCAGTTTACATTTTGCAGGTCTATGAAAATGACAAAATGACAAATTATTTGTCATTGCACAAATCTTACTATTTGTAAAAGGTCAAATTGTGTCCTCATTTTCCTAAGTTTCATGATGTAATCATGCAAACTGGAATTTCCACATGTTGGTGTATGTACAGAACTGTTTATTATGAGACTAGCTATCATTCTGGGCAGATGTACACTACCTTGCTTAGTGTGTTAATCAGGGTACAGTGTTTCAAGTTTCTTAATGAGTTTTTCTATGGTGTGCTTGAGGTAGGAATAAAGCACCAAACAAAATAGTCCTACAGCTAACTGCATATATGGCCCAAAATCTACAAAACGCGGCTTCAATTTCACAAATATTGAACTAAGCAGAACTGTGTTTGGCTGCCAGACTATGTTTGGCTTTACAGGGTGTTGGTTGGCATTGAAATATGCATTTATCATCATGCACCAAATAGCGGAACTTCAATACTGCATGATAACTTCATAAACAAGAGCTGTTGGCTGACAGCATAGCTCGCCTGAATAGGTGCTTGCCCATCACACAGTCGCTTTGGTGGTGTGGACTGCTATGCATAAAACTTCAGGCAAGCATGTCCATAATGACGACACATTTATAAACAAAAGCTATCTCAGAAAAGCATGTCCATAATGACGACACATTTATAAACAAAAGCTATCTCAGAAGTAAGTCTTAAAATAAAATTAAAAAAAAAAAAAAAAAAAAAGTCCACATGAAATTTCAAATGAGCTTGAAGTCAAAGAACTAAGAGGTAAGGGAGGGGGTAGGGGGAGGGGGGGGGGACTAAGGATGTATCAAACCTTGAACCATTATCTAACATCAGTCCTTGTATTAGTATCAACTGAGTCCATCGTGGCACTGTGAAATTATGTCTTCAAAAATATAAAACTTTGGCAAAATCTTTAAGACAAAATTCTAAGTCGATGATCTTGACTTCAAGGTCACCCAGTGGAGTAAGTATTTAGTGTTTTGTAAAAACTCAAAAAAGTGTCTAACATCAGTTCAAGTGTAAACTAAATCTCTGAATTATGATTCAGTATACAATTAGAAAACATTAATAAAGACCAAATTTCCTAAGTCCCTGACCTTGACATCAAGGTACCTGAGCAGGGTTGGGGTAGTACTCTGTAAAACTTTGGACTAATATCTAACTAAAGTGCAAATACTAGAAATGTTTTTCAGAGAAAAACTGATGTCCCCCCACCAGCCCATTTCCCATCCCCTCTAATGAATAAAAAGCCTGTACAAATAAAAAATTTATGCAAGATTGGAGAAAATCCTACATGGAAAACTATGTCCTTGACAAATAGGTGAAGGTCACTAACTACTTAACATGTTCTAAACCTGTCACAATGATATATTCATGCAAGTCTGATGAATATCCATCAACTGGTTCAAGATATAACTCATTTTTAAGAGAAAAAAAAGGATTTGTAGTTAGCTTTCGACCTTGAAAATAGGGTCAAAGTCATCAAAACAAAGTAAACTCTTGAGATTGTCCCAAAGGTAAGCAAAGTGGACACCAAGCCAAAGGCTAGTGAGATATTATCAAGTTTAGAGAAATTTTCATTATCTAAGTCTTCTTGTGACCTTGAAAATGAGGTCAAGGTCACCAAACTCTGTTCAGCTCTTAAGCTAGTTCAAGTGATGTATCCATGCGAGTTTGGTGAAATTTCATCAGCCTGTTCAGGAGATATTGTAGGAACAAGAAATTGTAATCTAAGTCCTCCAGTGACCTTGAAAATAAGGTCAAGGTCACCAAACACTGATCAGCTCTTAAGCTTGTCCCAATGATGTATCCATGCAAGTTTGGTGAAATTCCATCCACTGGTTCAGGAGATATCGTGCATACAAGAAATTGTCATCTAAGTCCTCCAGTGACCTTGAAAATAAGGTCAAGGTCACCAAAATCTAATCAGCTCTTAAACTTGTCCCAATGATGTATCCATGCAAGTTTGGTGAAATTCCATCAACTGATTCAGGAGATATCATGCATACAAGAAATTGTCATGAAAGTCCTCCAATGACCTTGAAAATGAGGTCAAGGTCACCAAAATCTAATCAGCTCTTAAACTTGTCCCAATGATGTATCCATGCAAGTTTGATGACATTCCATCCATTGGTTCAGGAGATATTGTGCATACAAGAAATTGTAATCTAAGTCCTCCAGTGACCTTGAAAATGAGGTCAAGGTCACCCAAATCTAATCAGCCCTTAAGCTTGTCCCAATAATATATCCATGCAAGTTTGGTGAAATTCCATCCATTGGTTCAAGAGATATCGTGCATACCAGAATCTGTCAGGCCGACGCACCGGGATCCGCACTGAAAACAATATGTCCCCCCTCACCTTTGGTGGGGGGACATAATAAAAATAATTCATCGCTGGGTTCAGGAGATATGTGTCTTTAAAAGGCTTTAACCAAAACATCCAATCAATAAAAAGAAATTTTTCTAAGTCCATGACCTTGACAACAAGGTCACTGAGGGGGGTGGGGGTAGTACCTTGGAAAACTTTGGACCAATATCTAACTACAGTGCAAGTATCAAAGGAATCCATCCATGGGTTAAGGAGATATTGGGCTTTATAGAACTTTAACCAAAACATCCAGTCAAAATATACTCCCAATATTCTAAGTCCATGACCTTGACATCGAGGTCATGGAGTAGGGCGGGGATGGCACCCTGTTAAACTTTGGACCAATATCTAACTACAGTGCAAGTATCAAAAGAATCCATCCATGGGTTAAGGAGATATAGGTCTTCAAAAAACTTTAACCAAAACATCCAATCCGGACGCGGACGAGGACGCGGACGCGGATGCTGACGCCGACGCCGTGGTGACAACAATAGCTCTTCCTGAACTTTCGTTCAGGCGAGCTAAAAATGTGTTTTTGAGGGCTCTTATTTGTTGATTAAAAAATGGTCAGATTTGTAAAATGACAAATAATTTGCCAATCAACAAATAATTTGTTCGTCAATTTCCTATAGCCATTTTGTGTGTCAGCAATAATTACTTTCCCAAGTAATGCAACAGATTGATAGATGCATACATACAGCAGGCTGCGTTGACCTGGGCCAAGTTGACCCGGGCCGAGTTGACCCAAGGCCGAGTTGACCCCAGGCCGAGCTGACCCAGATACATCCCGGCCAGTTACTAGAAATACCGGAATACTCTTAATTACTTGAATATACCCAAATACACTGGAAAATACCAGAATCCACCGGAATATACCAAAATAAACATTATTATTTACCCAAATACACTTTTTTATTTTACCAAAATGAAAAATACATTTAAGGGTTACCAGAATAAATATACTGAACATCAAAAGAAACGCCTACAAGGTCAGTTTTCTTCTGTCAGCTGATTTACAGTTTTAAATCACATATAGCAGAAAATACTACTGACGTCAACCAACAATATAAACTTAGCTTCTTGCACAATTAAACCTTGATTAAAGAGTTATCTCAATTTATCGTGAAACATTCAAAGTTGTTGTAAGAGTTGTCTTTCCTTTCGCAGTATAACAAATTATTTTCAGAATGAGACTCTAACGTGTGGTTATGAAACAAGAGCTGTCGCCTGACAGCATAGCTCGCCTGAATTGGTGCTTGCTCATCACACAGCCGCTATGGTGGTGTGGACTGCTATGCATAAATCTTCATGCAAGCATGTCCATAATGAAAACACATTTATAAACAAAAGCTATCTCAGAAATACATGTAAGTCTTAAAATAAATAAAAGCATCGCAAACGACTGCGTGATACCCCGCCACTGCAAACCATTTTCACACACTGATTTTTCCTGATTTATGTTTTCTCTGTATAAACCCAGGGCAGGGGCAGCCTAACCACACTGAATATGGAAAGAAGTCTTTGTCATGACAGGACACTTCCTTACTCTGATCACTTATAATAAGCTTCCAATAAATCACTTACCACTCCAATCAAATACAATGCTAGTGATTTTAAACATGTGACAATGGGGCAGGAACAAATAACCACTAAAGGGTCAAATTTTAATCACCACAAGAAACTTTTGTTACTTCTATCATCAAATGTAAATTTCTGAATCTGTTAACATGAATTTATATAGATTTTATCATCATTTTATGCATGTATTTCGCCTGGGGGCAGGGGGAGATAACTCCCATGGGTTAATTTGAGCATCACTGGAGGCTTTCATCATTCTGATCATTTGCTGTAAGTTTCAGAAAAATCGCTTCAAACACAGATTTTTTATGGAATTTTTCATGATTTTGTACATGTGTATAGCCCCAGGGCAGGGGCAGATAACCCCCGATGACATAATTTCTGTGCTCATACAAAGCCTTTGTTACTTCGATCATGTTTGTGAAGTTTCGTCATGATACTACAAGTAGTAAAGGAACTAGAGGCCAGAAACCATTTTTTGTACATTGACAAGTGCCATAACTCTGTCAGAAATAATCGAAATTTGCCCATTAGCAATCCCAAGCGAGACATTCTTGGTACAAATGCATATGCAAAATTTGAAGGAAATCCGTTGATAAATACTTAAGTTATCGAACGGAAACGAAGTGCGGACGGACGGACGGACGGACGTACATACTACGGACGGACGGACACACGGACGGCCAACGTGAAAACATAATACCCCGCCACTAACGTGTGGCGGGGTATAAAAAATGAAATGAAATTTCAAAGTCCATGAGCTTGAGGTAAAACTAGAAATGTGTCCATACGACACGGACGCCCCCGCCTAGTGCCCTAAGTAAGATGGCGCCTTGTTTAAGGTAAAGGCACTTCTAGCATAACTAGGTTCACAAAGGCACACTTCTGTGGTACATGTTTTATTGTTTTCCTTGGGCAGATGTTTTGTGCTTCTTGAGAAGTACATGGGGGGGGGGGGGGGCTTGGATGTGGGGGTGTCATGACTGATATGTGATGATATTCTGTATCTTATCGCAAAAATGGATGCCATGCAACTTTCCAAAAGAAATAGCCCGGAAACAAGTAACTTTTCAAAAACTAACAAACGGACACCATTATTGTATGAAATGAAGTCGAAAAAGGGCCATAACTCCCACAATAATTGACGGATTTTACCAAACATTGAACTTGACCTGTATTTTATGATTATATACCTGTGTATAAAATATGAATTCAATATACCAATGCTTTCAAAAGATAATGAATGGAAACCAGTTTTTCATACAAAATGAAGTCGATAAAGGGCTATAACTCCCACAATAATCGACGGATTTTACCCAACATCGAACTTGACCTGTATTTTATGATTATATAGCTGTGTATGAAATATGAATTCAATACACCAATGCTTTTAAAAGATATCGAACAGAAACCATTTCTTCATAAAAAATAAAGTCGAAAAAGGGCCATAACTCCCACAATAATCAACGGATTTTGCCCAACATCAAACTTGACCTGTATTTTATGATTATATACCTGTGTATAAAATATGAATTCAATACACAAATGCTTTCAAAAGATATCAAACGGAAACCATTTTTTCATACAAAAATAAAGTCGAAAAAGGGCTATAACTCCCACAATAATCAAAGGATTTTGCCCAACATCCAACTTGACCTGTATTTTATGATTATATACCTGTGTATAAAATATGAATTCAATACACCAATGCTTTCAAAAGATAATGAACGGAAACCATTTCTTCATAGAAACAGAAGTCGAAAAAGGGCCATAACTCCAACAATAATTGACAGATTTTACCCAACATCGAACTTGACCTGTATTTTATGATTATATACCTGTGTATAAAATATGAATTCAATACACCAATGCTTTCAAAAGATATCAAACGGAAACCATTTTTTCATAGAAACAGAAGTCGAAAAAGGGCCATAACTCCCACAATAATAGCCGGATTTTACCCAACATCGAACTTGACCTGTATTTTATGATTATATAGCTGTGTATGAAATATGAATTCAATACACCAATGCTTTCAAAAGATATTGAACGGAAACCATTTCGTACGTACTCCAACAATAATAGCCGGATTTTACCCAACATCGAACTTGACCTGTATTTTATGATTATATAGCTGTGTATGAAATATGAATTCAATACACCAATGCTTTCAAAAGATATTGAACGGAAACCATTTTTTCATAGAAACAGAAGTCAAAAAAGGGCCATAACTCCAACAATAATAGCCGGATTTTACCCAACATCGAACTTGACCTGTATTTTATGATTATATAGCTGTGTATGAAATATGAATTCAATACACATATGCTTTAAAAAGATATTGAATGGAAACCATTTCGTACGTACGTACGCTACGTACGTACAGACAGGGGTGATACTATATGCCCCCCCATTTTAAATGGCGGGGGCATAAAAATAAGTTATCTGGAGCTCTGCTGATTTAATCAAAATGTCTAGCAAAAGGTGAAATGAGCTGCAAATTTGACTCCAATTTAGATTTTACCCAATAAATTAAATTTTCAGAAGTGAAAATACTCAATTACTGAAAATAAAATTAGATTTACCCAATTAAGTTTATTTTCGTGCTTAAAATACCCAATAACCCTAAAAATTAACTGTTGCTCTGGTGGGAATTCTGAATCATGATTTACCGGTATACCGGTAATATTGCGCAACACTAATGGAAATGGTGCCTTTATTATCTATTCTGGCAATGTTAAACTTTATTTTGATCACAATAATCTCCTTTAGTGTATTTCGGTTGGGTAAAACTATGGAAGTTCGGACAGACATGTAATTACGGACGATTTCCAATAAAATGTTAGTTAGTTTAAACAATATTTTATTCAATGAATCAGTACAAATATAGTAACACAATAAACATACATAAAATGTTATTTTCTGGTTTTACTTCTCTTTCTTTTTTCCAGATCCTTATTCAAAATGGTAGCTAAATGAACTGGAAACCAGCTTATTGGGTAAACAGCAGAACTCATAGTAAACATAGCTTAACCAACAAGAGCATGTGAGCAGGGGCTCACGTATACCCCCGGCCAGCGCCATCGCCTTATATAAACACACTTAATACAAAATTTTAAAGCAAATGTTAAATAACAGACAGATGAATGGACAATCATTTACAAATACAGTGAAAGGCCTATAGACAAATACACAATGGTTCCATTAAAATATGCAAATTATGTAATCAAAAGAAAATACAAATTTAACACAAAACTTCAACACAAGTTTACATAAACTTCTATGTCAGTGACACTGACCTTAAGTCAGCAATAGCATCCAGATGATGTCAACTAGTCAGTTTTAATATATAACTAAACCTAGTTACATGGAAATCTGGGAAATCTTTGACATAAATTTTCCCATTTATTCCATTGGAGATCAAGATGGAAAAACAGAAAAAATGCAAAAGAAGGCAAAAAAAAAATCTTAGCGTTTTGATTTTCTTTCCAACAATAAACTTGGCCATTCTCAAGATGTATACAAAATTTGAAGACTGTGGCTCTCTTAGGAACAGAGAAAACTGTGACAAAAATAAATTGGAGAGAAAGAAAAATGGACAAACAAAGGGAATGATAAGCAGAAGGAAGCTGATACTCTCTTACATGATACAACCAGTCATTTCCAACATTTGCACCCAATTTCAAAATCCTAGCAGTTGTGGTTCCTGAAAAATCTTGGACAGGAAAAAAAAGTTAATTTTATAGGAGAGAATGAAAAACTGAACAAACACAGGGAATGATAAGCAAGAGAAGGCTAATTGTCTCTTACACTGTACAACTAGTCATATCCAACGTTTGTACCAAATTTCAAAATCCTAGCTGTTGTGGTTCTGAGAAATCTGTGACAAATTTATTTGGAGAGAAAGAAAAAATGGACAAACAAAGGGAATGATAAGCAAGAGAAGGCTGATTGCCTCTTACACAGTACAACTAGTCATTTCCAAGGTTTGTACCAAATTTCAGAATCCTAGCTATTGTGGTTCCTGAGAAATCTGTGACAGAAATTTTAATGGAGAGAAAAAAAAAATGGACAAACAAAGGGAATGATAAGCAGGAGAAGGCTGATTGTCTCTTACACTGTACAACTAGTCATACCCAACGTTTGTACCAAAATTTCAAGATCCTAGCTATTGTGGTTCCTGAGAAATCTGTGACAGAAATTTTATTGGAGAGAAAGAAAAAATGGACAAACAAAGGGAATGATAAGAGGAGAAGGCTGATTGTCTCTTACACGGTACAACTAGTCATACCCAATGTTTGTACCAAATTTCAAGATCCTAGCTATCATGGTTCCTGAGAAATCTGTGACAGAAATTTTATTGGAGAGAAAGAAAAATGAACAAACAAAGGGAATGATAAGCAGGAGAAGGCTGATTGTCTCTTACAAGGTACAACTAGTCATACCAAACGTTTGTACCAAATTTCAAGATCCTAGCTATTGTGGTTCCTTAGAAATCTGTGACAGAAATTTCAATGGAGAGAAAGAAAAAATGAACAAACAAAGGGAATGATAAGCAGGAGAAGGCTGATTGTCTCTTACACAGTACAACTAGTCATACCCAACGTTTGTACCAAATTTCAAGATCCTAGCTATCATGGTTCCTGAGAAATCTGTGACAGAAATTTTAATGGAGAGAAAGAAAAAATGGACAAACAAAGGAAATGATAAGCAGGAGAAGGTTGATTGTCTCTAGTCATTTCCAACGTTTGTACCAAATTTCAAAATCCTAGCTATCATGGTTCCTAAGAAATCTGTGACAGAAATTTTATTGGAGAGAAAGAAAAAACTAGAACTGTCAGAAAATCTGACTATACCCCCGCTGTAGCGCTTCCAATGTACAATGTATATGGCCTGTATAGAGAAAACAAAACATGAAAGAAATCAAATCTAACATGTATGAGCAGTCTATGCTGAACAGTTGCTGAGAACTCAGCTCTGAAAAGTGTCATAAGTCATTGTCAAGTCATTTAACAAATATGATCCTGCACAGTTGTTGAGAAATCTTTCAGGAAAAATAATGGTACTGAATGCAAAAAGTGAACAAAAATAGGGAAGAACAACAGGAGAAGAACGGCTCCCTATCCCATGATACATCTTGTCATTGTAAACCTGTATACCACATATCAACTTTCTATCTTATACTGCTGCGGAAATATCTTTGACAAAAAAGTTTGGAGAGAAAGAAAAAGGAACAAATACAGGGAAAAACAAAGAGGAGAAGGCCCATTCTCAATCCCACAATACAACACGTCATTGTCAACTCATATAACAAATATATACCTTGCATTTTGAACAGTTGCTGAGAAATCTTTTACGAAAAATTACAGTACTGAATGTATGGAGAGAAAGAAAAGTGAACAAATACAGGAAAGAACAAATATGAGAAGGCCTATTCTATATCCCACAATACAACCTGTAGTTGCTAATCTGTATACCAAGTATAAAACTTTCTATTTTATTTTGTTGCCGAGATATCTTTGACAAAAAAAGTGGAGAGAAAGAAAGGTGAACAAACACAGGGAAGAACAAGCAGGAGAAGGCCCGTTCTGAATCCCACGATACAGCAAGTCACTGTCAATTCATATAACAAAAATAAACCTTCCATCTTGAACAGATGCTGAGAAATCTTTTACGAAAAATTACAGTACTGAATGCATGGAGAGAAAGAAAAGTGAACAAATACAGGGAAGAACAAATAGGAGAACGCCAGTTCTCAATCCCAACATACAACAAGTCACTGTCAACCTGTATAACAAATTTTAACTTTTTATCTTATACCGTTGCGGAGATATCTTTGACGAAAAAAGTGGAGAGAAAGAAAAGTGAACAAATACAAGAAAGAACAAGCAGGAGAAGGCTCATTCTCAATCCCACGATACATCTTGTCGTTATCATCCTGTATACCAAATATGAAGTTTCTATCTACTACGGTTCTTGAGATATCTTTGACGAAAAAGTCTTTGACGAAAAAAGTGAAGAGAAAGAAAAGTGAACAAATACAAGGAAGAACAAGCAGGAGAGGGCTCATTCTCAATCCCACGATACAACTTGTCGTTATCATCCTGTATACCAAATATGAAGTTTCTATCTATTACGGTTCTTGAGATATCTTTGACGAAAAAGTGTTACGGAATTACGGAAGGACGGAAGGACGGACGGAACTACGGACAGATGTAAACCAGTATACCCCCCACTTTTTCAAAGCGGGGGTATAATGAACAAACAAAGGGAATGATAAGCAGGAGAAGGCTGATTGTCTCTTACACGGTACAACTAGTCATACCCAACGTTTGTACCAAATTTCAAGATCCTAGCTAACGTGGTTCCTGAGAAATCTGTGACAGAAATTCTAATGGAGAGAAAGAAAAAATGGACAAACAAAGGGAATGATAAGCAGGAGAAGGCTGATTGTCTCTTACACGGTACAACTAGTCATACCCAACGTTTGTACCAAATTTCAAGATCCTAGCTATTGTGGTTCCTGAGAAAACTTTGACAGAAAAAATGTTAACACACACACACACACACACACACACACACACACAAACATATTAACGGAAAAACCAAAAACTTTATACCCCCTATATACTTCGTATACCGGGGGTATAATTAGATGTTAGGAGCGATCTTTTTCACTGGGACCTTGAAAAGTTGAAAATCGCCAACAAATGAGCATGAGGGTAAACTGCCACAGATCAGGCTGACTCCAACTTCAAACTTCTTCATCAATAAATCTCTTCCTGAAAGTGCTATTTATACGCTAAATTTGTCTTTAAAACACAATATTCTAATGAACTTTTGCATTTTTTGGTCCAAGATGGGGAAAAATGCTGTGTCCGAGTTTTCCGTAAAATAAATTTAATTACGGACATCACTCTTTACTTGTTCTCTGTTGATAAAAAACCTCTTTCACAGGAGGACTGTACTAGTCTACTGAGTCTGTTTCAGTGCAAACTGGTGTTGCTTCGTGTTGGCTGTGCGATCTTTTAGCTTCTGGAAACAGCTTTTGATAGTTTGGAAGTATTTCTGTTTAGTAGGGCAGATTTTCAAGTTGGACCGCAGCAAGAAATACTAGTATCCTAATTTCCCACCCCCTTTTAAACCAGAGCTATTTCAAAATAATAATGAATTAAATGTTATCAAGAACCTAATGAAATTTTTCATTTTCTACCTGAAGCTATCCTATCTTGGATTATTAATCTCCCCCTTATCCACCGCATTTGCAAAATTAAAGTGTATACATCTTCAAATTGCCTTCAGATTAAATCAGACTAGGTGACCATAGGCTTGCCCATCACTCTGACCCATCTTATCCTCCTTCTCTCTCGCACATTTCCATCTTCTATTTTAACCCCAGTTTTGTTTTTTTTTTTATTAGTTTTATCCTCTTCTTTCACCCCTTGGTTCCACCTCTTACCTTTTGTCTCGAGCTCTTGACTCCCACCCTACCAGCTAGATTGCTCAGTCGCTGTGTCGTATCATGGATTTTTTGACTGATTGATTTGATGCATAACGTCCACGGTAAACAACTACGGTCGTGTCGGGACGGTCAGTTAACCAAACCACACTATTCCTGGGCAGGCTTAGACCTCCTAAGCGGTTAACCAGTACTAAGTGCACATTCTTTCGCCAGAAACTGACAACTGCCCTTCTTGAATCAGCGGAAGGAGAAAAGAAAGTATGTGGCCAGACCGGGTATCGAACCCAGGACCTCTGACTTATGAGTCAGGTGCCCTACCTATTGCGCTATGCTTCCCGGCGCCGTATCAAGGAACCGGACATATGTTAGGGTGATACAATATAAAACTGATGGTATCATATTAGCCACAGGATTTGAAATTGTAATTTTATGTTTATTTTCTAATTTCATTGGTGTATAATAGATTTTTTGAGGTGTAAGACCTATCATTTTTGAAAATAATTCACTGTCCAAATTTCCCTTCCATTGTCTGTACTTCCCTGTCTTCACACTGAGCCATTTATGAGTTTTATTTGAATACAACCATGTGGTTAACCAATCAAAATCACGCTTATTACATCACTCGGATATCTCTAAAGCGACAGTCACTGATTCTTTTAACTCAAGGTGAGGGAATGCATGGTAAACAGTTGTCCTCGGCTGAGGTGTTCAAAAGTGTCCGAAATTCAATGGATTTACCCTATATTCCGGTTATAAGGTGTATTCCAGTAATTTTAGTAGCCCCATCCCAGCTGAGGGTCAGGATTTAATATGGCCTACTTCACTTTGGGCTAATTCCACAGTGTTCCATTAATTTGTCATTTCCTCCGATAAGAATTCTCGATTCTCGTCATCAGGGTATTTTGCACTAAACAAATCTCCAATCGAAAAGCTCCACAGAATTACTAGGTGAAAACAGACACTTATTAAAAGGAATTGAAAACCACGTTATTTTAACCCTATCTCAGTAATATTTTTGATTTTGTGAAAAAAAATTCATTTGTCGGGAGAAAATCATGTTTTCAAATGATGTGGATTTTTTTCCACAAAATTCACATAAATATACAAGTTATTGCCATTTAAAAATGCAAAGGCCATATAGCGAATGACCTGTGTTTTCTCTGAGTGCGTAAAGTGCCTCACTGACCCAGAAGTGGTTGTGACATTGGACGTCACGGGAATTGAGAATCAAATTTTAGCGACCATTTTCATGATCTTCCCACTGGGTTTGATACAGATTTAAAAATTGCCATAAAATTGCTCTAGAAAGCATCCAGAGAGAGGCAAGTAAACGACCAATCAGACATGTGCTGTTGCTGTCAGATTCCCAATCAGCAGTAAGTCTTTTGACTCTAGGATGGGAAAGCCAGAATCATAAAAAAGTAATTATGGAAATTCAACAAACCATGGACCATTTGAAAAACAAAAACATCACTATCAAACTTAGTTGGACCCCTGGACACGCAGAAATAAAAGGGAATGAAATCGCTGACAAGTTAGCAAAAGAAGCAGCTGAAGAAGCAGAGAGAATGCCAGATGGCTCAACTCCTGTTACAGCATCTGATATTAAAAAAGCAGTAAGTGACTCTTGTAAAACAAAATGGCAAACAAGATGGGAGGCAGCAATAACAGGTAGGCATATGTATAAATTTAGACCTTCAGTCAAAGAAAAGGGAAAACCAAAAGACTGCACCAAAACACAAAGAATAGTAACACAGTTGAGGACAGGCTATTGCAAACTCAACCAATACCTCTATAAAACAGGATTGAAAGATTCACCAGAGTATAGATGTAGTCTGAAAAGCGCGGTGGCTCAGTGGTTAGTGCACTTGACTCTGAAGCCAGAGGTCGTGTGTTCGAGCCCCGCCCGAGGCGAAATCTTCCTATGTCCGAACGCGTTTTTCTAGCATCATTTGCAGGGATGATGCTAACAAGTGTGCCGTCCTTCGGATCGGGACGTTAACTGGAGGCCCCCTGTGCAGGGAGAGTCATCCCCTGTGCAGGTTAAAGATCCCTACTACAGCTCCATGGCTATATGTAGGCTTTCATCCTGCAACACCGGAGTGTACATAAATACACCGTCTGTGTCCCCTTCGGGGGTTAAGGCGTAAATGGAAGAAAGACAGTAAACCATTACATAGAGGATTGTGACGAGTATACGATCGGGTATGAAACCCACCACCCGCACCCGCACCCGTGCTCAAAACCCACCACCGGAAATTTTTATGGGAGCCGTAGGACTATTAAAAACAACTTTTTTATGGACTTTCTGTGTTAAATATACGAAAACTTGAAAAAACAATACCTGATAAAAAAATCTTTGCTAATGACAGCATATTTTGGACGAAAAAGATCTTTTTTGCATTTCAAGGGGTATGAAACCCACCACCCACCACCCGTCACCGGAATTTATTTTTTATTTTTCCCCGATTTAAGTATTAAAAAATGAATAAGTTTTTATTATTGCAATGTTTTATGACATTTTACTAAGATAACATCAGTATTCCTCAACGATTTCTGAAAATTCGACTGATATTAAGAAATAATTAACGTTTTTTTTAAATATATTTCATTCTATAAATAAATCAGCGTTGCGGCATTTAGCTAGATCACGAAACCGAAACGTCCTGTAATACAAAAAATATCGAAAACAAAGATGTCGACTGAAGTTTTACAACTGATATTTAAGTTGCCTTACTTGAAAAATTAACTAGTTCACTCAGTTAATTAAAAAAATCAGTAGATTAAACAGGCATGCTATTAGCACTCCCGGTCCAGTGATGCATTCATCTCCATTCCAGGACGTTGCGGGTTATTGGTTTTGGCTAAGTGCCGTATTGGATATCTATTTTTAGAATGTAAACAATGTTGATAAAAATCTATTTTTTTTGCTACATATTTAACGGATTTCAAATGATTGTCATATAAAACTGATACATTACTGGTAAACAATTAGGAAAACATAAAAATCTTGAAAATGTAACCTGTTACTAAATCATAAATTGAAAATAACCTATAAAAATTTCCCGGTGACGGGTGGTGGGTTTCATACCCCTGGAAATGCAAAACATATCTTTTTTGTCCAAAATATGCCGTCGTTAGCAAAGATTTTTTTATCAGGTATTGTTTATACAAGTCTTCGTATCTATAACACAGAAAGTCTAGAAAAATTGTTTTTAATAGTCCTACGGCTCCCATAAAAATTTCCGGTGGTGGGTTTTGAGCACGGGTGCGGGTGGTGGGTTTCATACCCGATCCGAGTATACAGACATCTGAGAAAGATTGCGGACTAGACTCTTTCACAACTGTGGCATATCGGAATTCACATCTAAGCTATTCCTGACAGTTAAAGAAAAAGACCCGTACAAGGAGTGTAGAGAGATATAATTAATGTGGCATTCGAAGATTTCTTGACTGAAACAAAGAGATTTGAAAAGTAAGAAAATCAAAAACGTTCAGTAAATTAATTTTTATTATTACCAACAACTGAACCCAATACATGCCTACTAATATACCTGTGAGTTTTTACCATAGCAGACCGTACCGAAGAAACACGAGAATACCAGAGAGCTAATTCGGCCAGAAGGCTGTAAACAACAACAACAACAGATTGGCTGATTAGTCAAAATTTCTCATCCGGGTATTTTTTGGCTATAGGTCTGACCACACCTCTGAGAATGGCCGCTGCCCCAATCAAACATCAGTAGGTCGACTAAAGCCGCGGCATCACCCCTATGCGAAGTCGGCTTTTTTTTGCAACAACTGTCACTGTGGCGCAATGGCAGCTTAGTCTGAAAAGTGCTTGTTCAATTGAAATTAAAGATGATTTGGTAGGAAGATAAATTTGTAAGCTTTAATCTACCAGGTAAATTAAGTAATGTATTCCTGCTACAGCTGTCAACTGCAAAAAATACTCTCAGCAACTTTCAGTTTGATGTTTTCGTCCACCATCATTTCCTGCAAAAACGATTTATAACAAGCTATTCCATTGGTTAAAATTATGTTTCTTGGTTTCCTGCAATTTCTCATATTCAGCATTCAAAAAATCTTCGAGAACCAGTCGAAATGGAAACGACTAACGTCCTAAAGTACACCTACTAATACTACGAATTTAGGCAGAGCCTAAGAAAGGGCAAGGCATTTTAGATATAGCTTTCAGCAATCAACCAACATTAGTTTTCCGCATTCAATTCCTGCCACTGTCTAACTGTGTGGTGCGGTGTTACGTGTTTCCAGTTTTGTTTTGTTTTCCAGGAGTAGTTCTCAGCCGGTACGACGACTTACCAAAATAACCGGAATAACCGAAATACCGAAATAACTACCGAAATACCGGAATAACCGACGATTTACCGAAATAACCATGGAAAATACCAAAATAACCATAATTATGATAAAATTTACTAAGAATATACTAATTCAATGACTATTATCCTGAATTAATTCATTGCGTTAGACTTGTACTATATTAGAACTTTTTTTTGATTGACTTGTTAATATTTCCTTTTTTTTTTAAATCCTCGGGTTTCCTTGAACTTGCATTCCGTATCATTTAAATGCATACTATTTCATTTATTTATATATCCCACATGTATATAATCTATACATTTTGGCTTGTTTAATATAAAATAAATATTTTAGGTTCAAAAAAGATGATGAGATATATAAAAAAAAAGTTAAATGTATACAATTTGAAAACCCGTACAAGCTATTCGATGTCCGATATTTTAACCAACTATAGAGAGTTGTATTAGAGTAATAGTTTTAATTCCATTCCATTTTCGTTTTTATTTAAATTTATTTGTTTTATATGTATTTTGACATTATAATTTCTTACAAAAAATATATATATGACTGCTGTCATAATGTGGAAAACAGTTGATATATAATGACTATGAAAATAAGGTGTTTCACCGAAATAACCAAGACAATACCAAAATAACCAATATTTTTGAAAATACCAAGATGGCCAATATTTTTTTTAAAAAATACGAGTCTAGGATAAGCAAAGGAGCAGCGTTTCATCCATAAAAATATCATAACTACCAACATGGATAATTAAGTATGAACGATTTTAAGTTTTGTTTATGCTGTGTTTGTGAAATTATGCTAAGATCACACATATCCACGCCGCCATAATTTAACACAAAAATGCGTCCAAATATTGTTTATTTATTTATAGTGTTTATATAATATAACATTACAGGAAATAATATTTGTTTCTTCTTAAACAGAAAATATCAAAACGATATCATGAGTATATATCAATCAAAGGGTAAAGTATTTGTTGATGGAGTACATTTGACAATGGCATTAAAGGCAATCAACAGACCAATCAGTCTAATCCGTTAATCAAATTCGCACATCTTTAACTGTCAGCCAATATGACAACTGAGAACTTACGAAGAAAGAAAGAAAGAAAGAAAGAAAGAGGAAAATGAAAAAAGACAGTTATCTGTCTAATAAATAAGTTTAAAAAGTATAAAACCTTTTTTTTAATGATTATTATTAAAACTCAACTCTACACCACCCCTCTACCGATCCAAAAAAAAAATCATTCAAAGCAATCATCATGCAATTTTTCAAGTCTGAGACCTTTGATTTAAACAATATTTATTCAAGAGAATAAACATGCATGTTACAAGATATACACGGTTTGAAATTGAGGATCTGAACGAAAGCTGTAAGCTTATAAAGTCCATCTCCTCCCTTTGCCTTTAATCAGAATAACTTACAAAAGGCTATAATAATTGTGCGCACTTCTCAGTACGCGAAAAGAGAAAATGAATGATTCTGATCAGACTGCGCAAATGAGCCGGCAGATATGAGCCGTTCCTGTCCAAACTTGCACACTCAATTATAAACAGAATGAGAGAAATAGAGGAGCACGTGCAGCTTTCTTTATTCCTTCTTGTGATATGACACTTCCATATTAGCTCTGTTCATAACATCTTCGTTTTCAACAAAATTTGATTATGTTTTAAGGTGAATGGTTATTTTTTTCATGGGAAGCAACTCCGCTATTTTCATTTTATTACCTCCCTTTTCAATAGTGGTAGACTGTGAAGGAAAGAATTTGCTTCCATAATAGCAATTCCTTCCTTCACGAGCAGCGCCACTCTTGAAATGGATGGAAAATGGTTGAAACACATTGCGATGTACCCATTCACAAGAATTGAAAAAAAAAAAACAGCGACGAGTTTTGTCAAGAAACGGGCCTCGTAGAACTATTTGCACAGTGAATATATTACCTGTGGGTCTCCTCAGCGAAGAGAGAAGAACGTGATCAACTTGTATTCATACTTTGGCTGATGAGTCATGTGGAAAGTTTTCTCGAGACGCGGTTCATGTTTAAAAAATATATATAATTATTAACTGTTTTATTAACACTGTTCTTCCTATTTTCAGCTAGAGCTGTTGTTCTTGATTTAAGTTAATAAGTTAACTACAGAAATGCAGCTTCTTTAAACAAAAAAAATCGTTTGAAAATTTAGTTAGAGGAATTAATGCAATAACAAATATTCATATATAAACTTTGAAATCACCAAAAATTAAAAAAAATAAATAAAAAGAAAAAAGAACACCAGTTGAAGATAGGACACGTGAAGGTGGTTAGCCTTGTTGTTACTACATGCAGAAGGGATATTAAACGCTACATACTGTACAAATATTTCACAGATTTTACAGTAAAGTAACTGAAATCTGGCCGCCTTTTTGTTTACCGTTATTTATACGAGCACCTTTCAATGGAACATTTGTGGAAATCACAGTATGGTAGGGTGCTGACTGAACAAAACTTTTACAGTGTTGAAGGGCTGTATGATGAAAACGATATACCTATCATATTCTCTCCTACTCTGCGTGATGACCCCTTCAAATGTTTCAGGCGCCCGTAAAATTAATGGCAAATGTGATGCCAGTCAGATGACATTTATTCTATCGTAAAATCTAGGAACATGAATAAATGAATGGGGTAACAATTGAGCATATGATAGGTTGACACAACCTTTTGTTGTATGTTTTGCGATTTTACGTCCTTTCCAACAGTAATTCAGTCATATCAGGCCGATAGGAGGGATAATAAAAATCTTCAAGAGATAACCCCGCTTACGATTAAATATATTTCCGCCTCCAGCGGGAATCGGACCCGAGCCCCTGAGATCGGCAGGACAGCGCTTAACCCACTGAGCTACATGGGCTCCTTTTGTACATGAGGCAGAAATATGATGTGAGAGGGGAAATAGCAGTCAGTATATCAAACAATAGTGCACCATAAAAAATATTAGAAATGTGTGGGTTGTTGAAATGTAGCTCATATTGTAACTCTATATTTGTCTGCAATTCTCAATTAAAAGACATGGTTCGTATATAGCTAATGGATTGAAACAAGCTAACCTTTGTTCACGTGGGGCAGCGTCCACGTCGCAAGAGCTGGACAATAATGAAAAAATCCAACTCATATTTGTTTGAATTCATACGACTTTACATTGAGAAGCGAAAAAAAAAAAAAAAAAAAAAAACACTTGAAAAACAAACCTTAATTTATGGACAATATGGGAAGTTAGCCGAATGGAGTTTTCATTATTGACTAACGACCCCACAAAATCTTACCACCATTTTCATATAATATTAAACTCTTTCCAGTCAAATTTATGATCAACCTAATAAAATTATTTCAAACCATCTAACATTCAAGTCTGATTAATTTATTTCATTTGGTTAAGAAAATGGCACTAACTTAAACGGTTAAAATTATTTAAGCCTATTAATTATAATATTTTTTAAATAAAAATGATCATCATAAGTCATGAACACAAAGTAATTTTATAAATATCGCACAAAAATGACAACATTATACATGAATAATGGTTATTTTGGTATTTTCTAAGGTTATTTCGGTAAATCGTCGGTTATTCCGGTATTTCGGTAGTTATTTCGGTATTTCGGTTATTCCGGTTATTTCGGTAAGTCGTCGAACCCGTTCTCAGCTGTATAGGGGCTGGGAAAATACTCTGTGAAACCACCGCAACCCCGAAGGGAACAGCCAACCATTCATACTTGCCAGCGCAGGTTTTGAACCTATGCGGCAGAGGTATGTAGCCAGTCTACGGTTTAAAGCGGTCTCCCTAAAAAGCGTCAAGAAGTGACAAGAAGCGACAAGAAGTGTCAAGAAGCGTCAAGAATATTTTTTAGTAATGTTTTGTCGTTTATTTGTTATTTTTTCAACAAAATATGACATTAGTTATATTTAGAATATAATTCAAGGGCCATATAATATATAAGAAGGCAAAAAGAGCCGTTATGGAACAAACGCGCCTGCCGATGACGCGAGCGGTATTTTAGACTTAGCGTCAAGAAAATATTTCATATACTAGCAACAGTAAGAAGTGTTGAATCACACTTTTATTATATATGTTCCTACTAGATATTGCTAAATAATAAATAAATAATATTATTCTTTTAAAAAATGCGCTTATTGTGCCTGGTTTGCCCCCGATCTATAAGGTAAAGCGACAAGAAACCACGCACAGTACGAGCAAGCGTCAAGAAAATATTAAGGAAACGTAGAGCTCAAACGGTTGTTTCTTTTGGCCAAAAATGACCCTTTATAGCTTCCACGGCTACCTGATACCCATCAAACCTCTGATAAGAGTGGTATTTATAAATACTTATCAGCTCATATAAGTCATACCAGCAAGAAACCTCATGTAAAACTGGAACCGACCCGTACGGACAAGCGTCAAGCAAATATTCTCTCAAATAAATTGTTGTTCTGTGTGACCAAAAATAGCTCTTTTTATTAGATATACATCTACAAGATACCCTTCACATAGTTAATAGGAGTAGAATTCTTATGTATGCATCAGCTCAAATGTTTTCCACTTTATAAGTCATGCCGGCAAGAAGCCACATGATATGCAGTACAGCCAAGCGTCAAGAAACTCGTTGATATGTTCTATGTAAGAATTTTCATCACTTCTACTTTTACCAGATACCCGTTAAACCTCAATAAGGAGTTAGACAGTTATATATTGAAATCCATGTAATTTCACTCCCCTCAGCCCGCCCCCCCCCCTCCCCCGCCCCTATGGCATTGATCATCTTATACGCCATACCAAAGAGAACACAGAAAAAGAGACAAGAAAACAAAGCGTCAAGAAAATATGGAGAATCGAGAACCACAATCAGATATTTTCAACAAAACTGCGAATTTGTATTAGTGGAATAACTTGAACGCTTTTTTTAAAAAAAAACAAATCTTATTAAGTACTTCCCAGACTCAATCTCGGCATGATAGAAAGCGACAAGAAATTAAGTATATGGCAACCTATCATTACAGGCCTGTCTGTAAGACAAGAGAAATGACCCCACATAAACGAAAAGCTCCTACTCAGATCCTGTGACTCAGATCAGTCTGGGCATCCGCAGAGTCGGTTTTCGGCCTACGAAGAAAAATTGGATTCATCCTTGGACCAGCTTATGCAAAAAATAAAAATGAAGAATTCCTTTTTTCTTTTTTACTTTATAAATTCAGCGGTAGGCGAATCTTGTAATGAGAAGAAATGAATTATATCAATAGTTTTCTCCCCTATATTGACAAACTTAACCACCGTTATAATTAATATTAGAAAATATTTTAAATAAATAAAATGGATTAGATTGAAGCTAAGCACTATTATTTTGTAAAAAAAAATTGGAATGATAAATCACAGATTGTTTGCTGAAAACATTTAGAGCTGAAAACAATTAGATGGCGTGTGCCATCAATAGATCCGCAAGCTAATTACTATCACTCAGGCTTGAGTCATCTCGGTTGAGCGGCTCAATGACTTGTGATTTTTTAATTATAACTTGATTAATGTCAGTAGGCTTGTATTACTTCAGAGCTTAAGTGCTGACTTTTACTTTCTTTCTTTATTGCTTTCATTCATAAGGTAGATGAAACAAATAACCAGCACACTTGGGGTCGCCATAATCCTATCAGCGGTAAGAAACGCCTAAACTCTAATCATTGTAAAAAGCGGTTCCACCTTTTCGTTTTGGTAATAAATTGTGGGTTGATGTGCATATTTTGAGCCATGTAACTGGTAAAATTAGAGAAAACAAGTTCTGAAAAATAACAAATCCCCCTGCGCCCCCCCCCCCCTCCTCAAAGAAAGAAAGAAAAAAAAAACAATTTCCTGTTCTGGTTTCCCGTCTATTCCTGCTATATAAACATTGGCGGGATAGTGATTGGGACTCCAAGCTTGTACATTGTATTTTTACTATTTTATGAAAACGAAAGTAAGTAACATATTTCCATATGTGCTAAAGGTGATTTGGTACACCTTCAAGGGAAGCAATTGCAATTTTCCTTCCCTCTCAATGAGGGTCAATTCTTATGGGAAAGAGTTTGCTCATAGGAAAGAAATTGCTCATCTAGGAGCAAATTCTTTCCTTTTAGAGCAGACCTCCTTTAAAACAGCTTTATCCAAGGAAGCAAAAAAGGCAGTTCTTGCTTTCTTGGATGAAGAAGTTTTTCCCTTTGTAAAATATAAGGACGGAAGTACTCTACCCACACGAAGAAGTCGGAGCCGCAACTGTTGCCTTTAAGACCATATTTAAAAATGCTTTTTTATCCAGGAAGCAAACAGGAATTCAAAGGAATCAATTCACTTCTCAGGCACTTAAGGTTTTCCCCTTTGTAAAAATCTGTTTTTGCAATATGGTAAGCAGTTGCAAAAGCCACCACCTGATGAGACTCGTGGAGGAGTTGAAATAGGTTTTTCTTTTATAATAGAAGTTTTATTTGCTATCTTATTTTTTCCTAGATAACGGTTTCATATTTGATATTGCTGAACATCAAAATTAATTGAGCCGCGACACGAGAAACCCGACAGTGGTCGTGCGCCCAGCGAAGACTCAGATCAGCCTGGGCATCCGACAAGTCTGAGCAGACTCTTCGCTAAGCGCGTAAAGGTTAGCTAAGGTTATAAGGTAGTTCCATGCGGGCAGCGAAGACTCTGATCAGACTGGGCGGATGCCCAGATTGATCTGAGTCTGCACTGGGCGCATAACCACTTTGTTGGTTTTCTCGCATCGCGGCTCATTTATGTCATCCAAAATTTAGAGAAATGGCATTCTGAGGAAATTACATTCCAAATTAATAAACTTTATTAATGCAAATCTCGGTGTGTACTGTGGAAGTCTTGATCTATACAAATTCAGTCATGCAAAAGTTCTTGACGCTCCAGCGAATTTCTTTTTTTTTCTTGACGCTTTTTTAGCTTTTGATAATAGGTCTAACTTAAGAAATAACATGCAACTTCAAAGTTTGCGTTCAAAATCTTGACAAAACTTAAATTTGAGGAAATGTCATTCAAGGGCCTGGAATGCGAATTATGATTATACTATAGAGGCCATGCAAAAGTTCTTGACGCTCAAGTATACTTCAGTTTTTCTTGACGCTTTTTTAGCATTGGACTAAAGAGGAAAGGAAAAGAAAATCATCTTTCTGTCATCCGAAATCTGAACCAAAAATAAATTAGAGGAATTAACATCCAAGAACATGAAATGCGAATTTTGCTTTATGCTAAAGTAGTCATGTAAAAGTTCTTTACGCTTAAGTGGGCTTCAAAAATTTCTTGACGCTCAAGAGGGCTTTAAAATTTTCTTGACGCTATTTTAGCATCGGCCTACAGGCCTAAATGTAAAAGAACTGTCCTTTTGTCCAAAATCTTGACAAGTCACTTTGTGGAAATAACATCCAAGAGCATGAAATGTGAATCTTAATCAATACTGTAGAAGTCATGTTAAAGTTCTTGACGCTGAAACTGGGTCTCAGAAATTCTTGACGCTTTCTTAACTGCAGGGCTATAAACTGAAAATACATCGTATAACTGTATGGAATGTAATCTAAAGTGTCAATATATTTCTTTCTTTGAGGAAATAAGATTTAAAATTATTGAAATTACTATATGCGAATCAGGGTTCATAAGCACAGTCTTGCGAAAAGCTCTTGACGCTCCAATATGCTTAAAATTTTTCTTGACGCTTATTACGCGCGCAATGTTTTTGCAAATTTCGTTGGTTTTTCTAATAAAATACCAATGAGATATATGGCCAAATTACTCAATTTTATCAATTCAGATGTATTTAGATAATAAATATAATAAATAATTGGCAGAAATATGTTCTTGTCGCTTCTTGACACTTCTTGTCGCTTCTTGACGCTTTTTAGGGAGACCCGTTTAAAGGGGTTACTAGAATTACCGGAATCTACCTTATTACCGGAATATACCGGAATACACCGGAATACACCAAAATAAATTTATTTTATCAAAATAAACTGAAATATTGCCAGAATAAATGAAATAAGTAACATTTCTATCCAAGTATTAGCTTTTCTTGATTGGTAGTGAGAATAAATGGACCAACGTATGGGTATTGGATAGGTATCACTGTTCAGATTGCAAGCTGGTTTGGGTCCTTGTAGGGGTCATCATCATATTTCAATTCTCATATCGACGTTACCCCCGCACCTCAGCGGAGTCAGTCACTTGCCAGTATTTACATGCAGTAAATATTAAATGACATACTTGAAATAAAATTATTTATACTCTGGTCAAAAAAATAGCGTATTTCGGTAAACAATAATGTGTATTTTGGTATATTCCGGTATATTTTGGTATATTCCGGTAATTAAGTGTATTCCGGTATTTCTAGTAACCGGTTTAAAGGGAAACCTCGCTACTGACTGAGCTATCGGGGCGCCTTCGGGGTCTGACACAGAACGGGGTCTTACCCAGGCACAGATCTAGCAAATGACTAGACCTGTACACAGGGCACTTTGAAGCTTCTTACATCGCTACGTCTGGTAGTGTAGCTTTGTGAAGCGTAACGTAACGTCAGAGGATCGGGACTAGCAGACGACATAATCTCGATACAAAAATTGGTAATTGGAAAAGAAAAACATTTAGAATTTAAATATATCTCGATAATTTAGAAGAAGAAAAGTCGCTTTCCTATATATTTTCTACATATTTCTTTTGGTAAGAACCGTAAGGGGCTGCATGGTTATCGAAACCTTCTTGTATTCTTTTCGACTGCAAATGGAGCAGAACAATTCTATTCTAAGATTTACCTTTTTACGGTTTTTGAATGTTGATTTAATGCCGCCTATATTTATTTGATCTTTCATGTTCAAAGACGTATGAAAGAAGCCTAAAAGAATAAAATTGCTGTAGCTGATTGTGCTAAAATGAACGAGACCTTTGTTTTCTCCGAGATTTACCATGTTTACTGGAAGGCTGAGGATATCGGCACGACCGTCGTGCCGATAAGAATGATCCTTATCGGCAAGACGGTCGTGCGGATAAGAATCTTTATCGGCAAGAGGTTACGTACCACCATTAAAATGCCCCATAGACTTCAGTGTTAATTCTAATAACTTAAGATACTTACAAAATGGAGCATATCCCAAATCCATCGTCGCCTTCTGTCTCAGTCTTTAGGGCAAGCAAACTCGAACTGATCCTGGGTGCTTTGACTATGCCTTCACCACCATCTTTCTGCATGACATGTAAACATTTGAGGTCAGGGGTCATTTGGTGTACTTTCAAGGCTGCCAGTCTTGGGAAACCCCTAGGTTGTTGCCTCGTTTTGGCATACAAAATAGGTCCACTTTTATTAGGTTCAAACATCATGGATTGTAGTCCCTGAGCTCCAGCTCCACCTGAAACAGACAGAACATTCATATATCTTATAACTATCACATACCATACACTCAAATCAGGCTCTTTCATCTTTCTTAGGAACTATTTTACACCGTACCAAAAACACTCTGACGTCAATGGTAGTGCGCCACCAAGACGGTCATGCGGATAAGAATTCTAATCCGCACGACGGCGATCAGATACTCCATTACAGTTGCTATGGTCTTTCTTACAATGGTTTCACAACACTGTGTCAGCAATTCAAATTGAGGATGTTAAACAACTTAAAAAAAGGCATAAAAGCATCTTTTGACCATCTTTTAGTTGTTAAACCGTCAGAGAACCGGCACCCAAATTTACCGTTTACGGGGGGCAATCTTATTTTGGGCATATTCCAGTTTGATGTGCACAGGTTACATCGTTTATACATATGTATGTAAAAACGTATTCAGTCAGAGTGACAATATGAGTTAGCACTGAAAAATTGGTTTAATTACCATTTTTTAATGTAAAGAAATTTTATTTTGCTTATGTACAAATCCTGAGAATTAAAAAGATAAATAAATAAACAACAACAACAACGAATAAGTGCAACCCAACAATTGTTATATGTGAAATATTTATCAGACAAGTAGAACAACTGACCTTGACCGATAAGTTATTCAGAAAGCTAGGCTTGATTTGTCAGACTAAGTGGCTTTAACTTGTCGGTCAAGGTCAAAGATTTATTTCAGTTGTCGGGCAAGGGCAAAGATTTTTTGACTCATTTTATATCAGTTAAATCTGCTACAACAAATTTGCTTTTGTTCGATAATACATTTACTTTATGTAATGCTATTTATTAATAGGTTTTGACATTTTCCTAAAAGGATTTATTAGTCTAGATTTCTTTCAGTAATTTGTCAGTCAATATCAAAGATTAATTTCTATTGCTTATTCAAATCAATGGTTTGTTTCAACACATTTTACATTGGTAACACATATTATAAACTGATAAATTTAAAATGTTTGGAATGAGACGAAATTAGGCCGTAAACAAAATATTGACAAAAACTTTGCTGGAAAAAAAATCAGACACAAGTAGGTCACAATCAAATATTTTTTTTCCTGATTCAGCTTGTCTGTCAAGGTCAAAGAATTGTTTGAAATAACTTTATGTCAGTTATCAAAATAAACTATTAATTGGCAAATGTTTTATGCGACAAATGATTTTATATCAAAAAAAAAAAAAAAAAAGAAAAAAAAAATGCCATGAGGAGTTTTAAACCTGAGTCGCATGTTTACAAGGCCGCGCACGTTGCCACTTCACTACCTCCGCTGATGGTGTATCTGCGATAATCTGAATTTGTTAATGTCAAATGTTCAATATACAACTGTTGTCATACCCACATCGGGCTGTGTTTTAACTGTAATAACAATATTTTACATGTTAACCTGATCATCGGACCCAATAAAAAGTATTCAGCAGCTGATGTTGAAATGTATAATTCGCATTTACACAATTATTAGCCGGCTCTAATGTCCGACAGTCAAAAGGCTTCCATGATGAAATATAAGAAAATAATTGAAATTAACGTTGTGTGTTGTGACTCAAATACTTAAGAAGAACAATTATTTACAAACAGAAATGACAAAAAAATTATTATACGGTAATAATAATAATTCTCAGAACGATTGCAACTTCCTACGATGTATTGGTTACCTAAGCTTCACAAAAAACCGTATAAAGCTAGATTCATTGCCAACTCTAACTCTTGTACTACTACAGAATTATCTAAATTATTAACTTCTTGCCTCACTACAGTGAAATCTCGTGTCATTTGGTACTATGAGACAGTGTATGAGAGGTCAGGGAAAAATATGTTTTGGTCTATAAAAAATTCTGGTGAGGTACTTAGTAAACTGAAGTCAAGAGGGTTCCGTGCGACTGGTTTGTCCACTTATGATTTTTCTACTCTTTATACCACATTACCCCATAATTTAATAAAGGAAAAACTTGTTGATTTGATTGAGAGGGCCTTCAAAAAGTTCTCCAAAAATGAAGATACCCTTTATATTGCCTGTAACGATAAGAAAGCGTTTTTCACTTCTACTGACCGTAAAATATATAGAGGATATAGTCTTTGGTCATGTCAGAATGTATGTGACGCCTTATCATATCTCTTAGATAATATTTACATCAGATTTGGTAATAAGTTATACAGACAAATTGTTGGTATTCCGATGGGTACAAATTGTGCTCCTCTTGTGGCCGATTTGTTTTTATTTTGTTATGAAAGAGATTTCATGACTTCTCTTTCTGTTGATAATCAAGCTGATATCATTGAGGCATTTAACTCAACCTCTAGATATTTAGACGATCTTCTGAATATTGATAATCCTTATTTTGAAAGCATGGTTAACCAAATTTACCCACCTGAACTTAAATTGAACAAAGCTAATACTTCAGATACCGAGGCCCCCTTTTTGGATTTACATCTATCTATTTCCAACGGTTTTGTATCTTCTAAAATTTGTGATAAACGTGATGACTTTGACTTTGATATAGTTAATTTTCCATTTTTGGATGGTGACGTTCCACGTCGTCCCTCTTATGGAGTGTATATTTCTCAACTTATAAGATTTGCTAGAGTGTGTAGTCATGTAGATGACTTTAATGCTCGTAATAAATGTTTAACTGCTAAACTTCTTCAACAGGGCTATCGGTATCATAAGCTTAGAAAGGCTTTTTCTAAATTCTATCGCAGACACCATGAATTGGTTTCAAAATTTGATGTCGGATTAAAATTTCTTTTACACCAAGGCCTATCGGAACCAGAATTTTATGGTGACTTAGTATACAAATTCAAAAAGATTAAGGGTAGGACTGATTTTTCTGATCAATTCCGAAAAATAATAATACGTCACAAACGTATTGGCTATAATTTAAATGTTATGCGACAGTCTGCATGCTTAGTGATTAACCCAATCACGGTTGATAACTTTGCTGCACTCTTTAATTGCACACCGGGGGATCGGTCGTCAGACTCTATGATGGCCCCGACCTAAAGCTATATATTTTAGTTGGTTGGGACCGGAGCCTTTTTGTCTGTTGCTTGGTCCACCGGGGCTCAACTGGTGACCTTCTTTTGCTTCAGATTTCCAGTGGGGTTGTTTGGCAGGACAGGGATCTCCACCTGTCAAACGGCCCGTTGTATCTGTTGAGTCCTCGTCTTTGCTTCTTCATGGTGTTGAAATTTGATTTATGTGTTTACCGTGATGATTCATTGACGAGTTAGAGGGTTATCATGCGAACCGAACAACCAACTAAATGTTTTGTACCACTTCAGAAACTGAGGGTGAGGTTGGGCCTGTAAAATCGATTTAAGCCCCCCAGTAATTCATTACTGACCGTTCCAAGGCGGTAGTTCTGTTGTGGTTCTCTGTTGCCTGTTTTTGGTGTCAGAGTTTCTGTGATGTTTTACCTTATGTATGTTCTTATTATTTTTGGTTCGGTTTGGGTTGCTGAGTGGCCACCTTTTGGGAACAAGCTGCTCACTCGGTTGGCCATATGTTCTCTGTATCTTGATTATTTGTAATCTTAGTTGTTTCCAACTATGGTTTGAGGGCTGGATTTGGATTTTGATTGTTTCAGTTCCTGGTCTTTGCATACTTTTTACTTTTTTTGAATACCGCCGTCGTGCGGATAAGGATTCTTATCGGCACGACCGTCTTGCGGATAAGAATTCTTGTCGGCAAGACCGTCGTGCCGATAAGGATTCTTATCCGCAAGACGGTCGTGCCGATAGTCACTCCCTTACTGGAAGGAACACGCAAGGTAAAAGGTAAAAGCCACAGGGTAAGTGTTTGGTTTTTTTTGTTGTTGCTGTTTTTCGTACGTGTGACCTATAGGAGGGTTGTCCGCTTGCCCCTTCGGGACCAGCCGACGTTGCTGTGCAACGTCGGGCCATACCCAAACTAGTATATGTTATCCTGGAGAACAAATAATTTGAATGACTTTTCGCATATTTTGGCGTGGAGGCTATTTTGAGTGGCAGTTTCTAACTACATAATCAGATAATAATAATATAATATAATAATAATATAATAATCTTTATTTATAGTCGCTTATTTTTATTAACAACTAACATAAGCTCTGTAGAGCTTTTATTGCGACTTGATAAGACTATATACATATATACAAGCTGAGCTGTGGATATGTGACTTGCTCAAGGTCACAACGCTAGGGCCCTGGTGGGATTCGAACTCGGGACCCTTCGATCATGAGTCGGGCACACTACCACTGCACCACTGCGCTCCACAAGAACAGGTCCACAAATACTTAAAAACCACAATCATTATCTATTCTATTTTATCTCATAACCTTGCAAGGTCGTTGGGGCACCGCAGATGACTTCGCAACAATCCATTTCCACCTTGTCCTGTTTTCAGCTGCCCTAATTGAGCTGATAAAGTCTGTCCATGTCCTTTCTTTAATATTGTCTTCCAACCTCTTCTACTGTCTATGTCTTCTTTCTTCTTTCAATGTGCAATATAGAATCCTCTTTGCTAAACCAAAAGACATGTTTGTAAGAGCTGAAGTTGTTTAAATTGTGCAATCATTCAGAGAATCTCCGGTTTTGAGACATCCTCTGAGGCAAATGATCCAAGGTATTTGAAACTTGTTACGGTACCCAGCTTCCGCCCTTTTACTTTGAGCTCTCTCTCCTGATGTCATTGACGCTGTTTGCCATCAGTTTGGTCTTCTCAGCACTGATCATGAGGCTTTCAACTAGGGCTTCTAGTTCCTGCCTATCCTCTGCCAGAGCGTCTATGTCATCGGCAAACCACAAATTGGTATATCATCATGTTCTTTTAGAGCATCAGAGATGATCCCTTCGAGAAAGCTGTTGTTGAGGGTGGGTGAAAGAAGACATTCTTACATTTCTCCAACTGTTGTTCTGAACCATTCTCCCGTGCTGCCATCCATCTGAACTGCACTTATAGCCTTGTCGTTAAAGCTGCTCAGTGCTGTAACTAGATTTGCACTGATATTGTACTTCCGCATGGTGACCCACAAAGCTGCATGCTGTACCCTGTCAAAAGGTTTTGTGTTGTTCAGATTTTGATGATATCGGCGGTACTTTACACATGGGGTTCTGAGGTCGAAGATCTTCTCTGTGGTGCCCCATTCCGGCTCTGAACCCAGCCTGTTCTTCATCAATTATCTCTTCCGCTTGGGGGTTAAGCCTGTTCTGGATGAATGGAAATTATTGAAAATTTCTACCAGATTTCAGCCAGTATTATTCTAGCTTCATATGAAATAAATGAAACTGATTTGACATGTTGTTGATAAAGTCACCACAGTACTACAATGAGTTGACTTTGATATTTGTCAGTCATCTATATGACTTGGATTTACTCCCCTTTAATCAACCAAGCACAAAATAAAACGAAATTCGAAATAAAATGTCTACAAGAGAACGCGCAAGAAGACAAAGTGTGTAAAACTACTTATATCAGATACAGAAACAACACTGCTCTAGAATCAGCAACTATATGTGATATAACCTTTATCTTATTAGAAACTATTTGGCCATGTGCAACAATGAGATATTCAGATTTCCACCAAATTCTGAGAAAATTGTAAATTTTTAGCAGGACGGACTGCTAGATGTAGTCACTGAATGAAAAGTAATAATGACAGACAAGTATAACTTTACAGTTGTAAACACTAATAATTTATGTGAAATATGGTAACAGAAAATAAGATCACTTTTCTTGAATATTCATTTCATCATGTCTTGAATATAGCAGAGCCCATTTTTTTTAGAGTTTACCGTTAATGTGCCAAACCCAATATTCAGTTGCTTAAAGGGAAATCGCCTCAATGTTCGTGCGCATACATTTTGACGCAGCCTCATTGTTTCCTGCTATGGTTATCTTGACGTCGTTTGCCGTAACGCTAAAACGTTTACGTCACTTTCGAAGACAACATGGGCTCTTTGTTGAAACAAACGTATCTTAGTTTTTTTTTGAGACAGAAAAATGGTAAATATATAAAACTGGACAAAAAAATAAAATGGGGCTGAAGAACGTTATACGGAAAAGAGAGCGCCAATTTTTTGGGGGTAGTGTATAAATTTTTAGGAATTATTTGTCAGGTAAAGAGAGGTAAAAAGTATGCAAAGACCAGGAACTGAAACAATCAAAATCCAAATCCAGCCCTCAAACCATAGTTGGAAACAACTAAGATTACAAATAATCAAGATACAGAGAACATATGGCCAACCGAGTGAGCAGCTTGTTCCCAAAAGGTGGCCACTCAGCAACCCAAACCGAACAAAAATAATAAGAACATACTTAAGGTAAAACATCACAGAAACTCTGACACCAAAAACAGGCAACAGAGAACCACAACAGAACTACCGCCTTGGAACGGTCAGTAATGAATTACTGGGGGGCTTAAATCGATTTTACAGGCCCAACCTCACCCTCAGTTTCTGAAGTGGTACAAAACATTTAGTTGGTTGTTCGGTTCGCATGATAACCCTTTAACTCGTCAATGAATCATCACGGTAAACACATAAATCAAATTTCAACACCATGAAGAAGCAAAGACGGGGACTCAACAGATACAACGGGCCGTCTGACAGGTGGAGATCCCTGTCCTGCCAAACAACCCCACTGGAAATCTGAAGCAAAAGAAGGTCACCAGTTGAGCCCCGGTGGACCAAGCAACAGACAAAAAGGTTCCGGTCCCAACCAACTAAAATATATAGCTTTAGGTCGGGGCCATCATAGAGTCTGACGACCGATCCCCCGGTGTGCAATTAAAGAGTGCAGCAAAGTTATCAACCGTGATTGGGTTAATCACTAAGCATGCAGACTGTCGCATAACATTTAAATTATAGCCAATACGTTTGTGACGTATTATTATTTTTCGGAATTGATTAGAAAAATCAGTCCTACCCTTAATCTTTTTGAATTTGTATACTAAGTCACCATAAAATTCTGGTTCCGATAGGCCTTGGTGTAAAAGAAATTTTAATCCGACATCAAATTTTGAAACCAATTCATGGTGTCTGCGATAGAATTTAGAAAAAGCCTTTCTAAGCTTATGATACCGATAGCCCTGTTGAAGAAGTTTAGCAGTTAAACATTTATTACGAGCATTAAAGTCATCTACATGACTACACACTCTAGCAAATCTTATAAGTTGAGAAATATACACTCCATAAGAGGGACGACGTGGAACGTCACCATCCAAAAATGGAAAATTAACTATATCAAAGTCAAAGTCATCACGTTTATCATAAATTTTAGAAGATACAAAACCGTTGGAAATAGATAGATGTAAATCCAAAAAGGGGGCCTCGGTATCTGAAGTATTAGCTTTATTCAATTTAAGTTCAGGTGGGTAAATTTGGTTAACCATACTTTCAAAATAAGGATTATCAATATTCAGAAGATCGTCTAAATATCTAGAGGTTGAGTTAAATGCCTCAATGATATCAGCTTGATTATCAACAGAAAGAGAAGTCATGAAATCTCTTTCATAACAAAATAAAAACAAATCGGCCACAAGAGGAGCACAATTTGTACCCATCGGAATACCAACAATTTGTCTGTATAACTTATTACCAAATCTGATGTAAATATTATCTAAGAGATATGATAAGGCGTCACATACATTCTGACATGACCAAAGACTATATCCTCTATATATTTTACGGTCAGTAGAAGTGAAAAACGCTTTCTTATCGTTACAGGCAATATAAAGGGTATCTTCATTTTTGGAGAACTTTTTGAAGGCCCTCTCAATCAAATCAACAAGTTTTTCCTTTATTAAATTATGGGGTAATGTGGTATAAAGAGTAGAAAAATCATAAGTGGACAAACTAGTCGCACGGAACCCTCTTGACTTCAGTTTACTAAGTACCTCACCAGAATTTTTTATAGACCAAAACATATTTTTCCCTGACCTCTCATACACTGTCTCATAGTACCAAAAGACACGAGATTTCACAGCAGTGAGGCAAGAAGTTAATAATTTAGATAATTCTGTAGTAGTACAAGAGCTAGAGTTGGCAATGAATCTAGCTTTATACGGTTTTTTGTGAAGCTTAGGTAACCAATACATCGTAGGAAGTTTGTCTTGGTGTTCCTTAGGCTGTGAAAACTGCAAGTGCATTTTGAATCTCGTAATTACTTAATGCAAGTATAAATACAAATAAGGACTTAGTACCCCTGGCACCCATGCAAACAGTGAAAGCGGAGATCAGACTGAGCAAATGCGCAGGCTGATCTAAGCTTTTATTGTTAGCTCATGTCGATAAGGTAATAATTATTATGTTTTTTTCTTTTTCTTTTCTTTTTGAATAGTTGCTTTTTTAAGATCTAACGCAAGTGACATAAGACGATCAGCCATATTGTTCTCGTAAGATACAAATTTTACAACGGCTAGGCGGCGACACTCTTATTTTTCACTAATCGCCCTGGACTTTTCACAGGATTCATAGATTGTCGATGCGAACAGGGAAAAATTATCAAAATGCACATCCTCGGAAATTGGCCTCAGCACTAAATGATAAATTGAAATCATTCACCACGGACCATGCTTTGCCGATGTTTCTGTGAAAATACATGTCGGGCAGTGGCCGGATCCAATAAGTTAAATGTTCGCACATAAACTTGTTCATCAAATATAGATGTGATATAATCTAGACTAAAAAAGTTGGAAATTCTATGAGAAATAACAATGAACATGCTGCCTAGTTTCAGTCCTTGGAATTTCTCTCATTAATGTGTTGTCTGCATACGAGAAAACTTTGAGGGCGACAATTTCATATAGACTATATGTTCAAGACATACGAACATTGCTGAAATTGAATAGGGAATTATATTGCATTGCTATAAACAAGCATCGAAAGGTTAGAGCGTTATCCATATGGCCGTTGATGGCGCCAAATAGAAAGCGACGTCAACGCATAAACATTGACGTCAACGTGCTTATATGAAAACCGCACGAAATGAAAGTTGTTTTCCTTCCGTAACTCGAATATTTGGTCGATGACCTATATTTTTTATTTGCTTATTTACACGGGGTAGATCATTCCTTTACTATATCAAAAGTATACAAAAATTTCAATTGTGGAACTTTTTATATTGAAGAAATTCCACGATTTTTCCAATAATGGGAAATGGCGGGAAACTAAAAACTGAAAATAACCTATATAATGAGACATACGACGATGACAATTTTGATGGTCAAACAAAGAGACAAGAAAGAGGAGTTAATTAATCTTTATTTCGAAACGATCGGTCATCTATTTTCTCGGATAAAGTGTTCATAATAGACATGGTCATGTTTCAAACAAGCGTAATATAGATGGCGCTGCATTATCTCCAAAAGTAGTACGGTGACCCCATTTTTTTATTTCTTTTTTTCGCTCAGCATATAATATTTTACCACTGTGCGAAGTTTCAAGAAAATTTCAATTGCAGATTTTATAGGATGATTTCCCTTTAAATATCTTAGTTACCAACACTGAGGTAGGTTCCTGTACTTTGGAGTGCATCATAATTTTGATGATCTTTCATCCAAGTTGTTGGAAAGCACTTATAAAAGGGAAGGAATAAGTTTCACTAAAAAGTGTAAGTCAAAAAAAATATTAGAAAAGTTGTTTTGCAAGGGATTTCCTAACTCTGCTTCGCACACCAGTAAGCGCTATTTTTAGTTCGCGCCAAAAATAGATAACGCAACTGACGTCATGCTGCATTGCATTTTGGGATAGTTTTAACCCATCCGCCATGCCAGGACCTCTAGGAGAGCTCACGGCAACAGAAAAATGACCTTTGGAGAATGGCATCAGAAACTGTGCACTTATAGTCAGTTATTTTTAGAACTGGAATTCCAACGAAAGAAAATAAACCAAAGAGGAAAACGACTATTTTCTTCAACATCTGACGAGTTTCTCAGTAGCAACAAATTTAGAAAAATAACAGAATTCAATACTGCTCAGAAAAAGACGAAATTATTTTGTGGACAAAATTGTTATCGCTAGTCCAGGAACCTACCTTTAAACATTTTATGACTTTAAACAAGTATCATCAACGTGATATTGTTTAATGATATTTCACGCAACCCAGAATGTGTTAACTTGCAGCAGTGCTGTCTAGTATAAGACAGATACTTCTGAAAATCTCTTGAAAGTCCATCTTATTTTGCGATTTTAGACCCCCGTGTCAAACAAATGGATATAAAACGTTGGAAATGCCAGTAAAACAAACGGTTTATAGCTTGAAATCATTTTTTACATTCCACCATGAAAAGATTTACTAAAGCAACTAGGATATACATATTATGACAAATGCGATTCTCAATAATTTCCGGTCATAGTGGCTAGGGGGTTAAGCTTGTTCAAGATGACTTTCGGCATGACTTTGCTCGAATGACTGAAAAGGCTCATTATTCTATAGTTTTGGCAGATCGAGATTTATTAGTTCTACAATGAAGAACGTGAACGGCCCTATTTATATTTCTCGTTTGTATAGGATATTTTTATTTTTTATTTTTAGTCGGCCATATTCGAGGTGACAGCCAATAATAAAAACACCTCGACGTCGATTTTAAGGGACTAGAGATTTATGTTGCCCATTTCAGGGGAGTGTAATAATAAGAGACAGAGTCTATGGGGTAGGCCATTCTCCTGTTCTCCAGATCCTGTTACAGATCTTTGTTACAACATTAATCATGTTTATTCTCCCCGCCAGCTTGAACAAGTTCTGCTGGCCATGGTATATTACCAACTCTGGCAGACATCCTTTTTTTTAGTTCTGCTACTGCAATCTCAGCTTCTTCACAAAGGATCGGTTGTAGATCTTCTTCTGGGGTGGGAGGGGGTGGGGGCTGATTGCAATTCAGAACTGAACTGTCACCATAACTCTCATGGTTGTATAGTTCTGAATTTTCTGTCCATCTGCTGAGAATCACTCGTCTTCTGTAACACAGGTCCCCGACTTGGATAGTGCTGGATAGTTGTGAACACTCCCTGTTTCTCTTAAGTTAGATCCTTCACCATTTGGTATGCTTTCTTGCTGTTGTTTTGTTCAGGCAAGTTTTGATCTCCTCGCACTGAATACCTGTCCAGTCCTCCTTGGCTTTCTTCACTTAATCCTCTTATTAGCTTCCCTGTATTCCTTTGCTCCTGTTTTATACCGCCTCTTCTTCAAATCTCTTTTCTCATCACAGAGGTGATGACCCGCGGCTTTTTCCTGCGATGTTTCTTCCCAGGTATCTCATTGGCTGCGTCAGCCACTGCCGTATTGTAGGTGGCAATCATGGTATCGATGTCCATGTCATTATCCCTTAGACCTATGAGTGGTGCGTCTTTCCCACCTATTGTTGCTTGAAAAGTGCATGCCGCATCTGGTACCCTTAAATGCTCCAGATCAAACCTGAGTTTTGGCTGGGTTGGCTTCCCATAATGACATTATATAATAAATTTTGCGATTTAGAGAGTTTAAGGTAAGTGGTCGTGGTTTCAGAAATTTCTCAATGACATTATTTTATTAATTGACAAAACAAAACTGTTTAATTATGCAGACGACAATACCTTGTCTTTCTCGCACCGGATTTCGCCAATCTGATATCCGTCTTGGAAAAGGAGAGTGGGAATCTCATCAAATGGTTCTCTCGCAACCAAACGAAGGCCAGCCCTGACAAGTTTCAGGCTCTGGCAGTTGGAGGGAGGATCTTTGAAGAGATGCCCACTTTAAGAATCGGAGAGGCGGGTATCGAGTGGGAGACGACAGTCAAACTGTTGGTTGTAGAACTTGATTATCTTCTGAATTTTGACGTTCAAGTGTACAATATGTGCAAGAAGGCAACAGATAAATGTTTTAAAACGCATCGGGAAATATCTGAATTTTTCATTCTAGGAAAGCAGTTTATCATGCTTTTATATTGTAAATTTTTAACTTTTGCCCGTTGGTTTGGCACTTTTGTGCCAAGTCCAATACAAATAAGCCAGAAAACGTTCATTTTAGGGCTGCAAAGTTTATATTTCAAGATTTTGATGCTTCTTATGAAAATTTACAAGAGAGAGCAAGTACTGACACTCTCCATTTATCTCGTTTAAGAAACCTCGATTTAGAAACTTTTAAAATTATTTATAGTAAATCGCCTGTATATATTATCTTCAAAATTTAAAATTTCATTGCTCCCTCGTGGAGCTGAGTTTTCAACTGTTGATATTTTAATGCTATGTTTGTTTTATATTTCATCATATATGTAGATTTTTCTTTTCTTTCTTTTTCTTTCTTTAGATGCTGTCATACGCATTCGCATGCATTCTAGACAGGTGTGCGCTGTCCGTGTTGAAAACAGCATGAATAAATAAGTTAAAGCTAAAAGATGTGATAGTGAGGGGGTAAAGATGAAAGGTTAAAAGCTGGTGAGAAGACGGTTAAAACAAAATTAAAAACACCATGTAACTGGATCTACGGCCGTGAGTGATGCAGCTTGCCAACTTATTCCTTGAACGCATCAAGGGTTGGCCAGCAAACAAACGACTCGGGAAGGGCATTCCACTGAACTATTGCCAATGGAAAACATGGGTATTTGTCAAAATTCCTTGAGGTATTGACTTAGCGGAAGGCCATAGAGTGGCAATGTTTTGACCTACGGGTATTGGGCTGGATGTATTTAGGAACTGGGATTGCCACAAGTCCATAAACAATTCGGTAAAACAGGTAGAGACGTGCATCCTACCCTATACATTTTATATTTAACTAGGTTATGTTATCATCTGACAGTTCTCCCCGCCTCTGTAACTTGCTTTGGTTCCACTTTCGGTTTCGAAACAAGGTTCCTTGACAATTAGATTGTATGACTGCAAGTATCCTTGTTCTCTTACATTCCTTCCTTTTTTAGCCCCTTTCGACCGAAGTAGTTCTGCGAGGGTGAGTACAGAACTGCTTTTTATTTGTGTGCCTTATCTTATCCTTACATATACCCTTAAGTCATTTGCTACCTCATTACTTCATTTTAGAAATTATCATTATCTATTCATTCAGTCATTTAAATTTTGTTTGTTGTAAAATTGAGTGATAATAGTCTGTGATGTTTCTAGCATGTTGGTCGGTTGAAGAATCTCCTAACTTACTGGATTCTTACTGGACTAGACGTCTACTCGGGCATTGCTGCCTCTTCCGGACGCTTCCTGGTAATAGTCTCTGGTAGGTTGACCGGGATTATAACAAGCTGGAGTGAATTTATACAGATGATCATGCCACCATTTGTTTAGTTTACTCTTTAAACAGTTCAGGGAGGGTGCCCGCTCTACTGATTCTGGGAGACTGTTCCAAGACTCAATAACTCTATTTGAAAAACTGTTCGCAGATTGAATGAACATTCAATCTTGATCTGCATTTAAAGAGTTTTAATGAATGGCATTTGTTGATGTACATCTTGCTTCTGTTTGTCTATCTTATCGATATCGTTGAGGATTTTATAAAACTGTATGACATCAGCTCTTTTTTGTCTGTATTCTGATGGTGGTAATCCTAGGGCCTGTAATCTCTCACTGTATGACATATGTGATATATTCTTAACTAATTTCGTAGCTCTGCGTTGCACATTTTCTATTGCAATTTTATCTTTCTTGTGCACTGGCGACCACACCGTGGCTGCGTACTCCAGATGTGGTCGCACAAGTGATTTATATAGGTTTATGAATATTTCCTTGTCCAAAAATGTGAAAGTTTTAAAAATCAGTCCAAGATTTCTAATTGCTAAATTAATCTTACTATCTATGTGCTCCGTAAATTTCAATGATTTGTCTACAATTATACTTAGATCTTTTTCACTATCGACTTTTATAATTGTTGTAGATTCTTCACTTATTTTCATGGTATATTCTTAATTCAGGTCGTGGCTTTCAACATGAAGGTGTTTAAACTATTTTGTATTGTAAAACAATTGCCAAGTTTCAGACCAATTTACTGCAAAATTGATATTTTCCTAGAATTTTTCGATACCTTCCTGTGAGGTGACAATTTGATAGATTTTTTGCGTCATCTGCAAACAGTTTGATTGAGGCATGGGTCACTTTTGGCAGATCGTTGATGAATATAAGAAACAAAATGGGGCCCAAGACACTGCCCTGGGGAATGCTACTTGTAACTTTTGTTGTACTTGAACCTTTGCCATTAACGATTACTTTTTGTACATAAATACAATTTGCCCCGTATTCCATATCTCCATACTTTTTCCTGGGATCTTGTGTTAACTTAAGTTATACATATGGATTGACTTGAAATAAAGTTTACTTGACTTGACTTGAGTCGGGTCTACCTAAAAACAGTAATGATGCGTAATGTAGCGTAATGTACAATGTAGTGAAAAATGGAGAATATTGCCTGACATTGACCATGTGCAGACGTGGGGTAATCGTATTCTGTATTCTGATTTACTATTCGAATACATTTTCTGAGTACATGTATTCATAAAGTATTCTGTATTCGTGGATTTCTTAGAATAGAAGAATTTGTATTTATATTCGAATACATTGCAAATTTCATGTATTCATGAATACTTTTATTTATACATTTTAAGGAAACATTGATGCATAAAACTGCATAACTTATGGGATTGATGTGACTAAAGTCGAAGAATGCTAGTGTAGGAACTTTGAAGACTACACCCCAAAGGAAATACAATACATAAAAGAGATCAAATAACATTTTATTAATTGATTGCTTTGATGCTATAGAAAAGTATTCAGTCAAAATAACAAGCATTTACTTGTTATATGTTTATCACTTTTAAAGTGTCACTTAATCTCTTTTCACTCTAAGTCCTAAATGAACCTTAAATACTTTTCACTAAAGTCCTAAATTATCAATTTATGGGGTGTTTGGCTGATTTTATTTTCACAACTTTCTGTAAAAAAATCAAGTTTTTGAAGCCATTATTGAAAACCCTGATCATATGCTGCACTCTACGGTGTCCGATCTTGCTTAACACTGTTAGTCAAGATCTCTTTTATGGCACTAGGCATCATTAGGTTAAACTTCCAAGTTAGCAAATATAATACCTATATGTCATCTTTCAGTAGATTGCCCCAGGACAGTATTAAATAGGGACAAGGCACAGAACTGACAACTAAGCCATGCCATACCTGTACAATTTTTTGACACTTGTTTCTCAAAAATTACAATACACAATTATGATCCCATCTTAATTTCGGCCAAACATAATTTGAAATAGAGATAAAAATCACAGAAAATGCCCAATCTCATACAATTTTAGGAAACCCTGTACAGACACTGCTAACCTGATGAATAAATTAAAATGCCATGATTATTTTGAATTTGATGCAATTTATTGCTATAGATTTAGAATAAAAATGGCAAATAGTGTAGATCCAGATCAACTGGCTTCTGAAGATGCCATCTGATCAGGATCTACACTGTTGATAGCAGTTTTCAGTAATGACGTTAGCCGTAGCCATATCAAAATATTCTTCTTATATATAAATGCAAGAGTTTTTCAGATATATAGCTGAAATAATAATAATAATATTAAAAATATTTATAATCATATAAATAACATTTGATAATGAGTTTACGGGGTAAACTCACCCCAACTCATCATCAGCCAATCACAGCAAGTGTAACACAGCACCTTCGGCTTCTTTAAAAATGGCCTCCGTGCAGAAACCTAAAAAAGGAATTTTGAAAACGTCGTCAAGTTTCGACAAAGTTGATCATCAGTAATTCATTTATTTATATAGCATGATACTTTCAATACAGTTCTATTTGCTGATGCGTTCATGGTTGCGTTTTTCAAACTAGATTGTCTGTTTTATTGTTGTCCTTGGCCAGTTCCATCTCGCCCCAGACTGCCAGAAATTTGGTGTTATTTACATATTTACTTGAGCACATGACGTAATGCCAAGGGGGTTGTCAGCAGTATGGCCGGTGGGGGCCTGGCCGAACCACTTTTCGGCTGAGTATGGTTTTGTTTCTAGGTCCCAATTGACCCAAGTAGTCTCGCTGTCATGTATTAATATTATATCGGTCCGACATATATTTTCGTGGTACTTACATTTCCGTGGTATTCCGAAAATAGCTTTTCCTGACCCAGCGCACCATGTCTATGACGTCATACTTATTGTTTTGACAGATGGTGAATCCCAGTATAATTTTGTCAACAATGAACCACATTGCTACAGAACATGTCTAAATTATATATTTTTCATATTGTCATGTCAATTTAAACCTGTTTTCACTAAAGCATTTTTACAGTTATCTTTAAATGACCCAAATATGAAAATACAAAATCATCCGATGCAAACAGGTCAACCAGTCTACTGTGGTCTATTTATGCAGGGCTGTGGAAATATTTAAAAAATCCACTTGTCCAGGGACAAGTACACTAAAAAAATTCACTTGTCCTGACCAAAAAGTACTTGTCCGACTTTTTATAAATTATTTGAGCACATACAAAAGATAAAAGAAAAATGACTTTGTTCTTACCTTGATGTCAGGTTCATCCCATTGTACAGGGCTTCCACTAACTTTCAAAATTTGGAAGTCCAGACTTCCATGGTGTCAGATTTGGACGTATTGAGAGAATTTTTTGGAAGTCCGAAGTTTTTAGGAATGACATGAATGGTTATTTTTACCTCCACCCCCCCCCCCCCCCCCTACACATCCCTCTCTCTCTCCCATATTGTAGTGAACTTTTTGTTCTTCGAAGGGAAGCCTAAGCATTTGCGCAGTCTAATCAGAGTCATTCCTGTTTGTGAACTATACGCAAGTCCTGAGCACTCTAAAAACTGAAGACTCGCCGTTGCACTGTCTGCTATTGTATAATGCCGCCGAATGGGCCGCGTCGGAAATACGGTGACTTACGGAACGCATAAAGACACGCTTCCACCAAAGAACTCGGTTGTCGCTAGGTCGATGTTCATTATTATTCATGTTAGATGCAAACAAGAAAGACCGGTCTGACTGCTTAGTTGCGCTGGCTGATACGATTGTTAGTTATCGGTGTGTGTACTGAGGTACCTGTCTCACGGCATGACACTGGGTACAGCACGCGTATATACTCGCAGCGGCGTCTTTGATCTTTACATCAAAGAGAAAACGTGCTTGACCCATAAACGTGCAGGTAATTGTGTATCAGTGCTACCGCATATATAATCACGTAGACCCTGATCAGAATGCGCTATTTCTGTGCACACTGTACGGCATTATTTTCGCATTGGTTTGCATGTGGATATGACGATACAACTAGGAAAGTGAAATGAACGTTTCAGTACCATTAATCAAAACAATGTATAGTACCAGAGGGTAGACCATAACACGTCGGAAATAGCGACTATTAATATTAACAGTGTATCTACGCTTTGAATCAACACTTTTCGCGGAAGAGGTTCGTACTACTAAAAACTCCATTGACGACAGTATGGATCATGACAAAATTATGGATACATTCACAAACTTTTGAAGTCGGAATACGCCTTACACATACAGGTCAGTTACATTCTCGCGATCGTAAAAATAGACGGACACCTTTCATCCAAACGCTCAGTCACAGTGCTTTGATTAGTTGTTTTGCAGACTGCCGTAAGAGGTTGAATCTACGAGTGGGCGTTATTTTGATAATCGTTTTTGACAGGTAGGCGGTCCGACGTGTGTTACCTGGTTCAGTGCTCCATACGGACAATCTCGATTGGCCCGTAGGCGGTCTTTTCGTCTGGCTGACACCTGCGGTAATCCGATTAATTATGACACGTGCTAGAATTTGAAAGACAGTGGCGATATTTTATTCGTCGGGACAAGATCAAACGGCCGTATGTGACAATTATCGGGCGTATGGCAGACGCCAGAGGTCCCATTTCTCGACGTACGGGAGCAAATCCTGGGCGTAATATGTTAACGGAAGCCCTGCATTGTACTTCATCTCTATGAATCTTAGTCTCATTTTACAAAATTAAATTTCTTGCCGCTACTGACCATTCTAAGGCGGTGATTTTGGTGGTTTTGTTTATATGGAGTTGTTTTATGAATGCTATATACATGTATTCTGTTGCTAGCTACTTAAATATTTACCGACCTTCAACTCGGTAGAAAAAAATAATCGGGTCAAATTTAATTGATTAGGAGAGGAAAAATTGATAAATTGCGAAGGAAAAACATCAGAAATTTTGGAAATAACTCATCTTTAACACATTTTATTGATTGTAGTAGATTTTGACCAGATGCATTTAAGATTATTTCACTTGTCCGAGGGCAAGCTGTTCTTAAAACGGTACTTGTCCGGAGCTGTCAAGTACCGAGTCGGGCAAGTCGGGCGTGGTATTTCCACAGGCCTGATTTATGTAACAAAATATGATAATGTGTGATGCAAAACTCCCGCCAAAATTTTTTTCTACCCTGGCAAAAAAGTGTCATGCCTTATATGGATTTTGTATTGTCTTGCAGTGTTAAGGAATAAAGTGGCTATTAGTAAATGTGATACATTTTTTATCATTTAAAAATAACAGTTTTAAAGTTTGTTTGGTTTAATAATTAAACAAATATTTGAAATACAAAATACCCTAAAATCAGACATGACTGCACTTTTGGGACATCGTACGAGCAGTTTTTTGGGGATACCACGAAAATATATGACGTCATCAGAAAGTGTGGTACTGAGGGTATAAACAAATATGGCGGCTTAACATGCGCTCATTGAAAGAAAAAATAAAAATATACTGGGAGATATCTAAGGGGTCTTCCCTTCTTTATTTATATTGAATGATAGAATTTTATTCCCCAGATGCCAATGCAGTGTTTATAAGTTATACTAATGCCACGAATATATATAACGCAAGGGTATATCTGCAAAACGACTTGTCAAATCAGGATGACTGAGCTTTTGATCTTGCCAGGTTATGCAACATCATCATTGATGACAGGTGTCAATCTTATCCATAATTTCACAATCAGAAAATTGGATTGCAAGTATGTGTAGGGCATATGCTGATGCAAATGTATCCATAACAATTGATATAGTCCGGTCTCATGGTACCAAGGGTTCCATGGTACCAAGGTAAATTGGATCTGGCTTTGATATAGGAGGTTTTTTCGTGACGCACTTCCGGTTCTATAAATAGACTCGGGATAGCCCTGGCCGTCAACCTGGCCGAGAGCTACTACTGAAAACCAATGTTTCTATGCCACTTTAATGCGGTGAAGTGATGCTTTTTTTATAATAAATGGTAAAAATAAATAGTTTACATTAAAATTATGCATGATAAACTACTTTATTATGATTTTGATCTTTATTAGCATTTTTTAAATTTATTTGTTTCATCTTTTTCGATAAAGGTATTCGTTAACTACTAGAGAGCGTTTCTCTTCTTCTTTTAAATGTTATATGATAAATAATAATAATGATAATAATAATAATGATGAGAATAATTGTAATAATAATCCAGTGGCCAACGAGAAATATCGTCAATGCCAGTCTTTAAACAATGAAGGCGACGAGCTGCCCGGAAATTTCAAGGGCGTGCGCAGGAAAATTCCTTCCAAAATATATTTTTTAACCCAGCTCGTAATTAATATACATTTAAAAAAAAATGATTTATTGTCATTTGTGCTTTTTTACATGTCTGTTTGTAAAAGCGTGAAATTTTTTTTTTATAAAACAACTTTGAAAAAGTTGCGTGTCATCGGATTTGGCCGCTCGGCGCTGATTTCCTTCACAATCCGGAAAAAAAACGTGATCACGTTTATGAAAAAGAAGGGGTTTACTGGATTCAATATTATCAATTAAAATGTAACAGATGTCTTTTAAAAATCAGTTGTGACTGATTGAATATGCGGTTTCAAAGTATCTAATTAGATAATCTTTAATTGTTAAATGACATAATCGTATAAGCCTTTAATATACGAGTAAGTAAAATTTTAAGTATTTCACACTTCGCAGATGTATGTGTCCTGTCGGTGCTTTGATGTACATGTATGACACGGGAAAATCCGTCTCACAATATTGAATATTGCACAATATTGGCCTTATTGAACACAGATTGGAATAGATTTACTCGGCAATGAATTTCCGATGCGACTAATAATGTGCTCTACTGTTCACAAAGTAATTTATTATTCTTCTAATTTTGAAACAGTATGTTCTTAGTGGATAACATTTAATGTAAGTTAATTTAGTTCTGTTCTCGCATTTTCATTTTCTCAACTTATATACAGCGACAAATTCTGTGAATTTAGCAAGTGAAGTCTGTCCTATCGGCAGTGCCATGCCCATTTTACATTCCTCTCTGAACGTGATTGAATTCTTTTTATAAAGTTTCATATTTATTTTACACTTTTGTTTCAAACTTATTAATTACTTTGTTATGACAAGAAATAAATAAGCTATACAAAACAGCATGTTTATCTCTCTAATTGAGAAAAATTCCGGCATTTAGCGAAAGAATTTCTACCTTGGATTATCATGCGCCGTGACAGAATCCCGTTTTAAATAAGATCAAATTCTGTGATTTTCTGTCGAAGTATTTTAAAAATGAGCGAAAACATATTCAAAGATAAGAGTCTCAATGTTCTTTTTTAAAAAATACGGTTTACTACCACAGAACAACTGACTTTTTGCATGATGAAAATCTGCATTTTACACTGTGAAACATAGTGGTGGCCGATGAATTGACAGCCAGGTTTGTGCGCATGCGCCAGATTTACGTCATAATGGGAATCCCTAAAACCTCCTATAAAATTTAAACCATTAGCTGGGCCTTGATATTACTATATTGATGAAGTTGGGGTTGCTACTTTGTACTACAAAATAATTTATATGATTATTATGACAAATTTCTGAATAAAGACCAAATAAAGTAAAACATGGGAAAATGTGGTTTCTCAACTTTTTCAGCCACCACCAGTGCTATACAATTGTTGATATTTAGTGTCAGCAATAATTCTTTATTCAACTTTTACTATACGCCCGTTAACGGAAGCCCTGTTTAATTGTTAAATGACATAATCGTATAAGCCTTTAATATACGAGTAAGTAAAATTTTAAGTATTTCACACTTCGCAGATGTATGTGTCCTGTCGGTGCTTTGATGTACATGTATGACACGGGAAAATCCGTCTCACAATATTGAATATTGCACAATATTGGCCTTATTGAACACAGATTGGAATAGATTTACTCGGCAATGAATTTCCGATGCGACTAATAATGTGCTCTACTGTTCACAAAGTAATTTATTATTCTTCTAATTTTGAAACAGTATGTTCTTAGTGGATAACATTTAATGTAAGTTAATTTAGTTCTGTTCTCGCATTTTCATTTTCTCAACTTATATACAGCGACAAATTCTGTGAATTTAGCAAGTGAAGTCTGTCCTATCGGCAGTGCCATGCCCATTTTACATTCCTCTCTGAACGTGATTGAATTCTTTTTATAAAGTTTCATATTTATTTTACACTTTTGTTTCAAACTTATTAATTACTTTGTTATGACAAGAAATAAATAAGCTATACAAAACAGCATGTTTATCTCTCTAATTGAGAAAAATTCCGGCATTTAGCGAAAGAATTTCTACCTTGGATTATCATGCGCCGTGACAGAATCCCGTTTTAAATAAGATCAAATTCTGTGATTTTCTGTCGAAGTATTTTAAAAATGAGCGAAAACATATTCAAAGATAAGAGTCTCAATGTTCTTTTTTAAAAAATACGGTTTACTACCACAGAAAAACTGACTTTTTGCATGATGAAAATCTGCATTTTACACTGTGAAACATAGTGGTGGCCGATGAATTGACAGCCAGGTTTGTGCGCATGCGCCAGATTTACGTCATAATGGGAATCCCTAAAACCTCCTATAAAATTTAAACCATTAGCTGGGCCTTGATATTACTATATTGATGAAGTTGGGGTTGCTACTTTGTACTACAAAATAATTTATATGATAATTATGACAAATTTCTGAATAAAGACCAAATAAAGTAAAACATGGGAAAATGTGGTTTCTCAACTTTTTCAGCCACCACCAGTGCTATACAATTGTTGATATTTAGTGTCAGCAATAATTCTTTATTCAACTTTTACTGTTGAATGGTTCAACATACCCTTCCCTTAAAAATGCAAATAGAAATTACAACTTGAATGTATGCTTATTTATTTTTGGAGTGATTGTTATATGGGCTGTCATTAAGCATTAAAACTGAAAATAACACAAATTTACACAAGCCGTTTTGATATAAAATCAGCAAACTGGCTGCAACTGTACCAACATTCCTTTCTAATCCAAATACCTTTAAACTTACTCTTACAAATAATTTTTGCTTGGTGAAACTACATAATAAGATAACCACACAGTCCAAGTAAATATTATACACCTTGTGTCATAATGGAGGAAATTTTAAATATGCCATTTCAAGATTTCAAATGGTCAAAAACACCTTTATTAAAAGTTTTTATGAGTTTCAATAAGGCTGATAATAACCATTTATATCTTGTCTGAAACAGTGTAAGATATTAATATTTTTTATCATGTAAGCTTTAGAAATTTGATATCTTTCTGTTTGCCTTGGTATCATGAGAATGTACTCTGACAGGAAAATAGTTAGCATGACTTTGTTTGAGTCCTGCTTGTAAATAATAACAGGATTTATATGAACATCAAACTTTATTATAATTTAGAACATGGTTTGTTGAAAATACTATTGTGCACCAATCAATACAGTGTTGCACACAGCATGTGTAGTCTCACTTCAAACATTAAGTACCTTGGTACCATGGAATCCCTGGCTAGATACTGAAGACTGTATTGACAAACTCTATCATAATAACCTTTGCCCTTACAACAGATGGTCTTGTTATGATCCGTACTGTTGGCAACAGAGTTTTTAGGAATATGAACTTCTTACACGAAAAGTGTAGATTCGATGCAAAGATACGTACACTGTAAATATAAACAGCCACTATTCCCGATACGTTATGAACTTATGGTCTATGCTCTGGTAATATACATTGTTTTAAATAATGGATCTATTAAAATGCGAAATGAAAGCATCCATTTCACCTATTTCCTTGTAGTATCATCATAATGTCATGCAAACCCATGCGAAAATAATGCCGTTCAATGCATAAGAATAACGCATTCTGCTCAGGGTCTACACGATTATATATTGGGTGTAATACTAAGGGTAGTGTTGATATGCAATTACCTGCTTGTTTATGGGTCAAGCACATTTTGTCTTTGATATGAAGATCAAAGACGCCCCTGTGAGTATATACACGTGCCGTATGCAGTGTGATTTTAACTGTGAGACCGCTAAAGGTACCTCAGTACACACACTAACAACTAACAATCGAATCAGCCAGCCCAATAAAGCAGTCAGACCGGTGTTTCCTGTTTGCATCTAACATGAAATATGAGTGTCTACCTAGCGACAACCGAATACTTTAGTGGAAGCTAGTCAATATACGCTTTTCACACGTTGCGTAAGTTACCGTATTTCTGACACAACCCATTCGGCAATCTGTACCATTAAAACAGACAGTGCAACCATCGTAACTTGGTTGAGTCCTCATTTTTTAGAATGCTCAGGACTTGTGTATTGTTCACAAACAGAAATATTTCTGATTAGGCTGTGCAGATGCTCAGGCTTCTCTGCATAATCCTTATTTAAAAGTATCCCCTTATTGTAAAACCAAAAAGTTCAGTACAACAGACAGTGCAACCATCGTAACTTGGTTGAGTCCTCATTTTTTAGAATGCTCAGGACTTGTGTATTGTTCACAAACAGAAATATTTCTGATTAGGCTGTGCAGATGCTCAGGCTTCTCTGCATAATCCTTATTTAAAAGTATCCCCTTATTGTAAAACCAAAAAGTTCAGTACAGTTAGAGAGAGAGTAATAATAATAATAATAATCATGCATCAAGTCATTCCCAAAACTTCAGACTTCCAAAAAATTCTCTCAATACGTCCAAAACTGACTCCATGGAAGTCTAGACTTCTAAATTTTGACAGTTAGTGAAAGCCAACAGCATTGTCTCACCCACCCAAAATACCCTGTATAAATTAGTGACTGTCCAAATGTTCCTGAAAAATATTTTAAAAACTGTCATGTTTCATTGAAAAATTTAGTGTTAAATTGTACAAAATTGCCTCAGATTGCTTCTGGTACATTCTAGATTTTCAAAATTTTCCGGGGGAGGCCCTCCATACCCCCCCCCCACACACACCAAACGAGGGGAGTAAACCCCTCTCTTGTACTCTCCCCACACTCGTGCCTGTGGCACTCGCTTTGTGCCTCCGGCACTCACTCACCTTCCCAGTGCTCCAGATAGCATCCGTATCTCCATATATTATGGATCATTTCTGGCCGTTACAGAACAATTATAAACTTTATCGGTACCCGGTATGGATGCTTTCAAGCTGTTACAGTTAATTTTTTTCGGTAAACCATACCACCTGAATGAGTTCTCATAGATGCTTGCTTCGTAATATCGTCAAGGTGACTGCGCTTCCGTATGCGTTGCAGTCACAGAGAAGCTGACTGGTTTTAAATATTTTACTCCTGAATTAGTCTGTCCAATGCATTGAAAATAGATGGATTGTAAACCAGTCATTTTAAAACTGAAAGTAGGCAGCATATGGCCTTGGGCCTCAACGCTACGGTTTTTGAGCCTGAAGACAAATCTGGGAAAACTGTTGCTGCAATTATGAGATTTTAAATACTATTATCTCAGCTGCAGTTAGCACTGCACTTAGAAAGGGAACGTACTGATGGGTAGAAATTTGCAGTTCAAATCCAATGTGATTTGCATGAGCCGATTTCTTACCACGAATATTTAGCATTGTAAAATTGGCGTTTTTACACAAAGACATGAGGCATAGAACATGTTTGGTACACTTGAAGTGTCTGCTGAAAAAAATTCCAAGCAAAGGCATTCTTGATCATGTTACACAATTGTTGGGACATACTCAAGAGCACTCAAAGCCTCACACAAATAACACAAACCAATGTCTAAAATGGCTACAGAAACCAACTGACATATAGTCTGTGGACTTCTTTAATCTTGATGGATCTTCAGGTTTCTATCCAGATATTTTAGATCATATTTAAAGGTTTTGGATCGGGTTACTATTTAGCAGCTAGACCTTTTTTCATGTGTGTCATTCAGATGCATAGCAGTATGACAGCATAGTGAAATATTCTTCTGATAAAGTACATCAGTTTCAGTTAGAGATTTAGATTTTGTGAAGCAGTCAGAAGATGCTTTCACATAGACGAGTCATACTTGATAAATCAAATTTTGATTTTGTGTTTTGCGTATATAAAAGAATATACTTTCAAACAGTGAAAGCAGAAACAGTTTTTGAGAAGGAAAAGTCACAGTCTGAAATACTGTTAAAATTGAATCTGTTTACACGTTACTTCCATCCATTCAGTGCAAATACTGAAGCAGAATCGTGGATACTGATCCAAGAAAATTTTGACCAGTACGGTACTGATTGAAAAAAAATTATCTGGAGCACTGCCTTCCTACTTTCCAACTTGAGCATGCTACTTCATTTCTTTTTGAGAACCCTGTAAAACAATTATAGCCACAGGTCTTGTAAAATCAAAATGATTCTAAAACCAACACCTGCATAATCGACCTCATCATCATAAAAGGTGATCTTAAGGGACAACATATCAAAGGGGACCCATCAGAGGCACAGCACTTGGATATTCTATAAGAGTTAAAAGGAAGATAATCAAGCCTAACAAGATATAAAAAACAAAAACAAAGAAGAAACATACACATGAAAAAAATGATAGAGAAAAAAATAAATACATGAAAACAAAGACGGAAAAGTACAAATGTTGGCTAGGATATCTGTATCAGGCTTAGCCGTTACATTTAGCAGCCCTCTTATCCCATTGCATTCTGGGTATTTTTTGTCGTCTGCTGAAATTGTCATCTGCATAAAAAAAATCAAGAATATTTTGACAACATTTGTCTAACTAACTCTTGTAGAAATGATGTCTAGGCAGCAAACAGTTTGGATCTCAGATCAGGCCCCACTTTTGTGGGGCCTGATGTGGATCCAATCTGTTTGCCGAGATACCCCTAAAGAGGCATCCCGAATAGAATGGGTTAAACTTGTTGTCACTGCCTGATGAAACTCACTGAGGGGTCAGAGAACTTGTGGTTTTGTATGCCAGGGCTGTCAGATCCCTACAAACCTGACAAAAATTCTAAACCAAAAACGCATTCAAGATGCACTTACAGATGTTCTGTTTTAAAAAAATCTCTTCTTCTTAGAGGCCCCACAAACTCCCATAACCAGTAGGGGATACCCCCTCTCATGCTCTTCCCCACCTCATGCCTCCGTCAGTCTTAAGAAATGTATTTACCAACCAAATGGTCAGGCCCCTTTCGAAAAGCCAGCGATGCCTCTGACTGCACCAGTCTTTTGCAAACCCAGCCTTCCTAGGGCTGTAGAACTGTCAGTAATACCAGGCTCAAGACTCAAGAACTTTCTTTTTACTTAGGTAGTGTATTGCAGTGCTTAATTACATGTATGTGTGCAGCTTTGATCAGCTGTCAAAATAATTGGTACAATGATAATGTTCCCTGCATAGTTGAAGCATTTGAGGGATCATTCTGAGCAGTTGACTCATTCGCAAATGTGGGCACAAGATGAGCAGGGAGAGGGAGTGCGACACTGCCCATCTCAGATTTTTTGTGGAAAAAGTTACCTCTAAATAGTCGTAAGATCAGCACATGATCAACTGGGCAAAAATGAAACCGTCTTAGTTACTTCACCTGAAAGTGTATTCATTTACTTTAACCCATTGCATTCTGGGTATTTTTTTTTTGTCGTCTGCTGAAATTGTCGTCTGCATCAAAAATCAAGAATATTTTGACAATATTGGTAAGAATATTTTGACAATATTGGTTAAGAGTTGGTTAAACTCTTGTAGAAATGATGTCTAGGCAGCAAACAGTTTGGATCTCAGATCAGGCCCCACCTTTGTGGGGCCTGATCTGGATCCAAACTGTTTGCCCAGATACTCCTAAAGGGGTATCCCAAATGGAATGGGTTAAGAGCTCAGGATCTGAGAAGCATCCCAAGACTCCAGGTTTCCATGGATGCCTTTATCGAAATCTTTTATCCCTTGGGTGTAGATCTGGATTTCAAAGTTTTTGATAAGCATTCTAATACATTATACAGCCTTCCTTCAGCAGCCATGCTTTGAATGCCCCTCAAGGTATGACCCTACACCACCAGGCACCAGATTTATCTGGCATTTTTCAAAGAGAACAAAAGATTTCTTGTTTGCACTCCTGGATGAGGTTATAAGCCGTTCTAAAATGAGGTCTACCCTTAAAGGAAAGAATTTACTCCTAGGGGAGCAAATTCTTCCCTTAAGGATTGACCCCAAATTTTGAAAGGAGGCAAAAAATGGCAATGGCAGTTAATTCCCTTGAATGTGTACACACCCATATTTACACATTTTGCAGGCATGGTAAGGAGATGAAATGGGATGAAATGAATATACTAGCCACCCACCACCCCCCAGACAAAGACTATGGCCACATTAAGATAGACGAACCTCCTACGCCATACAGTAAATACTCTGACCAAGAAGATGAAGAGGGGGAGAATTTGGAGAGGCGAGGAAGTTTTGGGGCTTCAGATGATCTGGATCCTTCATCGGTTGCTTCAAAGTGAGTATGGAGGACAGGTAGTGGCGATGACAAGGGTTCAGCCGTTAGCATAATTTTTTATCTGTCCCCATACAAAAACTACTATTATAAGTCTATGAGTAAACGAAAGCAAATTAAATATCTTTCTTTCAAAAATAAGAAATACATGTACGTCAGGGAATGTTTCATCTATACCTATGTGCCATTCTTTGGTTTGGCAAAAATTTTATCATTGAAAAAACTAGAGCAAAAACATTAACTATGTCTAATCGCTGTCATCATGGCCACCGTTTTTTTTATGTTGATTCACTGTTGTGTTTGCAGAATTAATAAAAGTAGTTTTGGAACAAATGCCGCATCAAACATCACTCTATTTCAGGCTAAAATCAAAATACGAAAATTTCTGTGTCATGTGACCTGTTGTCTCAGATGCTGATACTTCAAAGTATATCTGCATCTCTCAAAGTAAACTTGTGATGTTTTGGGTTGTTTCTTATAGCACATTATTTGACTGGGTTTTTAACTGAAATTTCTGTCCATTGCATTATCAGATAACTGTCAGGTAAATGAATGCACTTCCATGTTTTATCACAAAGGGAAACAACGTTAGAGCTTCCCTGGAACAAAATCCATCCAAAATGGTGGCTACTTTTAAAGGAAAGAACTTGCTGTACTAGGGAGCAAACTCTTATCTTGAGCCCTTGTGAAACAGAAGACACATCTGGTTGGTATGGATTTTTCCCCTGGGAGTGTTTTTGTTCCGACATTTAATCAATGCTCCAGATAAGAAGGGGTAACAGGGATAATTTCCTGTATTTCACCATAAAAGCTTCAGTTATGACCCTTCATTAGAACAGTCTTGCAGAGGCCGCGGAGAACGTGCATCAATGCTTTCAAGTTGAAAGTGAACACTAACAGCCCTTTTTAGGTCATAGATCATAGCAGTGAGTATGGCGATTTTGAAAGAGCTTCATAAGACAGAATTTAAGTATAAAGATTTAGGTGTTTCCGAGGATGCCGTCAAATGCATTAAAATGGACTACTGAGGTCTGTAAGATATTTCAACATGGTGGTGGTCTGCTGTGTGTTCAAGTTTGGTTAAACGATGTGTACATGTGTGTTTGTGTTCAAGTTTGGTTAAACGATGTGTATATTTTGTAATAGAGTGGTCACAACATTCGTTTTTGTTGAGAGATGAGGAAACTTATTCCTGAATTATTCTCAAAAGGAAGTGTCTTTGGGTACAGTATCTCTAGACCCTGGGTCTCCAGGTACGGAACCGTACCCCGAGACTATGAGGATTGGCTCCAGGTACGGCATTAAGTTTTCAGTACTATGTATTAAGTAGTTTTACCCATTTAATATATAGTTAATCCATCAATGAAATTACTCCTTGTAAAAATTTCATCTAGGGAAAATAATTAATGATAATGTGGTCAAAACAATGTGTTTATTTTGCATGAAAAAATAACATGACGTTTTTGCGCTCACACCAATAATTGTTGTTTTCACACCAGTTTTGTCCAAATTAATGAGAAATTCAATTCTCTTATCGACGCTCCCCCCGCACCTCAGCGGAAAGAATCCATAGCCGCAGTAACGGGGCATAAGAAAATTCTCTTATATCGCAGAATTATTAAAAGATGGATACTTTTAAATAAATGTAATTGTCTATTTGTACAGGTTACCGGTATATCGAGATGATAGTTGTTTGCACTCTTCGGAAGTCATTTTCGGCGAGCAATTAGCGGGCGATCAAATAAGACACCTCAGCCGTGTTTTTTCGCAGTTTCTTCGCCCCGTTACTGCGGCTATGGATTTGTTCCGCTGAGGTGCGGGGAGAACGTCGATAGGAGAATTGTAATACTACTATTTTGCAGTTTATGTACATCAGTCAAAATAACGCAAATGACTGACTTGAAACGGTATAATTTTCCCTAGCAAGATGGCGACTTAATAAAATTTTTACAAGGAGTAATTTTATTGCATGCTGGATTAACTATATATTAAATAGGTAAAACTTCTTAATACATAGTATTGAAAACTTACTGCCAATCCTCATACATTGTAGGACTGTCTCCAGGTACGGTTCCATACCTGGAGACACAGGGTCTAGAGATACGGTACCGTACCCGGAGACACTTCCTTCTCAAAACCCCACCTTATCTGTAGCTCTGGAGGTCTGTAAAAATTTACCTTTGTAATCACTAGGTTGGAAGGTATTGAAGAGAGAGAAGGTCAGAGAATAAGAAGAGTATCAACCACAGACGAATCCTCAGAGGAAGATGAAGAACTCACAGAAGAAGAAAAAGGTTTGGTTGATTTTTAAAAACTATGTGACAACTGACAAGTAGGGCTTCCAAGTTTACAAAATATTGTAAACATTCACACAAGCGCTAGAAAATGGAACAATTCCATTTAGGCGATCATTACAGTTGCAGTTTTATTCTTTGTATCCAGCATCTTTGAGATGCCTCCCATACGTATGGGAGGCATCTCAAAGATGCTGGATACAAAGAATAAAATTGCAACGGTAATGGTCATTTAAATGGAATCGTTATAATGTTACCACAAAGTGTTATCCAATCTTGCCCAGTCATTTAAAAAAAAAGTATTTCCAATGATAGCGATTATTTTCCAACTGTGTTTGATAATTACATGGATTAGATTTATAAAGCATCAAACATAGTGTACCTGTTAATTGATAATCACTGTCGCTGTTATAAATTGCCATCATCTCACCTTCCCGGTAAGTTTATTCAGTGACAAACAAGTAGGCCTAATTTTTCAATGACACCACATGTGCTGTCCGCAAACATTGTCCTTTGGGTAGCAAAGTCTTTCATGTAAGAATAGACCGTATCTGAATGGGGTTCTTCTAGCAGACAAGCCAATATTTTTAAGCAGTAAAGTTGTCATTTTTTGAAAAAAAATTGTGGGAAAAAACCCCCCAAAAAAACATAAAACCAGCTCATGGCGTCACTTCTGTTAAGGGACCATCAACTGTTAGCAACCAGCTTTCCCAGTTCCCTTGAACCAAATCAATGTACAACTGAACCTGTCTGAAGGGATCACCTGTCACAAGCAGCCAATTTTCAGGCTTCCCTTGGGTGACCTTTTAAGAGAGGTTTGACTATATCTAATCACCTTCACACTTTATGTTGGGCATGATAGTTTTGTAACAACGGAATTGTTGTTCTGTGACGTCGTGTTTGCGTCCCCAGGCAATGTGGCTCCGACAGAAGGGTCTTAACCCATTCTATTCCGGATACCCCTTTAGGGGTATCTGGGCAAACAGTTTGGACCCAGATCAGGCCACACAAATGTGTGGCCTGATCTGAGGTCCAAACTGTTTACTGCCTAGACATCATATTTCATTCCTACAAGACTTCAACCAATATTGTCAAAATTGTCAAAATATTCTTGATTTTTGATGCAGACGACAATTTCAGCAGACGACAAAAAATACCCAGAATGCAATGGGTTAAAGGAAAAACTTTGCTCCCTGGGTAAAATTGACAATGGCAGAGTTGCTTTCCTTAAAAGTGTACCCATTCACCTTAGTATTCTTCTGATATGAAGCTTTAGTATATGCCAGGTGACTTCTATTTTCAGCAAAGAAGAGGAATTTTGAACAAAAACGCAAGCTTCATTATAACGAATTTCAGGCAGTAAAATTAGCAAAACAACTCATGGAAGAAGAAGACGAGGATGATGATGATGAAAATGATAATGACGAAAAGACAAATGATAAGGATAATGGCAATGATAGTGAAAAAGACAATGATGCTATGCAGACAGATTCTGCTGATCCAGATGTCAATAGAAATGTAGGAATATCACCAGCACCAGCTGAAAGTAGTTCCGGCACAAGTAGTTCCAGCACAACACAGTCAGCAGATTCTACGAAGAGAATAGAACGGGAAACGGAAATATTTTGAGCTTTAGTTGATGTTAGATTAAATCTCGTTAAGCTAAGACGTGAAGAGGCAATGATACAAGTAGTCAGAATTTTGTTTTTAAATGTTGTTGTAATCTTGGAATCTTCAGATAGGAAGATGTTAAAGGTTAGGATCTGTTAAATAAATCATGTTTTTGTGTCCAGAGAGAACCTCCTTAAAGCAGGGATTGTCTTAAAGATGCTTTACACTGTCTTTCTTTCCATTTGGCAACAGATTGAAAACATTCTCCTGAAAGATTGCATAAAAACTTGGTTGGATGACAGATTGTGCGGTCCCTTATCAGACTGCTTCTCTTAGAATAGTCAGATCAGAGTCCACACCGTTTTCTCAGAGATGTCATTTTCAACACTTTGTTGTTATGGTAATTGTTAGGAGCAGCTTGAGCATCTGTAAAGTAGTTAAACTACTTGCCACAATGGAATGATGGTGTAAAGTATTTAGCAGTGCAGCATGTATATCTATGCACAAGTTCAAGATTAGCTTTGTTCTGGTTATATTGACTGATCATGATTTAAACTCAAGATTATGGTACTAACTGTCTGATAACCTTTGTGGTGTTGACTCTGCCAAGCGTTTGTAATTTTTGCCTCGGCTGTGACCAGCAGAAGCTAGATCAGTGCTCCAGATAAGAAGTGGTAACAAAGTTAATTTAGGGATAATTATCCATATTTCGCCATAAAAACATATTTTGTGACCCATCATTAGAACTGTCTCGTCGAGACGGTTCTAATGAGGGGTCACAACATATGTTTTCATTGAAAAATAAGAAAAATTATCTTCGAATTATACTTAATACCCGCTCTTATCTGGAGCTCTGTAGATACTAGTAATACTTTTCCATCGGTGTTGGCGGCAAAAATTTGTGTCATGTCTTCTGGTTTAGCTCTGTTTTGTGACAATTCAAAGACAGGCGAGACACTACCTTCCACGGCATTCTTATTGGTTATTATACAAACTAATTATTTTTAAACTATCATGTACATGCAACTTTGCTGATTATGTTGTAAACATGAGCTAATGACTTATTTTATTGTAGACTTATGTGAAATTTAATTTAGATTCCTAAGTTAGAAGGCCATTGTGTTCATTAGTTACAGAGCTCCAGATAAAAGAAAAGGTGGATTTGAATCAAGGATAATTTTTGTCTCACCTTTGATTTAATACCTGAAAGTGAAATATTTTTACTGTATTGCTTTTCTGTCATCTGTGACAGCAGTTAAAGTTTTACCAAGTTTTCTGGGCCCAGTTGTTCAGAACTACCGGTACTGGTAAAAAAATTGATGGTGATCAATTTGTTTTATTTTCAAACGTAGTGTAGGCAAAAAAACACACACTCCATTTTCTTTTGCTGAAAAATTGTGAGGAGTTTTGCAGTGCAAAAGCTTCTCACATTTCTTCAGCAAAAAATATTAGCAATCTTGATTTTATATGTACTAGATGACTTGATGAATACATTGAGCTATAAGTGCATTTAAAACACAGCCCAGGTTTGGCTTTGCCTGTGACAATAAGCAAAAAAGCAAATCAAAGCATACCATGGAATTCTTGATCCTGTTTCTTGTTGAAAACGTATTTCATGACCAATCTAAAATAAAACATATTTCATGGCTAATCTAGAATAAAAAAGGGGTTGGTAAGCTGACCCATAAAAGTTTTTCAAAGAAGTGAAATTATCCCAGATTTATTATCAAAATCCAACCTACACTGTAGCTCTGACTGAGAGTTTTGTTAACCCATTAATGCCTAGTGGACTCTTCTATCTATATATATTGGACAAGTCCATTTGTCATTTAAGGGGTGTCAGGTTTAGTTTATTTTTCGAGTTTTTGTTTTATTCTGAGGAAAAATACCCATTTATCATATGCAAAAAGTGTAGACCAGACGCCACATTTGCGGCGTCTGATCTGGGTCTGCACTGTTTGCCTATATCCCATTTTTGGGGCACTAGGCATTAATGGGTTAAGTCAAGCATAATCATGTCTGTGTAAATTGCTTCTGAAAGACTATCTCAAAAGATTAAGTGCACATATATACCAGTATCTCTTGTAAAAATGTAATGAAATGTATAAAAAGGAAAAAATGAGGTGCTTATCATTAAAGCACAATTGCTGTAAGGTTAATTGTTATGTTTAAATGAGAGAGACCATATTACTGCAGAAGAATTTCTTGAAAATCAGATTTGTATATTCTACCCAATCTTTTATAATTATATATTTGTATCAATATTTCTGTGCACTGGCATATATACTGATGTGTAAAAGAACATGATATAACTCTATTTTATACATTCAAATCCCTTCCTTACTCGTTTGTATCATTGACCATGCACTTGCAGGGGTCAGCATAGAGCTTTCAGACAGGGAGAAGTTTTGCAACATTCTCAGGACTTCGAGGAGAAGTTTTGGCCCAAATTTTTGATTTCCCTGTGTTCTATACATATTCACTTCTCCCGCAGCTAAAAATAGGGAGAAGTTAGCCAGCTTAGGGAGACTATTTCTCCCAAATCGCCCTCTAGGCTGAGCCCTAATGCAGTGCTTGATATTGGGGTCATTGTCCTGTTTGTTTGTAAATATCTTGGCCCCATTCTTCAAAGCATAATTAGCTTCAAGAAATTCAGGTTGTAAACTAAGGTTCAGGTTGTAAACTAAGGTTTCGTTAGGTAGTCTGGTACATATAAAATCAAGTGTGCTAATACATATTTTTCTTTTTGCTGAAAAAATGTGAGGAGATTTTCTATGGCAAAAGCTCCTCAAATTTCTTCAGCTAAAAAAAAAATAAAAAACAATAAGATAAAATAATGATAATGTTTTTGCATACAGTGCATTTGAAAATGTTACATCTTGTTCACTAATAACATTAACATAACTATAACATTAGATTTGAACAATCAGGCCCAGGTAGTTACATACAATATGGGACCTTACAATTGACATGATGTTTGATTAACAATTTTGACCTAGTAAATAGTCAAATCGGTATGTGAATGATTCATAATCGTTATTCCAGAATAAGAAAAGCAGAACAATTGTTTTGTAGGACAAATGTTTTGTAAGACATATCATGGGACAAATTATGTTATGTTTAAAATTTTAAACTTCAGTCTTTGGAAGAAAGAAAATGTTCAAATTTATGAATTTGTTTTGTTTTGAAAATGTGCTGTCATCTATTGAGTGCTATTTTTAATTTCTTTTTCAATCTTATGATGTGCTGTATTTGTTCTACTATAAGATGACAGGTTTCCCTTCCAAAATAACCTCAGTTATGTAAACCAGTCTGGTTAAATTGAGCTGTGAGTACGGTTATTTTTCCTCCAAAACAATCCCAAAAATCTAGATCCATCTTATAAGATGGATCTAGATATTTGGGTTCTTCCGGAGGGGAAATCTTGTCTTATAATGGAAGAGATACGGTATGTATTTTACTCATATCAGTGCTATTCTGGAAAACAGTATTATAGTTGCTTGATGATGAATATATGATTGAATTGTAGACATGTTACTATACAGTAGTACTTCTAAAATTTTGAATTTCTTTGAATGGGCTAGAAATGCAACACTGAATTAAATGAGGCATGAACAAATTAGTTGTCAATATTTATTGGTGACGTCATGTTGCTATCATTTCACATGTAGTGAATTGCTAGGTCATTATGACCGCACGCTGATGTCACGTCACTGTCATTGCCATCTCAAGTATTTGCAAGGATATGCTGTGCATTCCTTTGCTGGGGCAATAATAAGTGAAATTTGCATAATCCAAACGAAAAGCAAATAAATTCTCTTCAGTTAATCTAATTCAGTTTTCCTGATCTTAAGTTCCAAAATTAGAATTTTGCTGCAGATATGTTTCTTTGCTAGTCTTTGGTTTAAGACATTCTCATTATCATGTAATCCACTTCCAGACATCAGATGGAAAGAACGGACATACTTTGTAAGGCCTAAAAAACACAGGGGCCTGTTCAGTTATGCAGCATATACACATTATTATAATAGTAACTTGATCTGGCGTACAGTATCATGTCGAGTGGAGGAGCTCATACCAACAGATCACCCGAGACGCTTGCGTCGAGGGTGATCCGATGGTATGAACTCATCCACGAGACGTGATACAGTACGCCAGATCAAGTTACTATAATAATAATTTATTTATTATATACCTTAGGGAACAGCCAACCCTTCACACTTGCAAGCGCTAATGCATCAACCCGGATTCGAACTTGTGCGGCAAAAGTATGTAGCTAGTCGTGAGACAAACGCCACCGACTGCGCTATCGTGGCGCGCTTTTTGACGTGTTTGTTGACGTTACGCACTGTGACGTTACGTCACTTGTTTCGTTTCTCTGTTTCTCGTTTCTACGATGCACGTTGAAATATGACGCGCCTGGAGCTGGAATTCAGACAGAGCCTCGTTTTAAAGGATAGTGATACGGATTCAGAAAACGTCAGTTTGATACGGCTGTCTGTATCAGATGGTCAGTTAACATGCCGTTCAAAGGGTGTATCATTGATAGGTATATAATAAACCAGAATACCATTTCCAGGTCTGAGAACAGTTTTACACTATGCCCCCTACATTTCAAAGAATATTTTCAGAAATCGAAGTGCCAAAAATGAAAATAATAGAACTGCAAACAGTGTAGATCCAGAGGAGGCAGCTCATGATGAGCTGCTTCAACTGGATCTACATTGTTTGGCATCTGGTCTTTGAACTCTTAATATGATAAAGCTTGGACGAAATATTGTTTGGAATTTTGCAGATGTAAATTTTGTCATCTGCCTTTTTTATGCTCTGTACAAGATAGGGTTGGCAAGGAGAGGTACTGTAATGGCATATTGTAAAAGGGGACTTGGCCGTAGGTGTGAAACCACACATCGTGCATCCATGTAATATTTGAGCGAATCCAGTTTATAGACACAAACAGATGTATCAATTTATCATTAAGCCTGGGTTGATGAAACAGGATTTCCTCTTCATTTTGAACGCATGCATTTTATTTTGTTTTCATGTTTCAGGGATGCTTTTGAATTACACATACTGTTTCTGTGGGATTGTTTATTCTTTGGTTGATTATTTGACATTTCAGCATTATGAAAAAAGTTTTCATATGCTTATTTTTCCAAGAGTGAGATAGCCACATAGAATGATCCTTTTTCCATGTTGCAACCTTCTGAAATGGTTACTGTCATTGCCAGCCATGGTATGTATACAGTTGTGTGTAATTAAGCTGTTAGAAAGTTTTTATCTTCCAAGAACAAACCAAAAAATCAAGATCTGTTTTATAAGACAGATTTAGATTTTTGGGATTGTCTTGGAAGGGAATACTCTGTCTTATAACTGAAAAAACAGTAGTTTTAATTAATCTACAGTATCTGGAGACCTACCCAGCTTATTGGACAAGATATTTTTGCCGTAGTAATATGTCTTGATCCCATTTCATGAGAGAACAATTGTTGAATGATGAGTGAAGTGTAAATGGTATTTTCATGGTTTGGTAAGTGCATAAATGGTGACGAGTCATTTTGCTGTATAGCCTTCATGCTTATATATCTGCCTGGGTGGCAAGTAGATATTTAGCCTTAAAGCATCAAAAACAAAAATAGCTTAAATTTGCAAACAGTGTCAATCCAGATGAGGCTCATTATGAGCCGCCTCATCTTTGCCTCCAGTCTTTGAATTCTCGATTTTATACAGCTTGGACAAATCTCATTGAAATTTTGCAGACATAAAGTTTGTTGTCTGCTGTTTTGGCGCTGTAAGGATTGAATATTACTGATTGGTTTGCTAGATGCAAGTAATTATGGTAAGTATTGGGGCATATTAGCCAAGTACTTTAATAATAAGGTAATTGCGGCACCTGAATATCAGAAAACTTGGAGGAGGTTGGATTTTAGGTGTATGGGTACTTCGTATGTCTGACCACTATTTCTATAAACCAAGACTACTTTTATGACTTCACCTTTGTTTTACATAATGGGGGAAATGTTTTACTAGGGGAGCAAATTCTTCCCTGTTAGAGTTGACTCCCAGTGAAAAGCAGAACACGAAAAAGGCAGAGTTACTTCCCCTGAAAGTGTAACCATTGACTTTTATAACCCAAAATATTGAATAGAAAGTGCATGAGCACTTCAAGGAGCTGTCTGATCCGGCTTTCAAGTATAAGGCTATGTCAGTTATATTTGGGAAAAAAATGGAAAATAAATTACTTTTAGGTGTCCCAATATTTAAGCACCTTTAAGCATTACATCGATGGTTAAAGTGTCTCCATAGTGACGACAATTACTGTATGAAAAATAGTCATTTTCTGTTGGTAGGAAGGGTCATATGCCCCTTATATATTTGTAAGTCCACAGGTCCAACCCTCACCAGTTATGATATGAGCCACACCAGTCTGTTTTAAGGACAGTGTTTTATATTCTCCATGCCAGTCTGAAACATCAGACTGGCATGGAGGATACAAAAGATTGTTCCTACAACACACTGGCATATACAGTGTCATGACTGATATTGATTGAGGTTGTTTGCTAGCAAATGTAGAGGGTGATTAAAAGCCTTACAACATTCCATTAGTATAAACTGCTTCTTATAAAGATAAGTTTTACAAATTCTATTTCTTCTAATTTTCCGTTGTAGTGACCTGCAATTCCTATATATCCTAGTTATAGTTCTTGTATTTTTGTTACGGGCCCTGTTGTTCAAAACTACTGAGGTTACTAGTTAAAGAGATGTTATTTTATCAAACTTATTATGCATGTATACATAAACTTTAGTACAGTTGGTTTCTTGTGTAAAATACGACTTAACCAATCCTTGACTAATGACTTTGTTAAGCTAATCATGCTTTGAACAACTGGGCCATGATTGTAAATATTGGTGTGGCAGAAAATAGTTCATGGATGTTATTGTGTAAGCGCTTTTGAATGTTATCTTCAGAAGAATTGAGTTATCATAAATATAATTCAGGGTGGCTGATCATGTGGTTTTCACGTCACAGGAATTACTGGAAATTCCAGTACAACGATTGCTTCGTGGTTAGTGTTTTTAAAGATAACATCTTTATTGTCAAATGTAGTCTTACAGAATAAAGAGCAGTGAATGTGCGTCCGTAAGTACTTTTAACTAGTGTTCTTGTTTTTGCTGAGAATTTACTGGTTTTCTTGTTTAAACCTCCCCCAGTTTTGGAGCAGCAACATTAATTATGTGCCACAGCTGACTTCTAGTTTCGGGTGTTGGGGTACGATTAAATACAAAAACTATAAAACTTATGATAAAATCGCCAATATGGTCTGAAAGTACTCAGGACTACACTTTCACTGCTCTGCATTTTGAAAGAATTAACTGACTTATTAACAAAAACATGAAGAATTCCTGAGGTTTCCTTGTTCAGAAGGACATAAGAAAATATGCAAGAAAGCACATGATCATCCACCCTGATGATTATGCACAACAAATCACATGGTTTTAAAAAAATAACAGTTTTCTAGGAAGAATTATGGCTTAAACTAACAAAGACAAAAATAAGGGAAAAAAATGAATGCTTAATTTTCCTTGCATATATTGTCATATTTGTAGCTCTACCTTTGAAAGAGAATATGAGCAGCGACATGACAAAACCAACAAAAGAGGAGTGTGCGCCCAACTAAGTTTCAGATCAGCCTGGGCATCTGCCCAGTCTGGTCAGAGTCTTTGCTGTCTGCATGGAGTTAGCTTAGACCCTTAGCTACCGTAAAAGTGCAAAGCGAAGACTCTGATCAGACTGAGAGAATGCACAGGCTGATGTAAGTCTTTGCTAGGCACACATTCCACTTTGTTGGTTTTCTCATGTCAGGGCTTATTTGATCTTTGTCATTTTCCTGTGTTGTTCAGTGAGGTTGATAAGGAGAAAGGGTACACCGCAATGTTTTTCTGTCATTTGACAAAGGTGAACAACTTTTGAGATTTTCTGTTTCTTCCCTGGAGGATGAATCACTTCTGAAAGGGGGTAAACTGTTAAAGGAAAGAATTTGCTCCAATAGGAGCAAATTCTTTCATTTAAGAGTTGACCCCTCCGAAAAGGGAGGCAAAATCTAAAATGGCAGAGTTGCTGCCCTGAAAAAGTACCCATTCACTTTGATGGGGAAAAGGAAAAGGTGTATGCTTTGTGATGGTGATGATCCACATTGCAAAGGTATAGGCCCTTAATGGCAATTTGGTTAAATAAAAGTTTTGGCCCACAATGGCAAATTGGTTAACATAAATTGGTACTGTTTTTGTGGGGAAGCATCTCTGCCATTTTCGTTTTTGCCTCCATTCTCAAAGGGAGTCAACTCTTTCCTTGAAGGGTTAGATTAAAGTAGTGTAGTACGTTTTGTATGTGTTTTAGGGGGAGGGCTGTAACTAATGTTGTGAGAACTTGTAGCCCAACCCCATTGTTTGTACTTATTGTTTGTACAAAGGCAATAAAATATGTTTGAATTGAATTAAAGTAGATCACATCATCCAGGGAAGCAAAAGTAGTTTCCCTTTATAAAAATGGCAGAGAAATATGCAGACACATTCATTTATCTTAAAGTTGGCAATGGCAAAATGCAATTGGTTGTTTTACTAATTAACCAGGTCCCAAGGTTATAAAACTTTTTTTTTTACATGCTCAACTCAGCTGTCAGAGCATGAAAATTCAAACCCATATTAAATAGATCCTATACATTTGCAGAGACTTTTATTGTTTCCAGTGCTTGCTTTTCACATACCTTCTCTTTTTAGAATGCAAAAAAACTTTAGTTTTGTATTTTGCATTTTAATCAAAATTAAAATTTGAGAAAAATCTCAGCTGAGCATGAAAAAAAGTTTAATAACCTCGTGGCCAGTATTCGCTGTTATGGGTTTAAAATCTTACATTGTAATGGAGGTTATTGGTGAGAATATTGTCTTCTTCTAGAGGGATTACTGCTGAATGACAGAGCTCTAGATGAGAGGGAGTATTTGGTGATAATTAGGGCTAACTTTTGTAAATTCAGCATAAAAACATATGTTGTGACCCCTCATCTGAACCGTCTTGTCGAGACGGTTCAGATGAGGGTCACAACATACGGTTTCAATGAGAATTAAGAAAAATTATCCATAATTATCATCAAATACTCCTTATCCAGAGCTCTGAATGAACATTCAAGTTGTTGATGCTCAGGGTGGTCTGAGGTTGACATCTTGAATTCCCCCCTGTGGGCTGTCTTAAATGTTTCTACCTCTGTTGAATTTGACCTAACCTTGTTGTTAAGCATAATATATAGTAACAAACTGCCATCATAACCCTAATTATTTGGACTGAAAAGTTGGAGCAAAGAGTATAGACTCCAGTCAGCCACATCCTCTGGGAGCAGTCTCAGAGTCTCCACTGTTTGTTATTCCTTCCTGGCCTGGTTGCTCAAAACTAAAGACGTCGTAAGTTAATGAGACGTTAAAATTTCAAACATATTGTTCACAAAAACACTACCGTTTTTTTGCCGAAAAAATGTGAGGAACTTTTGCAGTGCAAGAGTTCCTTACATTTCTTCAGCAGAAAAAACAAAACAAATGAGCTCACTTGATTTTCGCATACTAGAAGACTTAATGAATCCTTGACTTATGACTTCCTTAAGCTAACGTTACTTTGAACAACTGGGCCCAGGGGCCATATTCATAAAGCCACTTAAGTCGTTGCTATGCGGTTGCTAAGGCTAAATATCTATAAAGGAGATTCCCTACAACTATGAAATTTGATCTGGAGGAACAGTCTTTGTAAGACTGTTCCTCCAGAGCAAATTCCATAGTTGTAGGGAATCTCCTTCAAAGAAATTTAGCCTTAGCAACAGCATAGCAACCACTTAAGTCGTTTTATGAATATGGCCCCAGGTGTTTTACAAACTTTAAGGCAATTTATACAAATTTGCTAAATTTTGGGAACAGAAGTGTCATGGCAAAGAGAGTGGACTGACATGGGCAGCTCCTTGAGGAACAGCCTGGTCTGCATCTACACTCTTTGCCATTGAGTCAACTGTTCTTATCAAACATCTGTTGGGACAGTTTTACAAGTTTGAGGACAGACAAGATTAAATATTTATGGAAGGTAGTGTAAAGAATATGGCATAAGACCTAGTGTCCTGATACATAGGGTTGTTGTAGCAGTATAGCATTTTTTTAATATTTCGATAAAACTTAGGAGACTCAGGTCTCGGTGTTGTCAGATGTTTTGTCTCGTATATTTGTCAGCTGTTGTCAGAGTTGTTGCCCCTGTTCCATATTGTATCTGTGATATGATTAGGAATAATAGAGTTAGAATTGATCGTGAACAAAGCATTCCTTCTGAATCTGTGGCGTGTACTTGAAATATATAGGACTTGAGCCGAGTGCTCTAGTTAAGAGGGAGTACTTGGCGATGGTAGAGGTAATTTTAAGGTCACTGCGGAAAGGTCATGAGCTTTTGTCATACCAATGCATGAGCTGTCCATCAGCAATTGAAAATAAGGTAGTCTCGGAAAGTAGCGCATCTTTGATTCTCAGATTTCATAATGAGCATCACCAGGCTGCAGGATTTCACAATATGGTAAAATTCTGCATTAAAAAAGCTGAACATGAAAATCAGGAAATGCTCTGTTACTAAAAATAGCCAAAAAACACACATGAAAATGACATTATCTCAAGAACTGCTGAACAGAGTTTCAGAATGATTCTTGCATGGAGTGGTTTTAGACTTAGGTAAACCTTGATCATACAAGATGTCCACTGTTACTTAAAATAGCATAACACAAAAACTTTTTTTTTCTACTGAGCCACTGAGAATTTGGCCTCAACAGACACATTACATTGGTTAACATCAAGAATGCTTTATGATGACTCCCCATAAGAAGAGATTTTGATGCATTATATCAAAATACCCAGGTGAACCATATCAGGCCCATTTGGACCTATTGTGAAATCTGCATATAAACATACATTATGATCCCTCATCTGAGGCAGTTCAGATGAAAGGTCACAACATGTTTACAAGGAGAAATAAAAATTATTTGACAATTTTCATCAAATGAGTCACGACACAACACCACCAACAAAGTGGCATTTCGCCTAGAGAAGTCAGATAAGTTTAGGCATTGGCTGAAGCTGATCAGAATCTTTGCTGTCGGCAAGGATGTAGCTTATACCCTTAGCTATCTTTTAAGTGCACAGGGAAGACTCTGATCAGACTGGGAGGATGCCACGTCCGATCTGAGTCTTCGAGTGGCACACATGCTACTTTATTGGTATTGTCGTGTTGCGGCTCAAATACTCCCTCTTATCTAGAGCTTTAAATTGAGCACTGTTAAATATTCTGCTGTACAAAAAAGCCTTTTTGTGAGAAGATGTGTATGAAGACATGCAAACTGTGAAAAAGTACACAAGCCTGCACACAAGTGCAGTTTGGTTTTAGCAGGCACAGTCTGTACACAGAATGATTGGACTGTATAAAACAGTTTTGATTTGAAAATATGAGCTTAACCAGTCCTTAGTATCATGACTACGGTATTTCATTGAAAGAATACTGTTTTGAAAGAAAATAAGTAAAATATAATTCTTCTCATGCTAACATTGTATACTTTCCTTTCATATAAGTTATGATAATCAATTTCTGAATCTCTTTATAAACGTCACATGAGCTGCGTCATGAGAAAACCAACAAAGTGGTTGTGCACCCAGCACAGACTCAGATCAGTCTGGGCATCTGCCCAGTCCGAACTAACTCTTTGCTAAGTGCTTAAAGTGTAGCTAAGGGTCTAAGCTACCTCCATGCGGACAACGAAGAGTCTGATCAGATTGGGCGGATGCCCAGTCTGATCTGAATCTTCGCTGGGCGCACAACCACTTTGTTGGTTTTCTCGTGTAGCGGCTCATATATGCTAATTCATTGTCTTGGTATGTCTCAGCATTTTGTATTCACCCTGAACAGTCAGACATACATTCTTTATCAGATAGTGTAGACATACAGGAGCAAATTCATTCCTCCATTGACAAGGAGGCAAAAATGAAAATGTGCTCATTTGCCTTAATAACATTGGCATACAGTAAAGATCATTTTCTTTGGAGCAGTCTTGTATTGGCTTACACTATTTGTTCATAGATTGAAGTGTAGCTGGACATTTACGGTAAATACCGTAATGACCCTAAATATTCAGACAGACAGATCTGGACAAACATTGTAGACCTAGATGAAACTGCTCCTGAAGCAGTTTGATCAGGGTCTACAACGTTTGCGATTCACTAAGCATTATTTGGATGCATAAACGTGTGTAAAATTCTCTTTCTGAGAAATTTTTAACAATGACTGTTTGCCTTTTGGGTGTCCGAAAGTTTAGGGTCATTACGGTACACTATACTCTAATATGCTTAAGTAGTGGGACATCTGAAACCATTAATTTTCCATTTGTCCCAAATAGAAAATTAATTGGTTTTAGTTGTTCCAATATTTAAGGACATTAGGATATTTAAAGTGTAACTTGAATACCTGATAAGAGAAATATTTTTGGATAAAAATTGAACTTTTTTTTCTCAAACACACTTGGTTTTGAGATATTACAAGATCCCATATACCGTAATGTGCATAAGCATTGGGACACATGAAATAATAAATTTTCCATTTGTCCCAAATGGAAAATTCATTATTTAAGGTGTCCCAAAATTCAGGCACAATACAGTATTTGTTTTGAGGAGAAGATATATATATAATAAAATCTCCTCTCACCCCACCCTCCCATTAATTTAGCTTACCTTCAGCTCTGTGCTTAGTGCTCTGGAGATGTCATTGATACTGTAAAAAGTGATTTTCTGTTATTGTGAAAGCTTTTCACACATTAAAGTTAAGGAAAATGAGTACATTTTCAAGGGAAGCAACTCAGCCAGTTTTGTTTTTGTATTCATTCTTGATGGGGGACTACTCCTAAAGGAAAGAATTTGCTTCTAAGGGAGTATTCCCTGAAAGTGTACCTGTACACTTTTTAAAACTTTACAGAAAAAAAAAAATACTTGTTTTGTCACCGTATTCAAGCCTAATACAATTCTACAGCACTGTAGAGAATGATAGAGGTAAGAAATGAAATAACTTGTATCTAACCAGCTGGTACAAATTGTTGTTACATTATCATTATAGTGAAATAAATGTAAACTATTGCTTTCACTTGTTCTTACTCACCATAAACCCTCTGATTTTGTGGACAGAAATAACTGAGCTCACTGATTGCTCCTATAGGTTCACAAAGATTCAATCAAAACTGAAAACAAACTTCCTTCAATAGCCTAGCTTGTGAAGCTAATAATCTTACTGTACTCTGTAATGCAAATTTGCTCTGCTAGAGTGAGTGAGTGAACTCAGGTTTAACGTCCAACCAACAACGAGGTCATATGGAGATGGCACCTTGGTTTAAAGTCTCATCCGAAAGACTGGAGAAGCTGGGGATCGATCATGTGACATTAAAACTAGAAATGTGTTCATATTGCACTGATACGCCAGCCTGGCTGTCTGAAACTTGGTCCATGTATACATCTAGTAGAGAGAAGCTGAATGAATACACCAAATTTAGGTCATGGCCTATATTTCATGCTTCACTGACTTAAAAAATATTGTGTCATTTTCTTAAGCTCCATTTCTCAGGAACTATAAGGGCTAGAGTTATTGAACTTGGTTTTTGTTTACATCTAGAAGAGGGAAGCTAAATGCATTATCATTATTAGGTCACAACATATTTTGTGCTTTACTGACTTAGCAAATTTCAGTAAGTTTTCTGTTTTAGTATTGTTTCTCTAGAACTATAAAGGCTAAGCTTGATTTCTCTGGTACTAGTTATCTCACTTTTCAGTTGCCTGTGGGTTTTAAGTTTTGTTGAGTTTTCAGGTATAGCTCTGTTTTGTCACAATGCGCAGACAGGGTAGACACTACATTCTGTGGAATTCTTGTTACATGCATGTCTGAAGATGTTTTATGCTATTATGCTAGCATCTGTCCATCCATTTGCCGGTCTCTTATCTTTTTTGTATAGTGCTGACACAAAAAATAAAACTGACAATACATACCCGCCTCACAATGGGCACATAAAAATTGACTGAAGAAAAATTGTCATACTAAGAAAAACACATTCCTTTTCCTTGGTGTGCAAAAAAAGCAAAGGTTATGATTATCAAACAACAACAACAGATTTAAAATTTGTCTTTTTATTCAGGTTTTGTAATATTTCATATAAATTAGCAGTAACAGATAATAATCATGAACAGAACAAAATTGAAAGCATAAAAGCTAACCTTGGACCAAAGCAAATTGTTTTAACCCTATTGCACTCAGAACGGCCAAAAGAAGGGCCAAAACTCTATGGAGTTTTGGCCGTTCTGAGTGTAATAGGGTTATATTAAATTATAGCTTATTCCCCATGTCATCAATTTTCAGCCTTAAAAATCTAAAATGGACTCTTTGAAATTGGACTGGTCCATCACTTTGAAATTGGACTGGTCCATCGTTCAGAACAATGTTATGACATAGGAAATGGCAAACCATGTAGATTCAGATGAGACTGCTGATTATGAGGAATTTGCAGCATCTGATCTGGGTCTACACTGTTTGCCAATTTCCTTTTTATGGGTCTTCAGGCATTAATGGTTTAAAACGCAGAGGTAACAATTGTTAGTAGTACTTAACAGTAGCGCTAGACTACAAATTCAAGAAAGCAACAACTCACCATTTTGACAATAATACAAATCTTTTATTTTTGTGAAGTTTGTTTCTACAATGTAACCTATTGTATCAATAAATTAACATCAACCACAGTGAATTTTTTTCATTAATTTTACCCTTATACCTGTTAACAGTAGATGAATGATTTGGGTTTAATGGCCCTTTGAGACAGTATTTCAGTCTATATCGGGCCGTTTTACAGTAAAACTTCAATGGCTCGAACAGGCTCGGGACCATGAAAATTAGTTCCAGCCAAAGGTAGTTCTAGCCATCCAGGGTTAGTTTCTATATAAATTGACTTCTGGGGAACCAAGAACAAGTTCTAGCCAGGCAGGGTAAACAAGCCATCAGGTTTTGAGCTATTGAAGTTCTACTGTATTTGCATGCCAAACTATTTTGTTCATGTAAGAGATTCTGCTGTTCAGCACTAATAAGCATTACTAAATTACAACTGATTTATAACACAACACGGATGATTGCAGTGAAAGGTCTGTCTATATGACAGACTTGACTTCAAAGTTCCGCTGGCGTTTCTTTAAAGTTTACAAAACGTGACATGTAGATGTTATGTCACAAATCCTATAACACTAGAATGTTAAGTCACAAACTGTGTGACATGTGACTGTTGACCTCACATGTTAAGGCTCTGAACCAATGCAATGATTTTTATTTATAGATTATATAGTTATGAACTTTGCAGTTTACACTTTAATAGTAGGCTTATTTTTTGGCAACAATTTCATAATACCAACATGACATGATTATGTTACATCAAAAAAGTGTATTTATTTATATAATGGATTCCAAATTTTTAAGGATAAAATAATAAATAATAAAATTGAATGGATAACACGATAATGAGAGACATATGAACAATTATATGAATATGATGTGTTTTTGGTTTCATCTGCTTTTAAAGTAAAATCCCTTCCTTTAAAGTAAAAGCATCTTGGATGAGAAAATATATTATGTTTTTAGTCTATAACACTGTGAGGCAATCTGTTAGTAAATAATGGTTCTATGTGGGTGTAGGAACATATATCAGCAGTCATTATCAGAATGCAAGGTCTGGGGAATTTTGATGAAAATTTCAAAATCATTTTTTACAATTACAGTCAACTCTTGATATCTTGAACACTGATATCTCAAAGTGTTCTCTGATATCAAGGAATATAGTTTGGACACATCCCATATTTTTATTCAAATTTCACCTTCTGTTACCTCAAACAACTAATATCTCAAACTAAATTTTCTGGGACTAGAAAATTTAGTTTGAGATATCAGTAGTTTGGGATGAGCTTCGATTTTGAGATATCGAGAGCTGACTGTATTATTTTCTTTCTGATCTGCCTCCTCAATGTTGTAATTCTAATGAGGGGCCACAACACAGGCCCCGAGATTATCAAACTTTTTTCATACTCAGCTGAGCATGAAATTTTGCCTGCTGATAAATAGCAAATTACAAATTACAGAGATGTACAGTTGTTTTCTTGCTCAGTTGAGCTAAGTATGAAATTTTCTCTGCTTATGAATATGAAAATGCCAACATTAGTTGGCATTTTCATATTTATCAGCAGAGCAAATTTCATGCTCAGCTGAGTTGGGCACAAAAAAAGTTTTATAACCTTTGGGCCAGGTTTTCGTGTAGAAGGAACAATAAAGTTTTTGGAATTTGGGACAAACATTTCTCCAACCCAACATTCTGAAACAAAAAAAAAAAAAAAAAAAAAAAAAAAATCAATATATACTCGTATGACATCAACAATATTTCTAGCATCATGGTTCTACACAACAAATATACAATGTCGTATATTAAATACATATAATAGTGTGAAAGAATGGTTTTACATGATACATTTAAAAGCAAAATAAAGTATCTTATACACAACAAAAATAACAGAAAATAATGATGCAACAAACTGAAAGTAAAACTTCTTTCAACAAAAATGGTTATGAATTTGAAGGAATTAAATTGACGGAATATGCTTTCAGGGCGAGCAACTCTGCCATTTAATTTTTGCTTTCCTTTCTAATGGAGTCAGCTCTTATAGAAAACAAGAGGGCCATGAGGCCCTGTATCGCTCACCTGAACAATTGGCAAAGTGGCTTTTTCTTATGTTTTGAAATTGTCTAATTATGAGTCTTGGGTCAAAAGTCAAAGAACGACCACGACCTATTGTACTCATAAATCTTCATGTACTCATTAAGGCAACAATATATACCATTATTTAGGCAAAACTTTCCATGAAATCCTATGTTCTAGCATTTTCCCATATTTGACCTTGCTGTCAAAAAGGTCAAGGTCAACCAAGGTCATAATTTGAACAATCTTGATAGTACTGGAGTACCCAATGCTACATACATGTACCAAGTTTCAAGGCCATTGATCAATTGGTTCTGGAGAAAAAGATTTTGTAAGGTTTTTACCATATATGGTCATGGTGGCCATGTTGGTCATGTAACCAGACCATTTGAAGAAATTTTCATTTCCTCGACCCCTGAAGGCTCTATTTAATATTTGGTTACAATTGGCGCATTGGCTTTTAAGTAGAAGTTTGAAATTGTTAAACTATTCTGAGAATTCAGGGTCAAAGGTCAAAGAACGACCTTGACCTCTTGTACTCATGAATCTTGATGTACACATTAAGATGACTGTATTTACCAATTTTTAGGCCTAAATCTGCAAAACTTTCCATGAAATCTTATGTTCTAGCATTTTCCCATATTTGACCTTGCTGTTAAATGGCCAAGGTCATCCCAAGGTCATCATTTTGAACACTCTTGATAGTACTGGAGTACCCAATGCTACATACCAAGTTTCAAGGCCATCGGTCAATTGGTTCTGGAGAAGAAGATTTTTTTAGGTTTTAACCATATATGGGCATGGCGGCCACCTTGGTCATGTGACCTGAACCGTTTGAACAAATTTTTATTCCCTCAACCCCTGAAGGCTCTATATGAAATTTGGTTACAATTGGCCCAGTGGTATTTGAGAATATTGTTTGAAATTGTCAAAATATGAGAGTTCAGGGTCAAAGGTCAAAGAATGACCTTGACCTCTTGTTCTCACAAATCTTCATTGTACTCATTAAAGGTGACTGCATATACCAATTTTTAGACCTTAATCTTCAAAACTTTCCATGAAATCTTATGTTCTAGCATTTCCCATATTTGACCTTGCCGTAAAAAGGTCAAGGTCAGCCCAAGGTCATAATTTGAACAATCTTGATAGTACTCGAGTACCCAATGCTACATACCACGTTTCAAGGCCATCGGTCAATTGGTTCTGGAGAAGAAGATTTTTCAAGGTTTTTACCATATATGGGCATTGGCGGCCATGCTGGTCATGTGACCTGGACCGTATGAATAAATTTTCGTTCCCTCAACCCCTCAAGGCTCTATATGAAATTTGGTTACAATTGGCCCAGTGGCTGTTGAGAAGATTGTTTGAAATTGTCAAAATATGAGAGTTCTGGGTCAAAGGTCAAAGAATGACCTTGACCTTTTGTACTCATAAATCTTCATGTACTCATTAAGATGACTGTAGATATCGATTTTTAGCCCAAAATCTTTAACAGTTTTCAAGATATCTTATGTTCTAGCATTTTCCCATATAAAAGCACAAGGAAGCAAATTTGACCTTGCCGTAAAAAAGGTCAAGGTCAACCCAAGGTAATAATTTGAACAATCTTGGTAGTACTCGTGTACCCAATGCTACATACCAAGTTTCAAGGCCATCGGCCTATTGGTTCTGGAGAAGAAGATTTTTTTAGGTTTTTACCATATATGGGCGTGGCGGCCATGTTGGTCATGTGACCAGGACGGTTTGAACAACTTTTCGTTCCCCCTTCCTCTGGAGGCCATATATGAAATTTGGTTACAATTGGCCCAGCGGTTTCAGAGGAGAAGTCGTTTGAAATTGTGGACGGACGGACGGATGGACGGACGACGGAGCCTTACCATCCTATAAGCTCCCCCGGAGCCGCTGGCTCAGGTGAGCTAAAAATTTGCTCCTCTAGGAGCAAATTTTTTCCTGTAAGAGTAGAGTCCTTTTGAGATGACTCTTCTCACAAGGAAGCCACTGCTAAATCCTGAAAGTTGTCTCCCTTTGCAAACTGCACAAATGGCAGAAAACATGGAAGTATATTCATTCACCTGATATAAGATGATCAAGCCTTATTTATCTTACTTATTCCTAACTACAGATAAGCTTCTTTTCCAGGCTAAAGTGACTCTAGTATAATCCTGCTATGATAAATGTTATGAAACTTTGAGCATCTCATCCGTTGTACAAATTAGGGAAAATTTTCATTTTCACTAGGTAGATTGCTAATGGTGGTAACCCTGAACTCATTCTGTATCATAGCCTTTTTTTCTCACTGAATGCTTAAAGTTACAGAAAAGTTAACATATATGTTCTACAAAGAAGAAGTAAGAATAAACCTTTCAGACCCAAAAATACCATCTTATCTGTAACCCCACAATAGTTAGGATCTTCAGTTTGGCAGTCATTGGAGACCAAGATCAAGAACCTTTCTGAAAACTGTTGGGTGCTCAATGGACAAGAACATGTACACCATTCAAAGGGTAAAACTTGATCCAGGACTACAATAATTGCTAACGTCATAAATCCCTTTGTTCTAGAGCTGATGCTTTCTATCAGCTCTTGTAATTAACGACTATTGTATTGGTCCTATAAAATGGAACAGAATGCCTCAACAAACAGACTGAACCCAGATTACAGGTTAAAGGCATAACATACATGGTCAGACCATAATGCAATCATGTGTCTATTGGTTGAACAGTTTGCAGTTTCCACAAGCCAAATTAATGAGCAGTTTTGTCATGAGCTTACACCTAACAATTTACTCAGCTATAAGACAAGCGGTTCCCCACTCCAGTATGACTCAATATGAGCCACTACACGACGAAACCAACAAAGTGGCATGTGTGCCACACAAAGACAGATCAGGCTGGGGATGCCAAGGCTGATTTGAGTCTTTGCTGGGCACATATGCCACTTTGCTGATTTGTTGTGTTGTGGCTCAAATCTTGATGTGTCTGGATTTTTTTATTATTTTTTTTTTTTTTTGGAGGAGGAAAATCACCCACTTACAGCTGACAGTACGGTAGTAAATAATTATGCAAATACCGTAAATAAAGTAAGGCAAGATGAATATGACATGGAAGTTTGATCAACAGGACACTGAAACAGACATGTATGTATATTAGAAACAGGACATTAAGGTCACTTTTGAAATACATTCCAATATGCACTGTACAGAACTAACATTAAAGCACAAACTAACATAAAAGCACAAATAAATGAAATGCATTGTTCTATATTAATTGAACACTTAAAAATAAACTGCAGAACTTCAGATAAATTAGGGTTTTAAGGATAATTCTGAGATTACTTTTCTTATGTCTGAACAAAAAAGTACTTTGTGGCCCTCATTAGAACCGTCTCAGTGGGACAGTTCTAATTAAAGGTCACAAAGTATGTTTTCATGCTGAAATATGGAAAATTATCCCTAAATTATCCCAGTTAACCCTTCTTATCTGCAGCACTTATGCAGTGAAATAAAATATAAAGCATTCTAATCTTTCAATCACTCTATAGAAAAATTCATTTCACAACATTCAACAGCAGCTTCTCATCTTATATAGCACTATAGAATGTAACCATATATATCACACTATGAAACCTATCTTGGTGAAACTTTCTTTCCCACGAAAGTCACAAAAATAAATAGCTTGTTAAATTTAATTGCTTAACAATAATTTCTGAGTACAGGGCCAAGCAAATATCTGTTTAATTCACTTGTCCAAGATGAAGGGCTTTTTTACTGAAGCAATAAAGCACAATGGTCTGGGAATTTTGCAACTGTCCCAGAAGACCTTTGCTATTCTCTGGGCACTGAGTATCCTATTTGTTTAGCCGAAGAGAAATTTGTAAACCCAGATCAGTTTGCTCCAAAAGAGGCTGTTTTTTTTATTTGCCATTTAGCTAAACGTCAATTGTGTTTTATTTCAAATACGTCGCTAGATAAACGGTTTCATGATATGTGAACAGAGAAGACCCATAACAGCTTGAAAACAAGCAGACTGATATTGGGTTTGCCTTTTTCTTTTTGGCTATGCAGATTCCTTCAATGCCACACATATTTTTAATAAGATGGGGAAGGCTTTTTCTCACCCGAACTGACTCTAAATCATTTGTAGTATTTCTGATTTTTTTCCTCCCTAAACAATCTAAAAAATTTTGACCCGTCTTGAAAGACTGATCAAGATTTTTCAATTAATGAATTAAGTTGCAAATATTTTATTTCAGCATTCAAGCACAATACTATATACTGCTAACAACTAAAACAAAAGTCTGTGGCCCTAGTGCAATACATGTTATTCAAATTGCTGCCTTTGTTAAGTAAGAATAAAGACCCTGGGCCATATTTATAAAACGACTTAAGTGGTTGCTATGCTGTAGCTAGGGCCTAATTTCTATGAAGGAGATTCCCTACAACTACGAAATTTGCTCTGGAGGAACAGTCTCAAAAGACTGTTCCTCCAGAGCAAATTTCATAGTTGTAGGGAATCTCCTTCATAGAAATTCAGCCTTAGCAACAGCATAGCAACCACTTAAGTCGTTTTATAAATACGGCCCCCTAATACCAACAAAACACTTCAAGATTCCAAGACCAGAAAATATGCCTGCCATTTTTTTCTAAGGCTACTTGGTTTCTAGGTAATGAAGACTCTAGTTCTAAATGCATTCTATAGTAAGCAACTTTTATTCCTAAACAGTTCTGGTTTCAATACCCAAAGCCCTATCCAGAAAGCACACTCTATGATATGATTCTTATACATACAGTTCACTCTCTCATTTTTATAATCTTCACCTTTAACATGCTGAAGCTGAATTTTCTATTCTCTGTAATAACTCTATTGTATAGAACCAGACCAGACTCCAGGTGCAGTATGATCTGCTTTCTATACTGTTTGCCATTCAGGTTACTCCTGGTAATCATGGTGTTGCATCTCAGCTAAGGATGACTGAACAGCAGAGAAGACAATTTTAAAAAGAGACCGTATGAAATATAAAATTCAGGGGGTTAAAGCTCTAATTTTATATCACATGAATACAATGTTATACCATGAAGTAATGAAACCCCATCTTCAAAAAAAAAAAAAAAAAAAAAAAAAAAAAATTAAGCAAGTCCCATATAATCCCAATATACATTGAACAAAGCCAAACAAACTTTAGTAGGCAATATTTTTTTATCTTGTCCACTGGATATTTCTTATCTTGTCCACTGAATATATCATTCTTAATACTGCTATATATGTACTACAACAACAAATCATCCTATACTGTCTTAATCCATTTTACACTGGCCTTGCTAAATATTTAATTTTAAGCTCTTTTTGTAACAGGCAAGGATTATTATCTCAGGATACAGTATGTTCCATGATTTCCTTACAAAGTAAAATGAGCCACTAAACACCAACAGGGTGCTTCAGTCATATGCTACCAGCACAGGCTCTGACCAGCCTGCACATACATGCAGTCTGATCAGAGCCTTTGCTGTTCGCAAACATGAAGTACGGACCCTGAGGAATAGATAGGCAAGAAACGAAGTTTCCCACCAGACTGCACAAATTCAGACTGGTTTACGTGTTAAATGTCCTTCAATATTTTGTCACCTTTTTTATGTGACAAGCTCAAACATTTCACTAAAAGAACAATTTATTGTAGATCTAAAGTATATTTTTACAATACTGCAAACAATAGTATACTTCTATCAACTGGAAACAAACTGAATGTGCTTAAGTAAAGGGACACCTAAAACCATTAATTTTCCATTTGTCCCAAATGGAAAATTAATGATTTTAGGTGTCCCAACATTTAAGCACATACGGTATGTTTCATTTGTGTCATAATCTGGCATATTCATTTTTAATCAGTCCACAACAAAATTCTAGTTAATGGATGTATATGCTGATAATTCCAAGATAATTTCTCCTAGCTCACCATAAATACAGTTGTGCACGCTCATTAAAATGACCTTAGAAATGATGTGGTTCTAAAAGAGCCACAGCATATATTTTCATAAACTAAATCTTGAGAATTAAGAAATATTATCCCAGAATTATCGATGAATAATCTCCCTTTCTAGAATTCTGGTCACCTTGACCGGGTTTAGCAAAATGAAAAACTGAACCCGTACTAGCAGCCAATGTCCCTTAACTTTGGGATATAATGCACATTTAGTTGGTAAAATATTAGTTCTGCTGCTAAGGCCTGATCGTACTGGTTAATCGGAAAAATCGGACAAACTTCATGACAAGGCCCATGATAAAGAACCAGAGATTTCTTGCTATTTGTGATCTAGCTATCAGAGTTCTCCACAAAACAATCACCAAAATTGTGTTGAATGTATATCGTATGTTTCTCAATCTGAAAAGAAATAAAATATTACATGAAAACAATTACAGTAAAAATTTCAAGCCCAGTCAACTCTCAGAATCTAAAAGTCAAAATTCATCTCAACCTACTGATAACTCAAAGAAAATTTACTTTGAAATATTGGTAGTTTGAAATAAAAGTGCTGAAATGTAAAGAAAATTAAGAAATATGTCCAAACTATATTCTTTAATATAAGAGGGTACTTTGAGATAACAAGAGTAAACTACATTAGGACAAAAACTAACACAGCAAACAGTGTTGACTCTAATCATACTGCTCTTAAAGTCCGATCAGGGTCTGTAATGTTTGCCATTCTTATAAGTTTAGAAACAGCCTTATGTGGATCTACACAGTTTGCTTTTCAGTCCATAGTTTTATTAAGAACATTTTAATATGGAATATAGACTTGTCGAAACTCAAATGGAGCATAGGTTATCAACAACTAGTTATTACTGAGGTAGTGAATAATCCCAGCAGGCACATAACATCAAAATGACGTCATACTGACGTCGATGCCACGTCAGTATGTCGCATCGACGTCAGTACGACTTCATTTCAACGTCATGTGCCTGCTGGGATGTTTCTCAAACACATACTGTGCAGGGCAGGTTTTTCAATGGGTACAAGCCATGCAGAATTTTCTTGTCCCCTCACCTCATAACCATTTGTTCCATGAACTGTTTATTTCAGTAAATCCTAAACATCTTCTTTTTTGTTAGATTTATAAAACACAATAGTAAGAAGATTTTTTTTATCAGCATCAGCGTAAGTTTCTGGGAGTCATTATGACCGCTGATGTCACTAAATACTCTGATGTAACATCCAATAATGCATATTTCTGAACTGTCTTTTTTTGTGTTCTGTCTTTCAGTGTGCTGTCTGGTCCCTGTTATTTTATGTCTTAAAGTATATATGGATATTCTTCAAAACTCCAGATAAGAGGGGATATTTGATGATAACTGAAGGATAATTTTTCTCATTGAAACCATATGTTGTGACCCCTCGTCTGAACCATCTCGGAGAGATGGTTCAGATGAGGGGTCACAACATATGTTTTTGTCCAGAATTTACTAATTATCCCTATTACCAATACTCCCTCTTATGTAGAGCTCTGTATTTTAATATTATTTAAAGAAGCTTACTTTTTAAGATGTGCCCGAGCAGCGGGAACCCCTGAGAGGTCTTCATTGAGCAGATATTTCTTTGTTCCAAGGCAATAATTCTCCAGGTACGTAGGCCAGTGTAGGGGGCGGGGATCGAAATAAAACATCTGAAAAGGAGAAAGGTATGTAATACAGACATGAGGCTGATACTCTGATGTCACATCATATAATGCATATTACTGCACTGCTTTTTAGCGTTCTGTCTTTAAGTGTTCTGTCTCGGTCCCTGTGTAGGGGGCGGGGATCGAAATAAAACCTCTGAAAACATCAAAGAAATGTAACGTACACAATGAGGTTGAGGGGTTATTTGGAGAATTCTGATAAAGTTTGTGGTGATCCAATGAACCAGTTCATCCTGCATGACTGCTGTTTGATCAGACTCTTCTTTGTTTGCATGAATAATATATGTACGTGAATCCTAAAGGATCATTAAGTGGAAGGTGAGCACTGATCAGTATGCACAGGCTGATCTGTATCACTGATGTTAGCAGCATGTTGGTCTAAAGCACTTCTTCCCAACTCAAATATTGTAATTGTATGTAAGTTCATGATTGCTTTAGATGCAGATATATGTGTCTGTATTGTTACACCAACTGGAGAGGACATATATAGGCAGTGCCTTCGTCCAATCCATTGGCTCATATATGTACTTTTATGTATATGTTGCCATGAAATTGTGAATAAATAAAAGTTCATGATCTAAGAATTTTGGCATGTTCACCAGTATTAAAGATCACATATGTATTGTTTTTGTACTATATTTTTATAAAAACACCATGTTCACAGGTGTTTAATTTTGCATATTTTTGCTCATTGCAAAAATTACAAACAACTTATCTTATCTTATCTTATCTTATCTTAATATGTGGCCAGTGCAGGCCTGGGTCCGAGACACTCATAAAATAGTGAACATTATAGCTTAATGTAGGGAAACTGATTTACAAAATCAGTAGATCTAGGTCCTTTCTTTTTTTTTTTTTTTCTTTCTCCTTGCTGTTGGTCATCTATGTAGGCTAAGAGGGCCTTTTACTGAGACAAATTAGGTTCTTACCGGTATATTAAAGTAATAACTAATTAAGTGAGCAAGGGCGTGGCTGCGTATGCGGCAAATACGCAGGTGCGTATTGAAATTTTGTCAAAATTGACAAAAGTTCAACACGCACTTGTGTATTTGCATGCTGAGAATTCATAAATTAGACAGGATTTCGGTGCCAATTACCAACGTGGCTGAGATGCTGGCTTTCCCTTCGAGAAGTAGAGAATAAACATGGTTGTGCGTGTTATGGGGTTGCCTTTGGTTGCGCCCCTGGTGAGTGTGTTAAGATTTAATGTCTCTACCTCATTAATTAGGATCCTAATTCATAATAATATGAAAAAGTCTTAAATTGTCGCATATTCGAAATCCGTTAAACCATTGAAAGAACTATGATAATTTCTATAAAGTATGCGTAGACGTGCACCTTAACTGTCTCGTCCTCAAAATTTCGATTTCCTGCGGCTCTAAGATTGTCAACAGAGTACTTGCCTTTTTCTGTCGATATAGCAATGGTAACCGTATGCTTTAGCAACGATATCTTCGTTGGAGAAAACAGTAGCATAATTAATCCCTGTTGGAATGCTAAATATTACATATATTCCAAAACACAAGTTACGTGAATATAGTAACACTAACACAGTCATTGATAAACTTTGCTGGTCATCTTTTCACGTGTTTTAAATGGGACGGATTGACCCATTTTTATGTAGGGCTGTGTCACGCAGGTTAAATGAAAGTCTTGGAGAATTTACATCTTTAGGTAGCGCAAAAGGGATGGCCGTGATCAGAAGTGGATAATTTTATAAATAAGTTGCCAAGTTAGATTAATAACGGCCTTTACACGATTTTTGTTAAGAGTGCATAAGTGGTGCTTACCCTACAGAAAGTAGACCCGTCAAAAAAATAGAGGTCGCTCGCTGATGCTAGTACAGTTGACGGTCAAAAGTAAGTATTAATTCAGGGGGGATCAGCTGTTTGGCGGTATTATTGATGCGTGAATGTCCGATTTTAAAAATAAAGTTATTGTTTCTACCCTCCCCTTTTAAGTTTAGTTAGGTAGGAAACAGACTCTGAGACGCGAAGTCTGGTTGGGGCCTATAAGGATGATGTGTGTCTGGAAAGTGTATATGGGAAAGGTGGACCCAGCAGGCACACTGCATTGGATCAATGTTGAACCAACGTTAAGTCAGTGGTGGTTCAAAATTGACTCAATGTTGAGTGACCAAGGGGAGTAAAATTTCACAATGCCGATTGATATAACGATAAAGGTTATGTTTGATTAAACATTTCATGGGGATCGTCCGGGTGGTGGTGAGGAGGCCAAATGAGCGGGGAATCGGTAATAGTTCTGGTTTTCCACAGGCACCTGACGGGCGGATTTATGTATTTAATATATATATCAGGCCTCATACTTTTCAGGCTTCTGCAGGATTTCAGGCTTTCATTTCTCGAATTTTACTTGATTTCAGGCTTCGATTTTTAAGTTTTCAGTGTTTTTTTTCCTGCCTAAAAAGGGCTATTTTAGGCTGCGAAAGCAGGCATTTCAGGCTTGGAAAAGCTTTGTCAGTATGAGGCCTGACATATAGCTGTAGCCCTGGCATGTCGGCACACGGCGTCGTATCGACGTCGATGCAACGAAACAACGTTTCACCGACGTCGTGAGATGGCTGTGGGTTTATATGCATTTTTATTTTTTACATAATAAATTCCGTCTTTTCTTGCTTTTTTTCTCTCTTGGTGTTGTTTGTATGCAGTTTTTGTTTGCTGATGGGGGACAGGCAGGCTTGAAATTGAGTCCTTCCGTCAGGTGCTAGAGATTTGTTTCAAATGGATGGTAAAACCGATCTTGACCGATGGATAAGGAAATGCCCAGACGATCCTCATGCTGCTTCATTAACTAACAAATGAGTGATCTATGGCACCTGAAGTGCTTCTGGAAAATGATGTATTTTATGGTAGGTTTCTTCTCTTTTCCTTCTTTCTTTTCTGATTTAATAACATATTATCTGGGAAGCAAACTAGTAATCTGCAGAAATACTCAGAACCAGTCCGCGGTTGTATATTTTCTAGATTTTCTTAATAATGGCTGAAAATTTAAGTATTTTTTCTCAGAATTGCCAGGGATTGGGTAATGTCCTAAAGCGTAGAAGTTTGTTTAGGCATTTAAGGTCCAAAAAATATAATATTATATGCTTACAAGATGTTCATTTAGAAAGCCAACAGGAATCATATATTAGGGCGGAATGGGGGTACAGTGCGTATATGAGTGCTTTTTCGAGTAACTCCAGGGGCGTTTTGACCCTAATGAACAATAATTTTGAACATACAGTGGAAAAGGTAAAGACAGATCAATCTGGCAATTTTATTATTGTAGGTATTGATATTCAAGGTAAAAAAATTACGCTAGTTAATCTGTATGGTCCAAACGAAGATAAGCCCCAATTTTATAATAATTTAAAACAAAAATATTTAGAACTTGAAAACGATAATATAATATTGTGCGGAGACTGGAATTTGGTTTTAAACCCAAGTGTAGATACGAATAATTATGTACGCATAAATAATCCTCGGGCGAGACAAGAAGTTCTTAAGTTACTTGAGGAAGAAGATTTTGTAGATGCGTGGCGCGTCATGCATGAGGATGAAAAAGGGTTTACATGGAGTCGTAGAAATCCCGTTCGTAAACAAGCGAGACTTGATTTTTTTCTCGTAAATGAAAAATTTTTCCCGTATGTATATGAAACAAGTATTATGCCAGGTTTTAGAACTGATCATTCTAGTATTTTATTGATTTTGAAATTACAAGACAGCGAAAGAGGGAGGGGGTATTGGAAATTAAACAACTCGTTATTAAAGGATAAAAAATATATACAGCTCGTAAAAGAAACTATAAATGAAGTTAAATCAACATATATTAATCCTAATCAAGATATTAACGTTCCAGATGAGAACATGGTATTCGACATAAACGATCAGTTATTTTTAGAGACTTTGCTTTTAATTATTAGGGGGAAAACCATACAATATAGTTCGTTTAAAAAGAAAAAAAGTCAAGAAGAGGAACATAAGCTTGAAATTGAAATTAAAATAATTGAAAATGAAATAAACAACAACCTAGCAAATATTTCAGAAGAACACTTGCAAGAATACGAGCAAAAGAAAAACATTTTAAATGAAATAAGAAACGAAAAAACCGAAGGTAGTATGTTAAGATCAAGAAGCAGGTACGAAGAACTAGGAGAAAAACCGACTAAATATTTTTTACAATTAGAAAATCGTAATTATATTAATAAAGTCATTAACAAGCTAATAGATGAAAACGGCAATCAATTTAATGAAACGAAAAATATATTAAACTGTCAATTAAAATTTTATAAAAATTTATACGACGACATTAATTTGGTGGATGATACACCCCTTCAGAATATTTTGGGGGAAAACCCGTCTAAGTTATCTGATCATGATTCCAGTAAATTGGAAGGAGAAATTACATATATAGAATTAGCTACAGCTGTTCGAAATATGAAAAACAACAAAAGCCCTGGTTTGGATGGATTTACTGTGGAATTTTTTAAATTCTTTTGGAAGGATATTGGTACATTTATTTTGAGGTCACTAAACTATGGATATAGATCAGGGTCATTAAGCATTACTCAAAAGCAAGGTATTATTACGTGTTTACCAAAACCTAATAAATCAAGAGAAAATTTAAAAAATTGGAGACCAATATCTTTGCTAAATGTAACCTACAAAATGGCATCTGCGGTTATCTCCAATAGACTGAAGCTAGTTTTACACAATTTAATACATGAGGATCAAAAAGGGTTTATATCTGGCCGTTTTATAGGAGAAAATATTAGGTTGATATACGATGTTTTATTTGAAACAAAGAATCAGAATATCCCGGGACTTTTACTGTCAATTGATTTTGAAAAGGCTTTTGACACGGTTAGTTGGAAATTTATATCGAAAACATTAGACTATTTTAATTTTGGAGATTCAGTAAAAAGATGGATAAAGCTGTTTCAGAACGGGGCAGAAAGTAGTATATTACAAAATGGTTTTATTTCAGACTTTTTCCATTTAAAAAGAGGCTGCAGACAAGGGGACCCTATATCACCTTATATTTTCCTATTATGTGCGGAAATTTTAGGACAAATGATAAGAAAAAATACAAATATAAAAGGTATCATAATTAATAACAAAGAATATAAAATAAGTCAGTATGCTGATGATACGCAGCTATTGCTGGACGGTTCGGAAAAATCACTAAAAAGTACGTTAGAAACACTGTATACTTTTTATAATATGTCCGGATTAAAAATAAATATTGAGAAGACAAAAGCAATTTGGATTGGGGCTTTTAGTAATTCGGAACGTAAGATGTGCAACGATTTTCAGTTAGATTGGTCACAGGGACCGTTTAAAATTTTGGGTGTTACATTCGCAACAGAAGTATATAACATATGGGATTTAAATACAAATGATATTCTTAATAAAGTTAAATGTATCCTAAAGCAATGGACAAAAAGAAAAGTAACATTAACGGGTAGAATCACTATTATAAAATCATTAGCGTTGTCAAAGTTTGTTCACTTATTTATATCCTTACCAGATCCACCAAAGGAAATGCTCAAACAACTGGAAAGAATATTTTATAAACTTATTTGGAATAACGGTCCAGACAGAATAAAAAGAAACATACTAATAAGGAACTTAGCATCTGGGGGATTGAGAATGGTAGAGCTTCAAATGTTTATTAAAGCTTTAAAAATCACATGGTTACGTAGAATTTTACAACAATCAGATAACATAACTTGGAATACGTTGTCAAATATAAATTTTACACAGTTGTTTAAATGTGGCGGTTTATACGCTGGTCAACAATGTTTAAACATGATTAATCCATTTTGGAGGGACTTTCTGAAGGCATGGTCACATTTTTGTAATGTATGCGAGATAGACAATATAAAAAAGATTCTAGATTCTCCAATATGGTTCAATACTAACTTTAATCAAAAGTACTTATTTATAAACGATTGGTGCAAAAAGGGTGTCATTACTATATCAGATATTATTGACGAACATGGTAATTTTTATCAGTTTGAAACTTTTAAACGAATATACAATGTTAGGGGTACTGCACTTGATTATCAGCATGTTTTAAATAAAATTCCAATCGGGTGGAAAACTGTTATAAATAATAATAAAGTATTTATAAAAGATTACAAATTTAATACCAGATGTAATATTTACATTAGTTACTTAATGTTAAACAAGAAAGGAAGTCGAATTTTCTATGACATTATGGCGAAGGTGAACCTATTAAATATAAATGAGAAATGGACGGCTGATGTATGAGTCATTAATGAAAATGACTTGAGGTTATTTAATGCCTCGATAAGTAATTTTAAAGAGGTTAAACTTCGAGACTTTCAGTTTAAAATAAATAATAAAATTCTTGTTACTAATTACTTTCTTTGGAAAATAGGAAAAATTGACAATAACCTATGTTCATATTGTAATGAACATCCAGAAAAAATTAATCATTTGTTTCTAACTTGTGTGAAGGTTCAGGAGTTTTGGAATTCTCTAAAAACCTGGTTACACGAAAATGCCAACATCATTTTAAACATAAATGATCGTAATATTATATTTTCATATCAAGGTAGAAATGATTTAATAAATTATATACTGGTGTTAGCAAAATATTATGTTTATAAAACGAAATTTATAAGTACCGATAAAAATTTAACTATTCATGCATTTGTTGCATTATTGAAGAAAAAATTTACTAGTGACCGGTATAATGCTTATATATCAAATAAGATGGCAAAGTTTTTCGCAAAATGGTTGCCTCTATACAATTTCTTTACTCCGAATGATAATAGACACTAACCCGGCATGTACCTGATCCCAACAAAGCATTTATGCATTACGAATATAAAGACCAACTGTAAGCTTTGACAATGTTATATGGATTCAATCTGCGGGACTGGTTCTGCAGTTAGAAAAAGAACAAAAGAGTTATAAGATTTTTTTTCTACCCGTGTAGAAATACGACCTTGATATACGTTAATATATATTTATATATGTTTGTTTTCTTCAAAACGAAACTTCTATTGTTTTTTGTCTTCACTCTCTCTGTATCTCTTAGTTTTTCCTTTTATTCTTTTTCTCGCTTCTTTACTTCTTTCGTCTTTCGTCTACTCTATCTCTCTTCTAAAATAAGCTAGATTGGATAAGTCTCTTCAGATTTACTTCTGTGATATAAAAAAATAACTATATAATATGAATGTATGTTATATTGTATTATGTCTTTGAAAAAATAAAATTATAAAAAAAAAAAATTACAAACAACATAACACAAATTTTGTAAAATTATAGTACCAGACTGATGATGACAGCTGGGTTCAAGATTATAAAACTTGAGAATAATCTCAAACTCAAAATAAAGCACTTGAGTTTGAGAATGTACTAAAGTTTTATAACCTCTGGGCCAGGTCTCTTTACACTGAGCATTTTTCTAGGGGTTATCACGCTCACTTTACTCTCATATGGTCCTGTGCTTGCATCTAAGACTATAAGTATCTTTCATGGATATGAGGTAAGGATAGAAAAATCTGTCACGAGGGTCACTGTTTAGCATCATGAGGCTTGCAGAATTAAATATGCTGAACAGTGATCCTGAATGACAGATTTTTCTATATACATCTCATACTCATGATAGATACTTTTTCTTGCATACCTTTCTATTAACAAAATTTGATTTTAAATGTAGAACTTCTTAAAATGAACAATTTAAGCATTTTAGAGGGTTCTATTTAATTTTGAAAGAAGCTGCCGCTTTCAACGACTGATCTTTATGTTATTGTCCAGAGTAGCATACGGTGACATCTTTTTGCAATTTTCATAACATCACTGTCGGAAAAAAACTGTCATCCGACGACTATATACGTGAGTTCCTATACAGCCAATGCATTGAATGCACACGGTTTTTATCCGTCCTGGGTGAGATAACATGGGTGAGGTAAGATTGGTAGGTATGGGTAAGACACGGATATTCTTATCTGGTGTGCAAGACAAACTTATACTTATGCATTCTATTGGTATCAGCTTACTGATCATTTCTCTCACTGTCTTGAAACAACTGACATGCTCTTTAAGGTTTACGGGTACTCTCAAGGGAAGCAACTCAGCCATTTTCTTTTGTGTGCCTCCTTTCTCAAAGGGGATCAACTCTAAGAATTTGTTCCTCTAGGAGCAAATTCTTTCCTTTACGAGTAAATCCCATTTTGGAAGGGCAACATCTTTGAGAGAAGCTAAAAGGAAGTCACAGAAATTGTCTTCCTGTGGAAAAGTGACAGAAAAACTTGTAGGTGAACCCATTTTTCTTAAGTGCATGTAGGTACAAGATTCAGACATGTGTTTAAGAAGATGACCAGTCTGACAAATATTCTTATTTCTCCAAAATTTTGTCATTTGTCCTGAAGAATCATTATCACATTACCTTTTTGTCCTCAGGTGACATGTGACTAATTAACATATCAAGGTTGTTGTAAGTCCATTCCCAAGATTGCATTGTGAAGTAGGTCAATGTGCCACATGACCTGTGGAGTTTGTTGTAAATCCTCACCATTCTAAAAACGTAAAAAGAGAGGAAAGTTAGTTCACATCACATAAACGCATCATTTTTGCAATGTGGCTTTAAGCCAACTCCATCATGCAGGAACCTGCCTTCAGCAGCCACCACAAAATACAGATTTAGCAGTGGCTAGTACTTTGCAATCACCAACCTTTATGAAAAGCTATTTTATGTCTTCCCTTTGATGCTTCATAAAACAGGTTTAACTGAATAACATATGCAAATTTTGATTGAAAAAACTTACGTTTTCAGATAGTAAAGTCTAACACTTGTCCAAACTTGTTTTGGAGCAAATAATAATATTCTGTGTTCTGTTCATATTGCCCTCAACGCTTAAGTTTACAGAGCTGTAATTTGTGATCATAGAATTAACAATTTTCCTTCCCAAAGGACAATTTTCAATACAGTTATCCCCATTCTAATGCACTTTTTCACCTTTCAAAAAGGACATTTTGACAAAACCACGTCAGCCAATGTATCATAAGCATATCTGGTCTCTTACAGTATATACCAGGAAAACTGTAGTAATAATAACAATAATAATTGTCTTTATTTTCTTTTGTCATATACATTAGATGTTATCCAATCAGATATTGGGTTATATTTGTAAGTACATTAGAATAACAACCTAAAAGTGTAGGAAAATGTAACTTACCTTGGTTTTTTGCCTAACAGATAGTACCCAAAGTCAGCAATGTAAGCGGGAATCATGTGACTAACCATCACATAGTAGTCATACAGAAACCTGAAAGAAAGTACTCATTTCATTCAGACGATTTTTTACTTACAATTTTTCAACAGCTAATCAATTTCGATTCACAGGCTACATTTCTATAACTTAGTCTCTGTTTTTAGTTGCTTTTTCAAACTTTTTTTCTACTGCACTATGGATACTAAGATTTGATGGGTCTGGCAAAAATGTCAGAAAGTAAGTATGAAGAACATTTTAAAGATTACTGTAAAAATTCTATATATAGTCAGAGCTCTAGATAAGAGGGCGTATTTGGTGATATTAGGGATAATTTTTGTTAATTCTGCCCTCATCTGAACCGTCTCGACGAGACGGTTCAGATGAGGGGTCACAACATATGGTTTCGATGAGAAATAAGAAAAATTATCCTTAATTATCATCAAATACGCCCTCTTATCTAGAGCTCTGTATAGTGTGACAGTTAGGTCTAAGCAAACTGTTCAAACCCAGATCAGACTGCTACTCAAGGAGCAGTCTGTCTGATCAGGGTTTAAACTATTTGCCATCCCATTTGCATTTTTTGGACACATTACTACACTGTTAAACCAAATTGTTCCAATTTTAGGACAATTATGGTAATTATTTTTGGTGTCCCAATATTTAGAATTTTTACAGTAATAATTTTTCGAACAGTCCTAAATACAAAGATTTACTCAATATTTATTCACTATACGTGTATCAAAAAAGACAGTTTACACAGTCATCTCCAGCAATTTAAAGCCACCAATACTGTATTTACTTGATTATAAGTTGGGGGTTTTCTCCTCCAAACCAACTCCAAAATCTAGCTCCATTTTATGAGATGGATCTAGAGTTAGTGATTGTTTGGTAAGGTAAATCCCATCTGGCAAAATTAGGCAAGCTGATTTAGATATTTTGGGTCATTCTCAAGGGTGAAAATCCGTCTTTTAACCAAACAAATACTGCAATAAAATTCTAGGTAATTTCAAAGAGAGGCTATTTGCCATCAGCATTTTCCAAGTCAGTTTCAGAGGTATAAGGGTGAACTGACTGTCAGAATGGGTTGACAGATACTTACCCATTATTTGTGAGAAGGATTTTTGGTCTTCTGAAGCAGTTGTCTAACGGCACTTTTTTCCAGACATTCATTACAACATTTTCTGGAAAATAAATGCAAAAATATATATTTTTTTTCTCCATATTTACAAACTGTGAGTCCAGCTCAGACTGTGAGTTTAAGGTGTATATAACCTGTATGTTTTTCCACCATCATTGCAAAAGGGAACACCTTTTGTGACTTCCTATTCCTTTTGACAAAGCCCTTCCTTAAATAGGTTCACTCTTAAAGGAAATAATTTGCTCCTAGGGGAGCAAATTCTTTACTTTAAGAGTTGACCCCCATTGAAAAGGAAGGCAGAAACTGAAAATGGCAGTGCTGCTTTCCTTAAAAGTGTACCTTTTCTCTATATTATGGCTAAAACTATGTTGATCATTACAAATGACCAGTTTTTACTCTTTATTCCATTAAACTATAGCCTAAATATGCAAGAATGAAAAAAAATTTAATCTGTCTAACCGAAATGTGATTTTTGTTATATTTGAACTCACTACATGCAAATTTATACAAGATGTGTGAAAATAGAAGGGAAACCCTGTTTTCCATCACATATGTCTGTGGTGGGATCTGAACCCTCATGGATGAAGTAACGGCATGTAGCACTGCAATGTACATCAGCCTTAACTAATGGTTAAGGCTGATGAGGTGTCCCCAGGAAAGGAGGCTCAAACAGTGCATATAAGGCTAATTGATGCTGCAGTACGCTCTGTGCAAGGGTTATCCAATAAAGAGTGGGACTTTCTTAATAATATGTGACTCTATACTTTTTTTTTCATATCGAAAATATGACCACTGTGTGGCAAATCTTATAGCACATACAACAAAGTATCCCAAATTTCTATCTGCCTGTTGATTTATTGTTGCCTAGCAATAGCAGAAGGCAAAGGAAAAGCTCCTGGCCATGTTTGTGAAAATGGTTGCCATAGAAACTGGAACCCTCCAAAAATATTTATACCATACTATGTTTGGATCATACTTCGTGAAAATAACTCATTTTGGACTGAAATTGTCGAAAAAGCTAGGAATTTTAGTCTAAAAATTGAAAAACATTGCAAAACTGGAGCATTGTAATTTGGGTGGGCGTGAGACAGGTGTCATAAATTAAAGTAGATTTATATAATGGCAAGCACCTAACTCTAAACAAGAGGTATACCATATAAATTGCAGGGCACATATTGAAGAAACACACGGCTGATGTGCTTTGTGTTGCTTAGCAACAGAAAATCGTGCATACTACTTAAGGTCGTGCATACTACTTAAGGTCATATTTCCTGGAATAGACTGGTTGCTAGGCAACCATTCATTAATGGGCTAATCTACTGACCAAATTGGTATAAGCAAAATTCAAACGTAATGCAACCAAACATAGAAAATGTCAAAATATTTTCGGATACCACTATTTGGATAAATGCCGGACCTTATTTCCTGTCTTTGTGGTTGACTTATGAGGCAAATCCTGGCCAAGGACTTATCTGGTGCCTTACATTTTGAACGACAGCTGAAAAAGTTGTTGGCAAAACTTTATGAAGCTTATACTACAGGGAGGTGAGATATTGGTCTTGCAAATGAAGTTAAAATTTTCAAGTAGCTGGGTAGGGTTCGTAAAATACCAAACAAGTCCCACTCTTTATTCATTGGATGACCCTCACATATAGGGGATTTTGTTTATCATTAGGTTCTGTTTTTCTGCCTTACTATGATGTTTCTTTCAGCAATGAAGGGACTTCTTTTTTTCAACCACAGTGAAGACATGATTTATAACTTTTTTTACTATTCCTGGCAGTATAAGGTGCCAATGCTGCATCCATAAGAGTTCATCTATTATGGTACTCAGAGCTCCAGATAAGAAGGGGTAACAGGGATTTCGATTGGTTTGGGTTTAACGACCCTTTGAGACAGTATTTCAGTCTATATCGGGCCGTCTCCCAGACAGGGAGAAAGAGGAGAAATGACAGACAAGAGAAAAAATGTCCAAACAACCCCCACCCGCACCCACTGCAAGCATAGTAGGCCCTTGCCCTACAATGTTCCAAATCAGTAGGACGCCTCGACACTGTAAGTTACACACAGCACCATCACACCACCCAACCACCCACAGGGATAATTGAAAGATAATTTTTATTATTTCCCAAAGAAAACATATGTTGTGACCCCTCATTGGAACCGTCTCCATGAGACGGTTCCAATGATGAGTCACAAAATATGTTTCTATGGAAAAATAGTGATAATTATCCCTGAATTATCTCTGTTACCCCCTCTTATCTGGAGCACTGGTACTTGTAAAAAGGTTGAACCACACATCTAATTGAAACACTTACCCATCTCTCCCCAGGTAAAGGGATTTACAGAGCCTGTTGTAGAATGATAAATGAGAACATGATCTGGTTTCATTACAGCAGTATACCACGCTACCGTTATCAACATATTCACAGGAATATCCACAGGAATAATGTCGGCGACACCTCCCAAGTCAACCTTCATGGATCGAAGGATTCCTTTACCAACCTATAATACATGGAAAACACAAACATACAGGAGTTTTCCTTAAGAATAAAAGTTGAGTTAGATATTTCCTGAAATCCAATTAATCCTCCATGAAAACTTGTGAAAACACTATGAGCGCAAAAAAAAGAGCAAAAAAACAAAAACAAAACAAAACAAGAGGCCCACGGGCCACAAAGCTCACCAGATATCTAGCTCAAAATTGCTATCAAATTTGTATGGGCTCATTTGTACAGGCTAATACAAAATATACATCTACAAAGTCTCAGTCTGACAGTGAGTCTGTTGAGTTGATAACAAAATATGTAACTATTTTCCATATTTTGATTGCAGTAAATGCCATTTTTTAAGTTTCCTCATCGTAAGTCAATGCAACTCTAATTTGCCATAGCAACCAAACGAAAGAAGCCTACGGATACTACAGATGAAATCTGGGCCTTATCGGCCCAGTGGCTTCATAGGAGATAATGTATTAAGTATTTTTTCAATTTTTTTTGCATTTTGGTTTCCATGGCAACCAATAAAAGGAGCAGTGGGCCAAAAAAACATATAGCTGAAAGAAGACTTCTCAAAGAATATTTCTATAAAAGTTTTGTCAACATATCTGCAATGGCTTGGCAGTAAATGCCATTTTTCAATTTTCCCCATTATAAGTCAATGCAACTCTAAGTTGCCAAAGCAACCAAACTAAAGAGCCGATTTTCATAAAAAACACAAACTATCAATCCCCCAGCCTAAGGATACTACAGATGAAATCTGGGATTTATCAGCCCAGTGGCTTCAGAGGAGATAATTTTTAAGTTGTTCTTTTTCATTTTTTTGCATTTTGGTTTCCATGGCAACCAATAAAAGGAGCAGTTGGTCAAAAAACATATAGCTGATAGAAGACTTCTCGAGGAACATTTCTATATAAGTTTTGTCAACATATCTGCAATGGTTAGGCAGTAAATGCCATTTTTAAGTATTTAGTTTCCATTTTTTTGCGTTTTGGTTTCCATGGCAACCAATAAAAGGAGCAGTTGGTCAAAAACCATATAGCTGATAGAAGACTTCTCAAGGGACATTTCTATAAAAGTTTTGTCAACATATCTGCAATGGCTTGGCAGTAAATGCCATTTTTCAATTTTCCCCATTATAAGTCTATGGGAAGTCTAAGTTGCCATGGCAACCAAACTAAAAGGCAGATTTTCATAAAAAACACAAACTTTCAATCCCCCAGCCCAAGAATGCTACAGATGAAATTTGGGCCCAATCGGCCTAGTGGCTTCAGAGGAGATGTCGTTTAAAAGTGTTGACAGACGACAGAAGACGACGACGACGACGACGGACAAATGCCTATACTATAAGCTCCCCCGGAGCCTTCGGCTCTGGTGAGCTAAAAAGCAAAAAAATAAGCAGATGACAAACTTTTTATCTGCGAAATTTCAAAAAATGTTTTGCCCCAGCTGTATCATGTGAAGAATTCAATGTCCTGAGAGTAAACAGCGTAAATCCAGATGAGGCGGCTCATGATGAGCCGCCTCATCAGGATCTACGCTGTTTGCATATTCAAATGTTTCATTTTCAGTGCTTTAAATGTTGTGTTGTGGCTACTCTAGAGAACTACACATACTTTTCAGAAAATCACTTTACACATAATTCAACATCAAATTTATAAACCTGGATCCACCTAAATGTTGAGTCACCTCAATGGAGATAAAATGATTTGTGATTGAAACTTCAGGGCCCAGTTGTTCAAAACTAACGACATCGTTAGCTAACGTTTCGTTAAAAATTTCAAATGTTAGTAGCGCAAATGCGCCAATATTTTTTGTTAAAAAAATGTGAGAAGCTTTTGCACTGCAAAAGCTTCTCATATTTTTTCAACAAAAAATATCAGTGTATTTGGCTATAAAGTTGTGAAACACTGAAACACTTAACGAGTTGGCCTCTTAACGAGCTCGTTAGGCTAACGATGCTTTGAACAACTGGGCCCTGGCATTTTTGCTGATTCTCTGTTTTGTGACCCCTCATTAGAACTGTCTCTCTGAGAAAGTAGTCAACTCTTTGGACTGTCTCATTGGTATACCCATGCAAGTTTTGTGGAAATCCACCCAATGTTTGAAAAGTTATGTTTTTGGTCAAAATTTGACCTCCTATTTAAAGTCCTCTTGTGACCTTGAAAATGAGGCCAAGGCAACATAAAATTTAAGCAGCTCTTAAGCTAGTCTCAATAACAAATCCATGCATGATTGATGAAAATTCATCTATGGGATCATGAGATATCCTGCATACAAGAAACTGTAATGCTGACATCAATGGGCACCACATACCACATTGAAACAATTATATCCAGTATCCCTCAACCCCCCATCCACACACCAACTTATCCCCCTTTGGTGAGGGGAGGGTGGGAAGACCTCCAGACAGGCAGAATATTGGAGTTAATTCTGAGAGAATTTTTCATTTATCAACAAAATAAGTTGTGACCCCTCATTAGAAAAACCTCAGTGAGATGGTTCTAATAAGGAGTCACAAAATATGTTGTATGAAGAACTAAGGATATTTATTCCAGCATTATCCCTGTTATTCCTTCTTACCTGGAGCGTTGGTGAGGGGGGGGGGGGGCATGACTTTCATTTTTATATTTTAGAAAAACCAAAAACTTGGGTTTATCTGCGGCTCTCTGAGGATGTCAACTTACAGCTATATAGAGTCCACTTGGGCCATTGTAGTTGTCAATCCAGCCCTGTAAATAAACAAAAGGTTCTTTATCATATGTCAAAACTTAATTAACAAACTATGCAGATGTCAATCACAAAGGACCTGGTATAATGAAGCCCATATTACCCCAAGAAAATTAATTTTGTAAAAGTTCTAGTTTGATAATGCCCTACTGTGTTTTAGTATTGGAACACCTGAAATCTTTAATTTTCCAAATATGCTTTTTTTATATCTTGAATATACCCATATCTGCAGGGAATACTGGCAAAAATTTTAGTGGCCTATGGGGCTGTCAAAAAATACATCAGCCAACCTCCAGCACATTTTATATTTTGAGTACAGACAATGTTTTGATATGTTAAAATGCCATGAAACAAGAGGCCCACGGGCCACAAAGCTCACCAGATCTCTAGCTCAAAATTGCTATCAAATTTGTATAGGCTCAAAATTGCTGTCACATTTGTACTGGCTATTACAAAATATACAACTACAAAGTCTCAGTCTGACAGTCTACAAAGTCTCAGTCTGACAGTCTGCTGGGTTGATAACAAAATATATAACTATTTTCCATATATTGATCGCAGTAAATGCCATTTTTTAATTTTCCCCATTACAAGTCAATGCAACTCCAAGTTGCCATAGCAACCAAACTAAAGGGCCCATATTATAAAAAAAAAACACACACAAATTTTCAATCCCCCAGCCTAAGGATACTACAGATGGAATCTGGGCCTTATCGGCCCAATGGCTTCTGAGGAGATAATTTTTTTAGTATTTTTTTTTCCAATTTTTTTTGCATTTTGGTTTCCATGGCAACCAATTAAAGGAGCAGTAGGCAAAAAAAAAACGTAGCTAATAAGAGACTTCTCAAGGAACAATCTATAAAAGTTTTATTAACATATCTGCAATGGCTTGGCAGAAAATGCCATTTTTCAATTTTCCCCATTATAAGTCAATGGGAACTCTAAGTTGCCATAGCAACCAAACTAAAGGGTCGAATGATCATAAAAAACACAAACTTTCAATCCTCCAGCCCAAAGATGGCACAGATGAAATCTGGACCTTATCGGCCCAGTGGCTTCAGAGGAGATAATCTTTTAAGTATTTTTTCCATTTTTTTTGCATTTCGGTTTCCATGGCAACCAATAAAAGGAGCAGTGGGCAAAAAAAACATATAGCTGATAGAAGACAACTCAAGGAACATTTCTATAAAAGTTTTATCAACATATCTGCAATGGCTTGGCAGAAAATGCCATTTTTCAATTTTCCCCATTATAAGTCAATGGGAAGTCTAAGTTGCCATAGCAACCAAACTAAAAGGCCAATTTTCATAAAAAACACAAACTTTCAATCCCCCAGCCCAAGGATGCCACAGATGAAATTTGGGCCCAATCGGCCCAGTGGCTTCAGAGCAGATGTTGTTTAAAAGTGTTGACGGACGACAGACGACGACGACATACGACGACGACGACGACGACGGACCACTGCCTATCCTATAAGCTCCCCCGGAGCCTTCGGCTCTGGTGAGCTAAAAATGTGCTGAAGGCCTGCTCTATGTTTATTTTTAATTTGTTACAAAACTTGCAGTTTTGGGAACATTTGTTGTGTAATTCATTTCCTTAGTTAGGACACAAGGAATACCTTGGAACATATTTTATTTTGATCTGTTGGATCATTTCTTGTACCTGCAAACTTGAATGGGTGGGGTACCTGATAGGCCTTGTGCAGTGGACAGCTGGTTAGCAGTGCCATTACAGTGTTATCCCACTCCTTAGCAAAAGTCTATTACCAAGTGCTTTAAAAAGCTATTACACACACATTTTCTATCAGTATTCCTGAATATTTTTTATTTCAAAAACACATGAATATCAGAACTAATGATATTCTGGAGAATTCACAAAGAAGAAACATATTAACCCTTTTCTGACTAGTGGACTTGCCCATCTTCATCATTTGGAAGAGAGTCAATTTCTAGTTTTAAGGGTTTCTGGTAGATGTTGTCTGTTGTATTTTAGGCTTGTTTTATTTTGCATAGAAATTCCTGTATGCATACAGTGTAGGCCCTGATCAGATGCTGCATTCTGCACTGTTTGCATATGTCCCCACAATGGGTTTCCGGTTTAAAAAGGGTAAATCAGTATATGCTCAGATGGTATGTAACAGAAGCTGTGCAATATTAAGTGAAATTGAATGGGGACATGAAATGGCCCTTATCACACCAGGTCCTTTATTAGAGTTGAAGAAATGGACACTAAATGTGACACTTTTGACAAGAGTCTTTTTTTTAGTTTAGTTTCAAGTGGTAAATTTTTTATCAATGTCATACAATGTCACTTACAGAGAGAAACCGTAGTGAGTGGAAACTCAACGAGGTTGATCCTTGTGCTAGGGATTTGTGGAGATCCAGTGTGAGATCTGCCATGCATGCAGCTAGCCAGTTACCTGGAAGGGAGTCCACTGATGTGGATTACCATCGGCCTAATGCCGATCATGCTCCCGCATCTGCACGATAATCAAAATGCGGATGATGATGAAAGAGGGACAAAGTGTACTGTAGGAATTCTAACCCTTAAAGTGCCAAAAATTAAAATTGTTGGATTGGCAAACAGTGTAGATCCAGATGAGGTGGCTCATATTGAGCCACCTCATCTGAATCTACACTGTTTGCCCTCTAGTGTTTGATTTCTCAATATGACATTGCTTGGACAAAACATTTTTTGAAATTCTGCAGACGTAAATTTTGTCGTCTGCTTTTTGGCACATTAAGGGCTAATTATTGGGACAGATAGGTCTGAGCAAACAGTGCAGCAGTCTGAGCAGTGTCTAGTGTCTACAGTTTGCTATTCCATCTCCGTCCTTTGGACACATTACTGCAGTGTAAAACCAAACTTCCATTTTTGAACAATTACGGTAGTTGTTTTAAGTGTCCAATATTTTTTCAATTTTTACAGTAACAGTCAAAAGAACATATTTTTTTTTCCCTTTTTGCAGTTTTATCTTCTCACCCAGCGCTGTGGAAATACTATGCCCGACTTGTCCTACTTGTCCTGTTTCACTCTGGACAATTAAGAAATTTCAGTTTACTTGCCCTGGGGCAATCAAAATCTGAAAGAGTTCCTTCAAGAGCAGAGAATACGTTCACAAGAAGGAACATGGGCCAGACTACGTAGTTTCGGCTAATAAAGCAATTCTAACACAGGAGCCCAGATAGCTCAGTGGGTTAAGCTCTGGCCTACTGAGCTAGCAGACCAGATTCGAATCCCGCTTGAGGCGAGAATCTTTCCTACCGTAAACGGGGCTCCATTGCACATAGCCTTTCATTATCATCCTCCCATCATCCTGATATAACTGAAATACTGTTGAAAAGGACGTAAAATCACGTCATCCATCACAATCCAGCAACTCTAACAGGTGCCCACAACATATGTTATAATTCGAAACTTTGTGATAGTTATCCAGAAACTGTCATCAGGTTCAACTCTTCCTTATTCTTTCCTTATTTCGTGTGTAACATTTTTCTGGGCAAGTAAATATTTGTTTGGACAAGTTAATTTTGTCTATTTACTTGTCCATGGACAAGTAGAAAATTTTGGTATTTCCACAGCCCTGTTCTCACCAATTCATGAATTTTAGTTGATGAAATAACAGATCACTCAAACTAGTTATGTGGCTCTTGAGAGCCTAAAATTCCCGAAATATCAACCATACAATATTAAACAAACTTTTCACACATACCATATTCAACCTATTTCGCGCATGTGCCCAATAAAAGCATAGCATGGAATTTTACTGGGAAACTCTGACAACCCAGCAGTAAATCGGTAACTTTTTTTTTTTAAATCAGAGAAGGATAAGGCAGTGAAAGGAGAGGAATGGGCTCCACCTTTCATAATGCTGTGCCCAGGATATGGCGGGCCTCTAACCCCAACTGCCCTTACAGCAACTAGGCTGTGGGAAACCTTTACCTTTACCTAACTAGCTAACACACTATAAAATATTTCAGTTTTCACTTGTAAAATTTCTCCATCCTTCTATCTGATGCTTTAAACATTATTATTATTACTTTTTTTCATATAAAAATGTCTTTGAAATGTGCGATTATTAGGGAGGAAGTTTACAACAAGTATTTGCTAACATTTTGAAAACATTATACCTACAGTGCATCAAAAAGATTAAATACTGTACTAACCCTTATCCTATCATGCATATCATGATGCCTATCATGATATGCATTACATTTAAAAACTAAGACAGATCGAGATACTCACCGGCAAAGGTTCTTTCCATGCTGCACCAACGATAGATGGCCGAACTATAGCAATAGGCATATCTCCTGCCTCGTTAACCAGAAGATGTTCCGCAAGCTGTTTGGTGTAAGTATATGTATTTGGTTTATCTCCGATCAGTTGCGGTGTGATTTGGTCTATCATATCATCATCCATCCATCTGAAAGTCATATGAAATACTATGTTAAAGCATATGACAAAATTTATGTCTGCAAAATTTACAAAGCAATTTTTTGTGCAAGCTTTATCATATTCCTATATATTATATTTCTTTATCATATATATCAGATACGCAGGTGGGATATGACATAAGAACTTCTTTGTTTCCCCAAAGGTGTGTTAAAAATGATCCCACAATCAACAAATACTCCCTCTTATCCAGAGCTCTGAAAATAGGCTTTGCCGGTCACAATGCTTCAGATGAGATATGAGCCAAGACACGAGAAAACCAACAATGTGGTTTTGCACCCAGCGCAGGCTCAGATCAGCCTGTACATCCGCCTAGTCTGATCAGACCTTTCGCTAAGAGCTAAAAGGGTAGCTAAGGGTCTTAGCTTTCTCCATGCTGACAGCAAAGACTCTGATCAGACTGGGTGGATGCCCAGGCTGATCCAGTGATTTTTTTACAAATCTCCTTCTTTGAGTCCCAGGACTCACAAGACCTAAAATCTTTGCATCCCAAGCTCAAGGGTTTGCATCTTTACTGGGATGCAAAAGCAATATTTTCTCTGCATCCCAAACTTAAAGGGCTTCAAAGGACAAGCCCTATAAGTAAAAAAATAACCAACGTCAAGCTCCTGTGGTCACAGGAATAAAATAAATCACCTGTTGTCTCATTGTCAGACAGCGTATTGGATTTGGAGACATCCGTTGTCATTTCGGATTCGAAGTTTGATCGGTCGCATCATGATCTGCAACATCTGGCCTTGCGTGTTTGTCTTGCCCAAGAAGACCAAATAATGTTTACTGCTTTGAATCAAGTTTGATCTTTTTCTTGTTTTTCGGAGGCATGATTACTTATTGACCCGGTGTATTAATAAAAGTTTGCACTTATGTAAAAGACATCACCGTGGTCGATAATACTATGTTCCTCCGTTACTGGACAACCACTATTGATTATTGGTATTACAGGTAGACTTCGGTATTTAGCGGGAGTAGGAAAGACTATGGTACTGTTTTTTACCAGTAATATAACAATCTGCTAATGCACCGTTGCTATATTCTTAAAACGAAAGTAGCTTTGTAAACGAAGCCGAAATCGGAAGTTGGACTACCGATCGGCTATTTTTATGCGTCCCGGAACGCAGCCAAGGAAATATTTTGCGTCCTCTGGGAAAATTATGCGTCTAAGACGCAGGACGCAGGGGTAAAAAAATCACTGTGATCTGAGTCTGCGCTGGGCGCACAACCACTTTGTTGGTTTTGTCGTGTCGCGGCTCATATGGTTTTGATGAAGTTTGTGATAATTTCAGTGCATGCTACATGAAATTTATGTTGTGGTCCCTCATTGTGGCATTTCTAGTGAGGGGCCATAATATATTTTTATGGAGAAATGAGAACTGATCTGATGGTATCATCAAACTCCAACATTAGTTAGACCTCAAGATTTTTTGTCCACTCCATGCCACTCTGTACATCGCAAATCATCATGCCAAAGGAGCTTGAGGTTCTACTCTGGAAACATGTCTAAATCTTGTCAGCTAAAGAATACAAAACCAATACTGTATAATATTATTTCTTGAAATGACATATGAATTGTCCGATTTTTTTACATTTTGAAGTGGTTCACAGTCGGAACTGCAAGTGCCTGGGATCATACTTACTCCATGGCATCTAAAAGTTTCTGTGGGTCTACAGGGGGTTGATATACAACTTCTTCAATAAATGGTCTATCACAGTTAGCGTAGGCTGTGGATACGTGAACAAAAACCTGAAATAAATACAGATATTAACAATTTAACAAGCATATCTTAAAATGCTCTAAATATTCAGACATGACAGGATAGTGAAAAGATCCTAGGTTGTGGGACATCCAACACCATTACTTTGATTATTGTAGGACATACCAAATTAATTTTACGATTGCATGCTGTGTCAAAAAATTAAAGATGAAGCTGTAAACAGTGCATATGATCAGAATGATCTTTAAGAGCAGACTGATCTATGTCTACATTGTTTACTGAGAAACTTCTGCCCAAATATTTTGGATAATTTAATACGGGTATATTTGCAACAGATGGCAAACAGAAACAGGGAACACAATGCTGGAGCTTTCCAGTCTTGGTCTGCAGACTCTGCATTATTTTCTCACACAACTTTTTGGTCTCCTGTATAAAGCAGAAGCCTGCTTTAGAAGGGCCAAGGTCTGATATGCCATTAAGTTTTTTAAGTAAGCTGACCTGCCTTCAGCAAGCATCTGCAATAAGGCTGCAGACTTTGACCTAGATTTCCAAGACAAATTTGGCTGTACAGAGTGGGAGGACATGGGAGGAGAAGTTCTGTCCCTTCAACAATAAAGGATAACAGACGGCAACAAAATTTATGGGGGTTTCAATGACTATCCCATTAAAATAATTGATAACCAGCTACCTGAGATACTTTTAGGCCTGACTGAACAGTACAAATGCGGGTACAGTATACATGTACTATTATAAAAGGATTTTTCGACATCACAGATATGATAACTTGGGTTGATAAATTAAGTGTTAATTACATAATTAAATTGTTATACGTGAGAGATAGGACAAAATGTGATTAGTTTATCAAGGCCGTCTGTCCGTTCAACAGTAAAAGTGTGAAGTTTGAAAGTTTTAAGGTTATCTTTACTATATCTACCCAATCTCTAGTGACCTCTTTCTTACCTTGCCTTAATGACCTATATTTACTGCAGTACATTTTAATTTATAGATTTTTTTGCTTTAAAATTTTACATCCCAGTAACTTAATGTATTCAGACACCTTAACACTTAAGAGTGCCATAGACGAAAACAGATGAATTTGCAAACAGTGTAGAGCAAGATGAGCTGGCTCATACTGAGCCACCTCATCCAGGTCTACACTGCTTTCTCCTTATTCTTTAAAATCTCAATATGATACAGCATGAACAAAACATCTTTTGAAATTTTGCAGACATAAATTTTGTTTTCTGCTTTTTTGGTGCTTTAAGGGTTAAACAGTACTGCATAAAAATCTGGAATTGGTTGAATATTTTCAAAAGAAATTCTATAAGTTGATTGAACAGCAAACAGTATAGACACAGATCAGACTGTTCCTTGATTGGTTTGCTCTGGGTCTACACTGTCTGCTAAAGCAGTTCTATCCCAATACAATCGGTCAGAATGGTACATTTTTCTTTAAAGGAAATGAGAGCCATATTGATCAATTGTCCGATAAATCAATACAATATACCACTATTAAATGTATATGTATATAGATATTCTTAAAGAGACATACTTTCTTTACCCTTTTAACCCATATACACACCAGAATTATTAGTTTTTATGAAAAGCTCTAGTACATAAATAGCAGTAAATGTTATGTTCTGAAATACACTGCTAAAAATATTCAAAGGAACAGCAGCTATTTTCACATTGACATTACTACAACATATACCTAGTTCAACTGCCCATAAATCCGACCGCCAGTGAGAAGGAGTTCCTATTCTTTTGTAGCATTTTGAAGAAGGATCAAAGTTTAAGACACCAATAATTTCAATACAAATGATGTCCTGCTCATTTCCATCAGGCATGGTACAAATTTTGCAATTTTCGAAATTTCTGAAACTGAGGCATTTTGCTGTAAGTCTGTAAACTCCCATAGCTTCATCTCAAAGTGATCCTTTCAAATGGGCCACCTTTTAAGACATCTAGTTTCATACATAAAATAAACAGTTATGATTTTGTTTGAAATTTTCAGACTTTTCACCTGTCTGAAGATTTACAAATTTTTACCAAAATTCCAATTTTACACAAATCTCTTCATGAACATGGGCAGGACAAATATTGAATCAAAACTTGTGCTATCGGTAACATCGAACCTCTTTGAAAATCGGCAAGATAAAGGAAAACTCTGTGTCTTTGGTGATCGAAAGTGAATGATCTCAAAACAAAGTTGCATTGCACTGGCATCTATTGAAAAATATTAGGTGCTCCTTTAAATAATTTGAGCAGTGTATATAGTCCTGGTAATCTGCTGCAAATGGGCAATTTCAGAACTGTTGAGATGTGGTTCAAAAACTGCAAGACAGGCAAATTATATCTTTATTTTTGGCATTTTGGTAACCTGTATATAATGTTCCATACTTGGTCATTTGGTATCCCATGTGGATTAAGAAGTTCATTTAATGGCCTTTACAAAGCAATTATACAAACAAGAACTATCCCAATACAGGATAGCTCACCTGACAATGCCTTGCCCATCTCATAAAAACTTTAATGTAAAACTTTAACACTTTGCAAAGCCACCGCTGCTTCCAATGCAGATGTGCAGGTAGTCAGAGCTCTAGATAAGAGGGAGTATCTGATGATAATTTTTTTATTTCTCATTGAAACCATATGTTGTGACCCCTCATCTGAACCGTCTGGTCAAGACGATTCAGATGAGGGGTCACAACATATGTTTTTATGGAGAATTAACAAAAATTATCCCTAATTATCACCAAATACTCCCTCTTATCTAGAGCTCTGGGTAGTGCAATAGCTCTTCTAACACATTCCTACAGGCAAGCTAATAAAATGAGCCAAAAGTTACCATGATGAACAGGTATGTTCCAGATTTACCCCATAAGAATTTTTACTTGCTTCTGGAGTAAACCTGGAACATCAGTCTACGCCCATAGGCATACATGTAGTCAATAACTCACAGCGTGAGACAAAATCACACTTAAGTTTTCATCTAACGTGAGTCTGCTACACGGTATGACAGACATTGAAATTCGAAAATTTACCATTTTTATATGCATTTTTGTGTGGCTAGTATATTTCAAACCAACAAATTTGAGCCACTACTTTGCTCACTCAACCGCTACACCATTACTCGGATGTTCTGCAAGGTTACATGCTGTGACATTATTTTCAAGCTGTTGTACATGTAGGCTAGATATCAAATTAATGAGTATTTCAAAACTACTAATTGTTGTTATTTTAAATCAATAAAGCTTCAAGTGGACAGGAAGACCAACTTCTCTATCTTCCTGTTTCAAAGTAGAATTTCCTTGAAACCATATTTTTGACATCTTTTACCACCCTAACTGTCAAGATACCTCAACCCTTAAACTGCCATAAGAGATTAAAGACTGCAGGGCAAACACCAGTGATCCAGACAAGGCGGCTCATCATGTGATTTTGGGGGCTTACAAAACAATTTAATAAGCCAATATACTGGTATTCTGAAACATATCAATTTTTGTAAAAGTGGTCTTATTAAAGGGCCAAGATTTAAATGATTAGCAAGTTTTGATACCCCAATCCAGACTTGCATACTGATGAGCTAAAAATTATAAAAACTTAAAAAATAACTTACTTCTAATGACTTAAAATTTTTACATAACTGCACCATTTTCCGCACTCCTAACACATTCATTTCAACTGCAACTCTGAAATATAATAAAGAGACAGTTAACTCTTAAAGTACCAAGAAAGAGATGACAAAATTTACATCTGCAAAATTTCAAAAATTCTTTCGTCCAAGCTATAGCATACTGAGAATCAAAACAAGAATTCCACGGAATGCTATGTCGCACCTGCCTTATGCTTTCTCAGAAGTAGATACCATGGTTAGACGAAAGTGTACACTAGGTCTGATGAATTTATGTAGAAATTAGAGCAAATTGGACTTACAAACTAGAAAAGATGTAGTTCTATACATAAAGCTCTACAGGCAGTCAACAGAGTTAAAAATATAGGTTAAAGGTATAAAGTAGTCAAACAATCGAGGACACCAGCTTAAGAAAACATTTTATGCCATGTCTGATGATTGTAGGTGGTATAGTTAGTGAGAAAGGACTTGAATGCTTTTGTATATATATTCATGGATGCCAGGTTGACATAGAATTTCCAAGGTCAATACAGCATGATATAAAGGTCAAGGGTACAAATAATAGCAGCATCCCAGGAGAATCTTCAAGCCAAGTTTGATGATTACACCCATTAATCTAAAGAGAGATGGACTCAAACCCTAAGGTCATCACAATTTTGGATGTGAAATTTTACAAAATCAGTAGCATGTGAAATATATGTCAAGGGCTGAAACAAGTGCATTAACCCTTGATTCCATTCTAAGATGAAACTTTATACCAGGTTTGATGATTCTAGATCTCATAGATTGTCAGAGAGAAATGGACTTAATGATAGGGTCGATTGAATTTTGTAAATAAAATTTTACAAAGTCAGCAGAGCATGAAATATGGGTCAAAATAAGTGCAAAAATCCTCTAGATCAACCTAAGTAGAAACTTTATAGCGGGTTTGATGACTGTAGGTATCATAGATTGAGAGAAATGGACCAGTATGCTAGGGCTGACATAATTTTTTACGTAAAATTTTACGAAGTCAGCAGAGCATAAAATATAGGTCAAAGGTCAAAATAAAGGCAACATTCTTCTAGACCATCCTAAGAACAAGAGCTCCGCTGAGCGTGGCAATATATGCCCGATGGGGCGTTAAGTTGGAAAGACAACAAGAGATGACAGAACTTTTGTCAGTAGCTTAAATCTTCAATAATAAGGCTGATTTAAAACTACAAAACAAACTAAGCTAATATGGAATTCCCGGACAAATATTACAAAGGGCCATAATTCCATTAGAACTGAAAGTAGGGTCATGGTTCTTGTTCTCTGCATATCGTCTGATATTTGTACAAACTTTCATTAGGAATCTTAAATGGTTTTCAAGATATGGAGCAGACATGAAACCACTATTTGAAAAATACGAAGATGCATAATTCCGTCAAAACTGAAAGTAGGTTTATGGTTCTTTTTATCTGCACATTGTCTGATGATGCTTCATATTTGTATAAACTTTTATAAACTTTTATGAAGAAATCTAATACGGTTTTTGAGATATGGAGCTGACAAATAATGTTACCTTTTGAACTTTCACCTCTAAGTGTGACCTTGACCTTTGTCGGACATTGTTGAAATACAAGTTCTGCAAGTTGCCTTGATAAGGTACACATTGGACTCAAGTTACAAAAAAATCTTTCAAGAGGTTAAGGAGATATGGAGTGGACACAAATTTAATACAAAATTACAATATGAAAAATACAAGGGGCGTCATTTTGTTAAAAATGAAAGTAGCGTTATGGTTCTTTTTCCCTGCACATCATCTGATGGTGCTTTATATGTATACATATTTTCATGAAGAAATCTTAAACCGTTTTCGAGATATATAGCGGACACGAAGCTTATGTGAAATTACTGTATGAAAAATAAAAAGGGACATAATTCCGTCAAAAATGAAAATAGGGTTATGGTTCTTTTTCTCTGCATATTATCTGGTGGTGCTTTATAGTTATACAAACTTTCATGAAGAAATCTTAAACTGTTTTCGAGATATGGAGCCGACACAAAGCTTATATGAAATTACTATAGGAAAAATACGAAGGGGCGTAATTTTGTTAAAAGTGATAGTAGGGCTATGGTCCTTTTTCTCTGCACATCATCTGATGGTGCTTTATAATTGTACAAACTTTCATGAAGAAATCTTAAACGGTTTTCGAGATATGGAGCCACCGAGGAGCTTATGACTTATATGAAATTTCTGTATGAAAAATACAAAGGGACATATTGCCGTCAAAAATGATAATAGGGTTAGGGTTCTTTTTCTCTGCACATCGTCTGATTGTGCTTTATATTTGTACAAACTTTCAAGAAGAAATCTTAAACGGTTTTCAAGATATGGAGCGGACATGAAAATTAACCATTTGACCTTTGACCTCTAAGTGTGACTTTGACCTTTGTCGGACATCATTGAAGTATGAATTCTGCACGTTGTCTCGATAAGGCGAACATTTGACCAAAGTTTCAAAAAATCTTTTGAGGGGATAAGGAGATATGGAGCGGACACGAAAAGTTAATGGACAGACAGACGAACGGAGGTAACAACATAATAAGACCCCTCTTTGACGGGCGTATAAAAAACTTTATACCAGGTTTGAAGATTGCAGGTATCATAGATGGAGAGAAATGGACTTAAAACACTAGTGTTAACGTAATTTTTGGCATAGAATTTTACGAAGTCATTAGAGCATGAAAGATAGGTCAAAGGTCAAAATAAGTGCAAGGTTCCTCGAGATCATTCTAAGAAGATACTTTATACCAGGTTTGATGAATGTAGGTTCTTAGATACTTTATACCAGGTTTGATGAATGTAGGTATCATAGATTGAGAATAATGGACACGAACGCTAGGGTCTACGTAATTGTGGACGGATGGACGGCATAGAATTTTACGAAGTCATTTGAGCATGAAAATAGGTCAAAGGTCAAAATAAGTGTAAGGTTCCTCAAGACCATTCTAAGAAGAAACTTTATACCAGGTTTGATGAATGTAGGTATCATAGATTGAAAATAATGGACACGAACGCTAGGGTCGACGTAATTGTGGACGGACTGACGGACGGATGGACAGACGAATGGACAGACTGACGGAAAAGTGAACTCCTATATCGCACCTTGCTAAAGCAGGTGCGACAAAAAGACTAAACTTTTTATGAAAATAACAACTTTTTATGAGTTCATGTATGTATGAGCAGAAACAGAAACATTTCATAAACATGATAATTACATGTATCTGTAAGAGACAAACGAAACTTTCTGGACCTCGGTCTATCGAGAGTCATATTATGTTAATACTATAAAAATTCGAAAAATTCCACTTAAATGGTCTCCTCAGCTCCTAGTGATTTTTTTTCACTATTTTGGGAATGGTGCCGGTGCCCGCGGAATTGGGAAAAATCATGTCGTATTCTCATAAAATTTGCAATTTCAGAAACACCTTTATTTAGTCTCAAGTGGTGGGATAGAGGAAATGATACATATATAATATTTACATGCAATTATAGCTACATATCTGCCACTTCTCCAGGCAAGCAAGTAAAATATGTGTAAGATGATCTGTAGAAAAATTCTTCTTGCAATTGGGAATTTTTCAACTTTCAGTTGGGAAAAAAAGATACTATTTTGAATTGGGACTGGTGCCTTTTATGGGTACCACTTTTACAGCGAACAAAATCATTGGCTCCATACCATTATGTCTTGCTTCTTGCTAGTTCCAGGTGAGAAAAGTTTTCGCAGTTATCATCAATACCATCTCTTCTCTGAATCGTGGCATCCATTATTTAAATACTAGAATACTGAATGTACCTTACAAATCCTAAAAATTGGGACTCATCAAAAAGATGCAAACCGAAAGTCAAACAGTGTAGACCTGATCAGACTGCTCCTTTGGAGCAGTCTGATCTGCGTCTGCACTGTTTGCTCAGCCCTATCTGTCCCAATATTTACAATTTTCATGAAGCTAGCCTGGTTAGGCCTATATTTGTTCTCTCCTTATCATTAATCTTACCTTAGAGGCTCATCAAATCTAATTGTAGCAGCACTATGGAACACAACATGGACGTTTTTCTCGAGGATTTCTTTGTCTGAATGACTTAAGCCAAGAGCTGGTTGACAAATATCTCCATTAATTGGAACAAATTTCTCATAGAACTTTGGCTGGTCCTTCCGTAATTTTTCAAAAACCTGAAAAAATTAAGAACAATTTATGTGATCACTTCAGACCTCTAAATCCTAGCAAAAAAACATACTTTACTCCAATATAACTACTATACAAGTTTTTGAAAAAGCCAAAATTTCTGCAGGATGCTAATAATTGTCTCGCATGTCAGAGGGCTGATGAATACAATTTAAACCACAAAACAGTTGTAAAGATACTTATTTATTTGGTTAAAGGACGAGAGTTTACAGTCCCAAACTTACCGCAAATATGTAAATCAGTCCTGTGTATTTCAGCTATGCTTTTTCTCTTTTATGCTGATTTAACAGAAATCATCCTGTCATTGTTCTTTTGATTCACAACGCACAGGGATACTATCAATTTTCCTACCTGTGCTGTTGACCAATCCGGTACAATACAAAATGACTGTCGATCGAGAGTTCAGTCAAAACCATTACCAATAGTGGTAAATGACAGAATTTTCAATGGCTGTCGAATGATTTGATATTGCTTTTGATTGTCTCAGTCAACAGTTTTAGCTTTTATGGTAACTGAATGGCTGGGTCAACAGCACAGGTAGGGAAATTGGTATTAACACTGTGAAAACAGCCACAGTTATATAAGGCCTAAAATAACAAGAGCTGTCGCCTGACAGCATAGCTCGCCTGAATTGGTGCTTGTTCATCACACAGCCGCTATGGTGGTGTGGACTGCTATGCATAAAACTTCATGCAAGCATGTCCATAATGAAAACACATTTATAAACAAAGCTATCTCAGAAATATGTCTTAAAATAAAATTAAAATAAAAAAAAATGAAATGAAATTTCAAAGTCCATGAGCTTGAGGTAAAAAAACAGACGGGTAGGGGGGAGGGGGTGGGGGGTAATTGGGAATGCTATGCATAAAACTTCATGCAAGCATGTCCATAATGAAAACACATTTATGAACAAAAGCTATCTCAGAAATACATGTAAGTCTTAAAATAAAATTAAATTAAAAAAATGAAATGAAATTTCAAAGTCCATGAGCTTGAGGTAAAAAAACTGACGGGTAGGGGGAGGGGAGGGGGGGGGGGGGGGGGGGCTAGGATATATCAAAACCCTGAACCATTATCTAACATCAGTCCAAGTATTAGTATCAACTGAGTCCATCATCGTGGCACTGTGAAATTATGTCTTCATAAATATAAAACTTTAACCAAAATCTTTAAGACAAAATTCTGAGTCCATGACCTTGACTTCAAGGTCATCCAGTGGGGTAAGTATAAGGTGTTTTGTGAAAACTCAAAAAAGAGTCTAACATCAGTTCAAGTATAAACTAAATCTCTGCAAAGCATTATGAATCAGTTTGCAATTACAAAACTTTAAAAAAGACAAAAATTTCCTAAGTCCCTGACCTTGACTCAAGATCACTGAGCGGGGTTGGGGGAGTACTCTGTAGATCTAACTACAGTGCAAATATAAAAAGAATTCATCTATGGGTTGAGCAGATATGTGTCTTTAAAAAACTTTAACCAAAACATCCAATCAATAAAAAGACAATATTCTAAGTCCATGACCTTGATATCAAGGTCACAGAGGGGGGTGGGGGTAGTACCTTTGAAAACTTTAGACCAATATCTAACTTTAGTGTAAGTATCAAAGGAATCCATCCATGGGTTAAGGAGATATTGGGCTTTATAAAACTTTAACCAAAACATCCAGTCCAAAAAAAATACAAATTTTCTAAGTCCATGACCTTGACATCAAGGTCACGGAGTGGGGTGGGGGTGGTACCCTGTTAAACCTTAGACCAATATCTAACTACAGTGCAAGTATCAAAAGAATCCATCAATGGGTTAAGGAGATATAGGTCTTTAAAAAACTTTAACCAAAACATCCAATCCGAACGCCGACGCGGACGCGGACGCTGACGCCGTGGTGACAACAATAGCTCTTCCTGAACTTTCGTTCAGGCGAGCTAAAAACGTGTGTTTCAGGTTACCTGACCCTGCCTAATTTTTTGCCTCCGACCCTAAATTTTTTTTGCATTCTTATGGGATTTCAAAGGGATTTACCTGTTCAGCTAAACTGTTTCCCTATCCTCCCCATGTAAAAACTTTTAACAAAATAAAAGTAATTGTACGACCTACCATCCCTATTTTAAAATTTCAAGTAACCTGAAACACACATATTTTTCCTTTCGGCTTAAATGACAACTTACCGGACAGTTTGCTAATTCTTCCATTCTTTGTTCAATGTCTTGTGATCGTTTTGGTCTAACTAATAAATACACTTTGTCAACATTTGGACAACTCCGTAACAGTTTTTCAATTAAAACTTTTCCTATAAATCCTGTCCCTCCAGTTATGAACACACTTTTTCCCGAATAATACTCCGCAACAGATGGCAGAACAGTCTCCATGCTGCTGGTTGCCTCCGAACTAGTCATCATTTTGTTTAAATTCACACTAGCCACTTTAAAATGCTATGACTGCAGCATGAAAATTTCTTTCGCTCAAACCTCTGAAAAAGAAAATATTTATTTCATGCAAATGCATTACTAAAGCTATGCAATCAGGAATACTATATGAATCCTCTTATAAACATGGCTGCTGTAACAAATACCATGTCCCTCTGTTTCCAAAATACTGTCATAATAACCTGCCAAAATTGCAAAATTCTAAATATAAATTCTAAGATACTTAAGGTTTTATATGGTCATATGTTTACCTCATCATGGTCCTCAAGTCTTTCATGCAATCGTCAAAGTTCAACTGTGAGCCTATCATTCTTACATGGTTAAAATCACTTAGTTAATACTATTTATTGGAAGCAACTGGCAATCGACTGATAATGATTTGTTGTTCATTAGGCACAGATATAACCACCTTTCATAAAATGTAACGCCACGATCCCCTGGACAATGCATTTTTTTAATTTTTGCAGATGTAAATTTTGTTGTCTGCTTTTTGGTGCTTAAAGAATTAAGGGATGATAATATCTCCAAAGCAGATCCTTTGAACACATGCCTTGGCTACTCTACTCTTCAAGAAAAGAATTTGCTCTGACACTGGAAAGCAAATTCTTACATTTAAAGGAAACCTGACTCTGTCTCAACACCCCCTCTTACTTTGCAGTTCAAAGGAAGTTCCTTCCAACGAAGTATCTACTGCCGGTATTCTGAATCTGTTAACTTTTCTCCATAGCAACAATCCCTTAAGATATCTCCCTTGTGAGAATGGTGCCTAAACCATGGCTGTTATCTCCCTTGTGACAATGGTGTCTAAAACTATGGCGGTTATCTCCTTTGTGAAAATGGTACCAAAACCATAACCATTATCTCCCATGTGAAAATGGTGCCCAAATCAGGCAGTTATCTCCCTTGTTAAAATGGTGCCCAAACCATGGCAGTTATCTCCTTGTGAAAATGGTGCCCTAACCATGTTGGTTATCTCTCTTGTGAAAATGATGCCCAAATCATGGCTGTTTCCACCATGGTTTGGGCTCCATTTTCTCAAGGGAGAATACACTGGTAGTACATCCATTAGACTAGTGCCAGGTACATAGTAATAATAACTATGTACCTGGCATTAGATTGCTACTCATCTAACGTATTAAGGTGTAAGGGCACACCATCATTTTTTTCTGACCTTTTTTTCAAAGAGAGACAACTTTTGTGACTTCCTGTTTGGTTCCCTGCATAATTAAACTCTTCCAAAAAGGGGTAAACTCTTAAAGGTAAGTGTTTTGCTTCTTCCAGCAGCAAATTCTTACCCCCACTGAGGAGAGAAGTAAAAACGGCAGAGTTGCATCCAATGAAAAAGTATCTATTTACCTTAAAGGGCTACTCATCTGACGATGTGTTAAGTATATTAATTTCTTGGCCAACACAATTTGCTTAATTAATACAAGTAAAGACAATATGCACTTACTGGTAGTTTGTATAAAGAAATTTATCACTATACAAACAAAAAGGCAAGATAACTTTTGAACTTGACATAGATTCGTGTAAAACTGATGCAGACAGGTTATAATGTATACCAGGGTTTGAAATTAACTTTTTTTTCTCACTTGCTAAATTTAGCAAGTGCTCAATTTTTCTACTTGCTAAAACAGGAAGTCCACTTGCTTTTTCTCTGAATGCCATAATTTTATGTAATTATACCATTAAATACCCTGTATTGTTAGTTTATGCAATTAGTAATGTATCCCAGCTGGGTGGGCCGTCTTTTTAGCTTTAAAAAAATCGGGCATATGGCCCCCTAGCCCAGGCTATTTTCTAAGTTCAAATCTATGGGCCGTTAAAGTTGGGGAAAGACAGAAAAAAAAAGGAAAAAGGCTTGGATGAACACAGTGACTCATATTGACCTAGTGGTTCTCATTCATTATACTCCCTTTTTCCCTATCTGACAGACAATATAAAGTATCTTACCAATGAGGCTTTACCTCACAAGGGCCATGCCTACACACCCTACCAGGTTATCTTCACAGCTACTAGTTTCATATCCCAAAGCAACTATGAGCTCTTTCTCCGACTTCTTTGCAGTCTTTATAGGGACAGTGGGTTTTGGGCCCATAGAGCCAGTCTTGATGGGTTTATTTTCAGAAGGTTTTTCTACCTGATCCCCCGTTTTGCCCCTTTTCCAGTTCACAATTAATATCTGTCCATGTTTATTGATTTGAGAACATGTGCTTTTTGATCAAACTGAAAACAGACGCTTGCAGATGCGAGTTGTCACAGACGCTTGACGAGGGGCACCGTATTGGGGAATCAATATAAGGCAAGCACCTGGGTGATCAAGACGAGTTTGCGACTGCGCATCTTGTTCTGCACATAAACAAAAACTTAACACTTCCGGATTAGTTCTTTGCACCGAGAAAACTACACTCGCAAAGAAAAGCAAGTGGCGTTTTCTTGGACTCGCAATCTGTAAATTTTGGTCGCATTTTGCGAGTATGCGAGTCTAAATTCGAACCCTGTATACTGTCATCTTTCAATATATATACCATAAAAATAGGTCTGAGCAAACAGTGCAGATCCAAACCAGACTGCCCTTAAGGGAACAGTCTGATGGAAATCTACACTTAGTGCCATCCCTTCTGTATCTTTTAGACGCAGAACTGCATTGTGATTTTAAACTGTTCCATTTTCAGGACAGTAACAGTAATTACTGTATTAATCCTATTAAATGCCATGGGAGAGTAGAATTTTGTGAGGGGGGGGGGGGGGGGGGCATTATTTAGAGCCTTAAGTGTAGTAAATCAGCCACTGCCAAAGTATCTATGATAACTTAACGATAACTTTCAGATAAGCAATATAAAAGGTGATAGTTTTATTTCAGAGGAAGCAAATCTACTTTTTTGCCTCCCTTCTCAGTAGGGATCAGCTCTTAAAGAAAAGAATTTGCTCTCCTAGGAGCAAAGTCTTTCCTTTTAGAGCAGACCCCATTTCAAAGAGGTAACATATGCAAAAATTTTGATTTTGATTTGATTTGTTGCTTAACGTCCACGGTAAACAACTTAGGTCATGTCGGGACGGTCAGTTAACCTAACCACACTATTCCTGGGCAGGCTTAGACCTCCTAAGCGGTCAACCAGTACTAAGTGCACATACTTTCGCCAGTAACTGACAACTGTCCTTCCTGAATCAGTGGAAGGAGAAACCAAAGTATGTGGCCAGACCAGGTATTGAACCCAGGACCTCTGACTTATGAGTCAGGTGCCCTACCGATTGCGCTACGCGGCCCACATAGAAGCAAACAGGAATTCTTGAAAGTTAATTAATATAACATAATAACTGTCATTATTTTCGGAAAGAGGCAGGGGGCTTTTATTAGAACTGGGGCATTTATTTGGATTAATAAGGTAATATTTTAAGTTCCCAATTTTTAGAATTCTTATGGTAAGGCTAGCAAGTTTAAATTGTGATCCAATGACTTGGATGAGAAAAGCTGACTGAGTTTTTGGACAGTGCTGTAAATGCTAATATTGCACATCTGACAAAATTCTAGCAAATTTACCTGTCTGCTTCACAGCAATTTCATATTCAATTAAATTGAATATGAAATTGCTGTGAAGCAGACAGGGATATACATCATAGAAACTCAAGAGTGTCACTGCCATTTTAAACAGTAATGATTTTGTTTTAGAACACCTAACTTTTAAGCGCCAAACAAGCAGGTGACAGAATTTACATCTGCAAAATTTCAAAAACGTGTTTTGTCCAAGCCATATATCATATTGAGAAATCAAAGACTGGAAGACAAACATGGTAGATCCAAGGAAGGTGGCTCATTATAACTTTGTTATCATTAAAACAGCTGACAGTTGCATGAATTACTTCCCGGACCATGATGATGTGAACATACAGCCATATGACCTGTGACATGAGAAAACCAACAAAGTGGCATGTGAGCCCAGGAATTTTTGATTGGTTGATTTGATGCTTAACGTCCACGGTAACTAAGGTCATGTCGGGACGTTCAGTTAACCTAACCACACTATTCCTGGGCAGGCTTAGACCTAAGCGGTTAACCAGCACTAAGTGCACATACTTTCGCCAGTAACAGACAACTGCCCTTCTTGAATCAGCGGAAGGAGAAACGAAAGTATGTGGCCAGACCGGGATTCGAACCCAGGACCTCTGACTTACGAGTCAGGTGCCCTACCGATTGCGCTACCCGGCCCGGCGTGAGCCCAGGAAAGTTTCAGATCAGCCCTGTCTGATCAAAGTCTATACTGTGGGCTTAGGGTAGCTGAGGATCTAAGCAAGCAGATAGCAAAGACTCTGATCAGACTGGGTGGATGTCACGGATGATCTGAGTCTTCACTAGGCACACATCAACATGCCACTTTGTTGGTTTTGTCATTTCGGGAATTTTTCAAATGTGACATAATATTGGTCTATACTTCAATATTTAAAGATTATATGCGAGGAATTTTGCAATTTTGTCAGGTAACTAGATTATTAATTTAGGAGAAAGAGGGCAGATCAGACTACTGGAGCAGTCTGATCTACACTGTTTGCATCTTTGTATACTGATGGTCTTAGGAACATGATGTGCAGCTTTTCAACGTAGGCTCAAGTTTATACAAGCAGATTATCAGCAAGAATCTAGCCCTCAAGGAGCACGTTTGTACCTTCACTCGATTCTCTTGTTGCAACTTCAGACTCTTTTGAGGAGATTGACAGTGACACAGCATCGAAGGGGATCTTAGCACCATAACAAGCCCCTAGTGCCCCCAGCCTGGAAAGCAACACCTGTGCCTTGCTTGCTGCTAATCACATGTTACAACCATTTAAGCTGTCAGATATTGCAGTTACTTGTCAAGTATCAGTTCTGCCATCATTTGTCAAGGCTCAAACACTCCTACCTTCACTTGATCTAAACAAACTATTGGTGATATTTCTGATCCACTTTAATATTTAGCTCTCTCACATGTTAGCTAACATAAGCTACTGCAATCACTTTTGCAACTGAAAAACAGCAAGAGTTTAGCAACAATTAAACATGATGTCCATCTTAATTGTGTTGGCAACACAATGTAAACAGCACCTGCAAGGGAAGTCACTCTGTGAGGCCGTTAACAAATCAGATTCAACATTTCACACCCGTATTCAAAAACGTATTTACAGCGCCGTTCACTGGCTGAGTGTTAAACCAACTTTTTAGTAATCAATACAGACTTACCTGAAAGCTGTTTAAATCACAAAAATGAAAATTTTAACCAACATTTGCAACGTGCAAAGCCCCGCCCATTGGTTTTCGGGAGAAGCCACGCGTTGAAACCTCAATCAATAACTGACACAAATTAAAGTTTACTTACAGATCATTACAAACTGGTAAACAATGCTGATTACCTGATCTTAATCATTTGATTTAATATGTCGAGCTAAGATGTTTTCCACATCATCGCTTAATCACGGAAGCTTATCTCGCCGGTTTCATTTCATCAGAGGTCAAAGGTCATCATGTATCACGCATTCTTTGATTGGTCCAAGGCCATGGAGCGATTTCCACTGGCAGAGACCTTGTACGCTAGAAATAATTTATATGCTGATATTAAGTTTTCTGCCCTTTTTGTAGGTTTCTTGACAATTAAGATAAAATTAAAATCAATATGCCTTGCTGAGCTGACTTTCATGCTACAGTTGCTAAAACATATTGCGACAAAGTGAAACATAGTATCCACTAACAAACGATACCTATCTGATGATTTCACTTTATCCTCCTATGACTACTCTATAGGCGAGCGTCAGCCAAGGAAGCTCCCAGTACCTATTTACGCCTTTGGTATGACGCGACCGGGTATCGAACCCACGACCTCCCGCTCCCGAAGCAGGCGCTCTACCACTTGAGCCATCGTGGCCAGTAAATTTATGTGCTGTCCTATCTCCTATTTGTACACATTAATAAACTTTTATGGAAATTCTCGGTACATAAAATCACCGGATCGGGCTAAATCACCGGATCGGACCGGATCACAGAAGAGAGTAGGGTATGAGAATCCTATCTATCTCCATATACTGCCTTATCAGTTTTCTTTCTTTCAGTTACAGAAGAGAGTAGGGTATGAGACTCCTATCTATCTCCATATACTGCCTTATCAGTTTTCTTTCTTTCAGTTACAGAAGAGAGCATGGTATGAGACTCCTATCTATCTCCATATACTGCCTTATCAGTTTTCTTTCTTTCAGTTACAGAAGAGAGCATGGTATGAGACTCCTATCTATCTCCATATACTGCCTTATCAGTTTTCTTTCTTTCAGTTACAGAAGAGAGTAGGGTATGAGACTCCTATCTATCTCCATATACTGCCTCACGCCCTCGCTGACATTTTAGACTTTTTAAACTAATTAAACAGAACTTTGAAAGCTATACTCAACAGTGAATAAATGGGTTGAATTTGTGGTGGATTGCCAGAAATGTGAGCACCACAAAAAATTGCTTCATGAAATTACCCCGTAAATCTTGCCTTAAATGGTTCTTTGGGCAGTTAGAGCAGAAATAATACCTGCTGGATACATCACATTAATAAGTCCTAGATGCGATGAGGACTCCTTCAAACCCACATAAAAAGTAATGTATCACTTGCACACACTATATGATGCAAAACATAAACATTAATAGTCAAAGAAAATATCGATAAAATAGCTGTAAATGGTAAAATTCGGGTCCGATCCGGTGATTTTGCCCGATCCGGTCCGATCCGGTGAGTACACGTACCCGAAAATTCTGAATCTTTATTTTAGATAGTCTCATTTGAAAACAAATACAGATTCATTACCATTTGGCACAATCATGGAAAGATTCCGTGCCGGGATTAGAAGTTCATTTTACAGATTAATTCCCTCGTGCCTCATTGTGAATTGGGGTAGAGGAAAGGGTCGTGGGAACCGGGTTACTAGAAAGACCGGAAAACACCAAATGACAGGAAAAACGCCGAAAAACGCCGGAAAACACCAAAATTCTGCAGGAAAAAACACGAAATGTAGTCCAGTTTTATATTTGTTTGACCAAATTTTATTTAACTGATTTAGTTTTTATAACAGTTAAAAAAGTAGATTCATCCAATAGCGCAAATAATTTTTACTATTTTTCGGCACTCGGTAAATCCCGCCGCAAAGCACTCAAATTCTGCAGAAAACCCCGAAATTTAGTCTAGTATAATATTTGTTTGAAAGTAGTTTGAAAAGTAGAGTTGAGCAATGAAATTTAATTGTTTTCGGCGTTATAAATTTATCGCTTCATTATGTATGCTGCATGTACAAATATGTAAATGAAATATCATGGAATGAAAAAAAAAGAAAAAAAAAAAAAACAAAAAAAACAGCAAAACAAGAACAAGATAGAATCTTCGTATTTTCTATTTTTATGACATTAAAACGCATCATTTGAGCATAAAACCTCCCTTTTGAAGTGTTTGCCTGCAAACTTTTGATGTTTTCCGGCGTTTTTCAACAGTTAAGAAAAGAAGATTCATCCAATAGCGCAATAATTTTTACTATTTTTCGGCGCTCGGTAAATCCCACCGCAAAGCACTCAAATTCTGCAGAAAAACCCGAAATTTAGTCTAGTATAATATTTGTTTGAAAGAAGTTTGAAAAGTAGACTCATCCAGTTGAGCAATGAAATTTAATTGTTTTCGGCGTTATAAATTATCGCTTCATTATGTATGCAGCATGTACAAATATGTAAATGAAATATCATGGAATAACGCCCCCCCCCCCCCCCCCCCCCCCGAAAAAAAAAAAAAAAAAAAAAACAAGAACAAGATAGAATCTTCGTATTTTCTATTTTTATGACATTAAAACGCATCATTTGAGCATAAAACCTCCCTTTTGAAGTGTTTGCCTGCAAAATCTTGATGTTTTCCGGCGTTTTTCGGTCATTTGGTGTTTTCCGGTCTTTCTAGTAACCGGTGGAGAACCTGCTTTTTCACTATACGTTTTTTTTTTCAATAACATTGAGCAGGCACTATGAAATAAGCAAGGCAGTAAAAAAAGTTTTTTTTTCAAGAAAAAGATGTTTAAATATCCCTTTACTTTGCACGAGTTCTTTTCAGTGTAGCTGATTGTTGTTTTACATTTGTTCGTCGAAGTAAAAACCCTAATTGACTTATGCTTTCATTTGCTTATGTTCACAAACAACAAAAAAGAAACATGTCTATGTCTATATTCTTACTGTACATACTGTATTCTTACTGTATCCGAGACCCAGAATAGTCTCTCGACTCTTGGGCCCCTTCTGGTCTTCTTTCATATAACTGGTTGATTCCGGCATGCGTTAATGGGTACGAATAGCAGTCTGGTTCAAACTTGTTTGCCTTATCTTTCCAAAATTTGTTCAATCTGGACTTAAACTGGTTGATAGTGTCAGAAGTAACTATTTCTTCTGAAAGGTTTTTCCAATCAATGATAACTCTTTGTGAAAAAATGTTTCCTTAAATCAAGTCTATATTGCTTTTTGAAAAATTTCTGATTATGTCCTCTGGTTCTAGTTGCTGGTTGTATTTTAAAGAGTCTGTCTTTATCACATTTATCTATGCCTTTAATGATTTTAAAAACTTCAACTATATCTGCGCGTGATCTTCTATATTGTAATGATGGTAGCCCTAATTCTTTCATTCTTTGAGTATAATTCATGCCTTGAAAACTGCGCAATAACCTCGTTGCTCTCCTTTGAACATTCTCAAGAGCTACGCAGTCTTTCTTGTAGATAACTGACCATACTGTGGAGGCATATTCTAAGTGCGGTCGCACGAGGGCTTTGTAAAGGTTAAGAAACATTGTTTTATCCAAATGGCTAAATGGTCTTTTAATGATACCGAGATTCCTGTTAGGTTTCTTTACCATTGCTTGAATATGAGGTATGAATTTAAGTTTGTTGTTTATTAAAACTCATAGGTCTTTCTGTTCCGAAACTTGGTTTATCTCTTTGAGTTCTCCATTATTATTCTTATAGTAGGTAGCAACATATTTATCACTGCCTAAGTGCATATGATAATTACACTTCAAATAGTAAAACTTTATATTCCATTTGTCTGACCAGTCATCTTTACTGTGAATTAAGGTCTCTTTGTACGACATTAGCATCATTTTTGTTGTTAACTGTAGCAGATATCATGGCATCGTCAGCGAATAACATTACCATACTGTGTACTACATCTGGGAGGTCACTGATATATACCAAAAACAATATAGTTGCAAACAGACCAAAACTTTACATAAGTTTTTAATAAGGGAAATATTTCTCAAATCTTACTTTTTTTTATACTTCTTTAGGTGATATAACTGGATATGACTTAAAAACTGAAAAGAAAATTGACGATTGCTATCAAAATTTTAATTTACTTGAGTCACCAGCCCTTACCCAAAAGTGTTAATTTGGCAGCGCAATTCAGGGGCGGATCCAGAAATGTAGGAAAGGGGGTTCAAATTAGATGAGGGGGGTTCGATTTGTGCAGTTTGACTATTTTTTTTTCAGAAATTCCCCATGAAAATGAAACAATTAAGGCTGAAGAGGGAGTTCGTTTGAACCCCCCGAACCCCCTCTGGATCCTTGTTTTGGTTTATATTGTAGTAACCCTGAGTAAAAGCTGAACTCAAAATAAAATGGTCTCAAATTATCTGGTCCAGATGTACCCAGGGTTATAAAATGTAGAAAATCCTATTTGGCTGGTTTGACAGATTGCTGCTCTCTTTGGATATGGATGTTGGTTAAACAGAGAAGTTTTTATTTCCACTCAGCGGGAGTGGAAATTTTGTTTTTGTCAAGATGACCGACACCACTGACTTAATTAGCAGGAAAGTCAGAAATCCTTAATTGCTACCAAGTGAGGCTCAGACCTACAGTTTTTTATAAGTCTAACTCTGACTTGCCAGAGTGAAATGAGTGAACAACAATTAAATGAATTTAAGAATCTATTTGTTCTAATTATCTTTTATTAACTACTAAATATTTACAACATGCACATGTTTAAAGTATAACAGTAATGTGACATTAAAGCAATAATATTTTAAGTAATTTATCTCAATGATATTAAGTTACCCAAAGTATAAAATTGGCCAAATAATTCTGAGTTCTTTCTAGATATTAATATGCCCAAATAATATTAAGTTCTTTTTAGATACTTAAATTATGAAATAATATTAAATCTCACAATCCCAAAGAATATGCAGAAATAATTAAATAATTCCAAAGCTGCATATGACTCTGATTTAAAATTTCTAATTTATTTTAGCTGTGAAAATTAAGCTCAAAATTACAAAATGCTATTTTCCAGTAATTTCTGTTATTTTTAATTTAAGCCAAAATAAGCAATTTATTAATTAAATATTAATCCTAAATGAATTTCTCAAGAATAATTTCCACAAGATGTTAACACTTTAAATCCCAAAGACAGAGTCAAATTCCAATACACATAATGCCAATATATAGAGGTGCCAAAATAAGGTGAAATCTGATTGGCTAAGAGCTTGACACACCTCTAATTAAACAAATAAGGCCCTTTATTTATCATCAAAAACACACAAATAAACAATAATATCAACAATCTCAAAATGTCAGTTGAATCCTTGAACAAATGTCCATCCTAAGGCAAACATTTGGATATCTGACACTCACTAGAAAGCCCTTAAATTTGGTGTAAATCTCACCCACAAATATGGTCAAAAATCCAAGATGGCTGCCTTATGGTCATGGAAAAGTCAAGGACCCTTTTTAGCTCATATTAATGATAATAGCTCCTAATAAATCTCCAAAGTATGATAAAAATGCACAAAATATATACCTCAAAATATCTGCAAAACAATAATTATGAAAACTACTTTAAAAGCTAAAAAATTTGAATAGTTCTAATTCCTGACCCAGAGTCTGGAATTCCAAGAATGTAAACAAAGTAGCTTTTTCATAATCACTGCTTGACAGCAGGCTTTTGAGACATAAAACAAACTAAAATAATGAATAAATGGTAGTTTTTGCATGTTCATCTATACACTCAGCAGAAACAAGGCAAATACAAGTAATTAAAACAGGAAAGTCACATAAGCTAAAGCAGGATTACAACCGGGGAAATGCTGAAATAGCTTTTTACCATTTTCTAAGCTAATTCAAACTCGACAGTCTCGAAACTTACAGCAAAGTCATGTTATTTACTTTCCTTCACTAATCTACCAAAAAACATGACTTTGATGCACTAATCATTATGTAAGATAGAAAAAACATATATTTCAAAGGGTGAAAATCCAGGTCCTCCACAATATTTTAGTCCTTTTTTTATGCGATATCCCTGACTTGTCGGCATTGAACCGACTCGTATTCCCGTGGACCAATTGCTAGCCAGTGGAAAATTGCTGGTTTCTTGTTTGCTAATTTGTCTGGAAAGACCAGTAACCATGCATGATACCGCACTTGTTTTGTAAATTTACCTGTCGCAGCGCAATGAACTTCAAGAGGCGAAGCGAGTAGCGCATTTTGCGGAACCCTAACAAACAAGCTCAAACTACTCGCTGAAACAGTTATTTTTCTCATTTGCGGGAGAATCACCTCGCCGGCAAAAGGCTAAGATGTTTCAGTCCTTTCACTCCCAAATACAAACGAGCTTCCCAACTTTTCCTCAGAATTGGTGAGAGCTACCAGTTTTTCTTATTAATCAGTGTTAATTTTTATTATCCCGTACACAATGCCCGCCCCCTCAGCCGCCCCCCCCCCCCCAAGAAAAAAAAGACTAAAATATGGCTGTTGGAATTCCCTTTTACTTTTACGTATTACTGCATGGTGTAACCAATATATACTATCTTTAGAACACAATGTGCATTATTAATTGATTTTTTCTTACAAACCTCGTTTTTGTCCTGTTTGTTTCAAGCTTTCACCCATTTATTATCAAATTTTGGTAAATATACGTTTTACTCGGAAACTATAGATATTTTCATGTATATTTATTACACAATATCATATGACCAGAAACACCATGTGTTATGCGTGCGGATGGCTGAAAACAGCTGTACTATTTTCTTCGCCAAAAGTTGAGGATGTCTTCAAAGTAAATGTAACTAGATTACCAGAAATTCTAACACCGGTCGTCTATATAGCCATTGGTAAAATCTAGTGATATATTAAGTGACGGGCGGACTAGCGTGACGTTATTTAGCGCCATTCGGACGTCATTTTGATTCTTTGGTGACGTCAGTTTTCATTTCCATGAGGATAGACGGTGTAACGTCGTTTTCGCGCATTAAAATTTACAAAATACATGTAAATGCCTCTGTTACAGTCAAATTTGTTGGCGGGATTTTTTCATGTTATAATGGCGGAAAACTGGAAAATCTGACGGAAACACTTGCATTTTCGTCGTTTCTTGCGTGTTAGAATCGAAATAGATTCTTGCTAATAAGTGATTTGTTGCCTGAGATATCAATGGTTGTTGGTCAGTCGTCAGTGATATATCACCTAGCTTTCAGCATGTTCAGTATGAAGATAAATGCATTTTTTAATCATCAAAACCAATGCTAAAGCACAGTAAAAATACTTATATATTTTGAAAGTCGTAAAGCGACCAAATTTGTCATTTTCGTCAAAATCGGCTCTGGGTATGGGTATCGGCTCTCTGGGGACAAAAATGAGCCTTGTAATACCACGTCTTTCATTTAAAATTTTGATTTTCTAAATGGAAAATGGGATTTACTAAGGGAAATAACTGCTCACTCTCTCTCTGTCTCTCTCTCTGTCTGTCTCTCTCTCTTTGGTATATTTTTAAGATATATAAATGCTGAGTATGTGACTGCAGTCTAATATCCAAAGCACAAATTTGAAAGTATTTGGGTCTGGACTCAGGAGACTACTATATATGCATCAAGCCTTTTGGCAGATCAGATATTACATGAATTAAGCATGAATAAAATATTGTTCAAATTAAAATTTGTGCATCCCGATTAAACAATCTTTATTTCGACTATGCATGATACGGGGATATAGTATCTATAATATCTACATCAATATTTAGAAACATGAAAATTAGAGTCCAATTTTAGATTTCTTTTGGTCGAAATCTTTAATAAGCACATTGGACCGCGTTGGCCACTTAATTGCTGTATGTGCTTTTCGGTATTTATATGCTTTTCGGTTTTTCTGAGCTTTACGGAATTTCCATTAGTCTAAATTTCCATGTCTTTCGGTATTTCTTGGGACCGCAAGAAACAAGCTGCTTTTGCGCTTGATATGAAACAAGTCATCTCGATAACAAGAGGAAAAATATTTTTTTTTCTTCAGAAAGTTATCTATGGTTTAGATACAGATCATCATGGAAAGAAACAACGTTAGTTCGTATATTGAAGATAAGAATATTTTGGTCTTCTGGTTCATATGTTGTTCAAATTCCCCGTATCATGCATAGTCGAAATAAAGATTGTTTAATCGGGATGCACACCTGTATTCGCTTGACACTTTAGTTCCGGCCGTGTGTCAAATAAGAACACACTTTGATGTACCAGGATATTGCCTCACATTTATGTGGGGGGGGGGGGGGTCAGTTATCCAGTTTTGATCTTTTAAAAATAGATATATATATTTTTTTTAAAGAATAAAATAAGGAAGTGTCTCCAGGTACGGAACCCTATCCCAAGACTCTTGGTAAGGAACCAGTACCTGGAGACAGTCCAAGGAGAATTGGCTTCAGGTACGGCAGCAATTTTCAACAATATGAATGGAGTAATTTTGCTAATTTAATACATTAAAATCGCCTTTTGTAAAAAAAATTTTATGTTGCCATCTCACTAGGGAAAATAAAAACGTCAATCAGTAATTTGCATTATTTTGACTGATGCAGATAAACTGCAAAAAGATACACCCAGGTGACTTATTTGATCGCCTGCAAACAACTATCATTCCATTTTAATCTGTACAAACATACAATGACATTAATTCTTGTATTTTAATAATTCTGTGATAAGCAATGTAGACCCAAAACAGACACCTTTAACACATGCAGTGCTCCTGAATATGCCTTTCAGGACAATGAAAGACTGTTGTCAAATGGTTTTAACACATTATGTCATTGGTGCAAAGTGAAAACTCAGATTAGTCTGGACATCATCTCAGTATGTGCAGGCTTCAGTCTAAGCCTAATCAGTGACTTATATAGATACCTGTGACTCGCATCTGCGGTTAAATATAGGTATTTTTCAGTTGACGCTTGAAGCGCCACTGGACAGGCAAGTGGCGGAAAAATATTGATAATTTTATCGCCTGCTTATTTCGCATCAGGACTTATTATAATTGCATGTAATTTCTTCTCTTATTATCATTGTTTTATTTTATATGTGTAAATATTGTGTTCATACAAACCTTTGCGTTAAATTGTGTACATGATTTCCGACATTTTGATACAAACTTGATGAGATTTTATACAGTAGTTTTAGTTTCCCTTGATAAAACAGGTCAGCAGGATTTTCAAAGTTAATTTTGTGCATATGGAAGCGTTTGTTACTGTCAGCGAGTAAAAGCATTATAATTGCACTAATTATGCAGGGATTAAATGATTAAAAAAACAGAGACCTTTGCAGACTTTAATCAGCACTTCACTACAGTAGTCAACTTAATTACTACAGCAATCATGGGAAACATGCATGTTTGTGTCTTCTTCAAATTTTATTGCTTTTGCTGTTTTCACTTTTCATTCCTCAGTTGTTTGCGAAATATATTTAAAATGACGTACGGGAAAACTTTTCTTTTTTTTGCATTGGGATGAGGATATTATCTTGACTCCCTCTTAAGAGACTATATATGCAGTGAAAGAAGTATTAAAAGCCAGTGACCAAGATTCAAACAAAATGAGAAAGCTGGAATTTCTATCAGAACAGGGGATTTTCGGTGTGTTCATATCACTACAAAATTCAAAGCTTACTTTATCATTGAATAATATTTTCACTACGAAAACACTTATAGAATGGGCGATGCAGGACGATAACTATTGATAGAAATTCCAGCTTCCTCCAGCTTGTTTCAACTATGGCGGTCTGGAAGGGACGCTGCAGTCCCAGCCCGATTTGCCTCATTGGAACCTAAAGTGAAGACGCAAGTCACTGAAGCTATATAGGTCACTGGCATAATGGGTAGCGAGGGCTGAGCATCTTAGTTTTCTTCTTTCTTCTTTTTAAATAGTGCTTTCTACTTTTCTTAGATTTAATATGATTGTATCAATTTGCTATATCTTGCTGTATTAATTAGCTAATTTCAAATTTTTAGTGTGTACATGTATATATTTTTTGAGTCTTTTTATCTTTGAATTTAAAAAGAAATTACAAGGGGTCCAGTGTTCTCCCCAGAAATTTCAGAAGACATGTCGCTTTTAGCACAAATATCAGATTTTGACTTGCTGATCAATTTTTAAAATCCTTAATATAGCAATATTTTGTCAAAATTAGCCTAAATTTACATTATAAATAATTTACTGATGATCCTTAATGCATTTAAAACAAATTTTACTGGCTAAGAAATGAAAATAATAGCACTTTAATTAATTTTCTTTCGTATTTAAGGCATGTTGCAAAGGTAATTTGAAGAGGAAGGCATGTTCCACGCGACATGCCTTAATGGTCTGGGGAGATCCCTGGGGTCATTATTATATAGACCAGTCAAAAGCCCTTAACACTTAAGAGATTATGTTTATTGTTGCTTTTGTCATGCCACCTTAAAATAAAAACTTCTTACCTTAGGGGACAGCAAACAGTCTCGTCAGACTTGGGGGATGCCTAGATTGATCTCAGTCGTCGCTGAGCGCACATATAAATTCATACTAACAGCGCAAGTGTGGTTCAGACAGCTAAGACCACAGGGTCTCCTCAGGGTCTGCATCGTTAGCATTATAGAACTTACTCTCCACACGTCATAAAAAAAAATGGCATTTTAAAATATTGATGGTAATCTTATCGCATAACAATGAAGACCCTCATCAGACGACACAGAATACATCGTCTGATCATGGCCTACTGTCCTACATTTACCAATTTTCAATAAATGCCACTGAGAATTTCATTGTGTGCACATAAAGTTATTAATCACTTCAACAAATATTGCATTCAGTGCCATTAACAAGGTAATTTTAAAATATAGATTAGAGGACAGCTCTCACCCAATTAGAATCCATTAATTAGTGGTATTCACCCTAATCACCTAAGTGAAGGAGGGTGGTTTTAGTAGTTGGCCCAATTGTTTGTAAACAATTATATGCACTATGAAATGCTATGATAAATAATATTTACAACATCACTACAGTGAGTTCAGTTTCAATGGAAACATTTCTTTCATTCATAGATATATGGAGTAATTTCATCTGTCAAACCACTTATGCGATGGAAAATTTTACGAGGTGTGAGTTTATTGTAAAGGTAAAGGTTTCCCATGGCCTTATTGCTGGATAACCTATTATCAGATGAGTAAAACTACTCAATACATAGCTATGAAAACTTACTGCCGTACCTGGAGCAAATCCCCATAGGACTGTCTCCAGGTACGGTTCCGTACTCAGAGTCTCAGGGTACGGAACCGTGCCTGGAGACACAGGCTCTGGGGATTTGGTACTGTACCTGGAGACAGTTCCATGAAATAATGGTTCTTTAATTTACCAGAATGGACCAAATTACTGGAACTGACTGGAACCAAATTTATTTTTAGCTCACCTGAGCCGAAGGCTCACAAGGTGAGCTTATAGTATAGGCTTGGTCCGTCGTCCGTCCACACGTTTAAGTATTAATATCTGCTAAAATAGCTGGCCAATCTTGATCAAATTTTATGTGTAGCATGGTTGGCCTGGGGGATTGATTGCATATAGTTTTGGGACAGATTGGTTTAAAACTGTGGTTACCATGGCAACAAAAAGGTCCCATAGACTTATAATGGGGAAAATGTTGTCCGGGCCCTAACTTCTTCATTTTTAATCGCAACTTCTTCAAACTTGCAGATATTCAGGACAGTCAAAACATTTCAGACCAGTTCGAATTTGGGTCAGGTTGGATCATTCTTTTCAGAGTTACTTGCCCTTGAGCGATAAAATATTTTCCCATAGACTTATGATGGGGAAAATGTTGTCCGGGCCCTAGCTTCTTCATTTTTAATTGCAACTTCTTGTAACTTGCAGGTATATAGGACAGCTAAAACATCTCAGACCAGTTCGAATTTCAGCCAAGTTGGATCATTCTTTTCAGAGTTACTTGCCCTTGAGCGATAAAATATTTTCTCATAGACTTATAATGGGGAAAATGTTGTCCCGGCCCTAGCTTCTTCTTTTTTTTATTGCAACTTCTTGTAACTTGCAGGTAACCAAGACAGCCAAAACATCTCGGACCAGTTCGAATTTGGGCCAAGTTGGATCTTTCTTTTTAGAGTTACTTGCCCTTGAGCGATAAAATATTTTCTCATAGACTTATAATGGGGAAAATGTTTTCCGGTCATCATTCTAGTGCCTTCATTAATGGAATGATTTAGATTGTACTTAACACAAGTGATGAGTATGACATTATCTTGGGTAAGAACGTGTTTCAGCGTTTGTGGGTCAAGGTGAAGGACACAGTGGCTATTTTGTAGAAAAACTTTGTCATCGCTGTAGTGCCTTCAGTTTGTGGACTGAATTGAAATGGATATCACACAAGTGATTACATGTAGTATGACAATATCTTGGACAGATTGGCATTTCAGTGTTCTTGGGTTAAGGTCAAGGTCACAGTGGCTATTTTTAGAAAAACGTTATTATCGCTCTAGAGCCTTCATTTATGGACCCATTTTGATTAAAAATTCACACAAATGTTTAGTATGACAATATCTTGAACAAGCTCGGGTTTCAGCGTCCTAAAGTCAAAGTCAAGCTCACATTGGCTATTTATAGAAAAATTTTGTCATCGCTCAAGCGCTTTCATTTATGGACCAATTTCAATTTAACTTCACACAAGTGATAAGTATGGCAATAACTTGGACAAGTTTGGGCTTCAGCATTCTGAGGTCAAGGTCACAGTGGCTATTTTTAGAAAAAAACTTTGTCTCGAGCCTTCATTTATGGACCGATTTTGATTTAACTTCACATACATGTTTAGTATGACAATATCTTATACAAGTTTGCGTTTCAGCATTCTAAGGTTAAGGTCACAGTTGTTATTTTTAGCTCACCCGAGCCGAAGGCTCATAAGGTGAGCTTATAGTATAGACTTGGTCCGTCGTACGTCCACACATTTAAGCATTAATATTCGCTTAAGTAGCTTGCCAATCTTGATCAGATTTTCTATGTAGCATTGTTGGGGTGGGGGATTGATTTAAAACTGTGGCTACCATGGCAACAGAAAGGTCCCATAGACTTATAGTGGGGAAAATGTTGTCCGGGCCATAGCACCTTTAGTTTTGACTGCAACTTCTTCAAGCTTGCAGGTACTAGGACAGCCATAAAAATCGGACCAGTTCAGATTTGGGCCTGGTTGGATGATTCTTGTCTTTTTCATTTTCCACCCTGAGGGTCACAGGTATGATACCACCACCTATGTGTTCAATTTGCCTTAGAGTAACTTACCCTAGAGTACTGAGGCTGAATGGACTCAGGTGAGCTACAGGACCAATGGTCCTCTTGTTTGCCTATTTCTGGTGGAATTTTTAGATATTTAAAGACTAAACACAGGCAGACCGATTGTGGGTTTACCCGTGACTTAACTGCATTCCCTAAATTGGCAACACCCTGATTCAGCTTACAAACTGACTCATGTATGTGTACACCTGTTCCCTGTGGATGAAGTGTTGGTCATTATACCATGAAATAGGTTGATTTTGAAAACCACAAACCATGCCTTCATACCCCATACCTGAAACTGTAGTAGAAAATCTTTGGTCCTGTGTTAGGAAGGAATTTAGTCCAAAGTTAGAATAATTTGGTGTCATATTCAGGCATTACATAAACATCTGTTATGAAAATAAAACTTCAAAATGGTCTCTTTTTGAAGAAAATAACAGTTTTGTATTTTAAGGGGTGTGTGAAAACTACCTGAGATCATTTTTCAGACATTATTTGATATTGATGCCAGCTCAATTGAAATATACCACTTATGTATGAAATACAATATCTGACTGACGTCACATGAAGCCAAATGTATAAAATAAAGCATGTAACCCATTGTTTTCTGCAATATCAAGATTTTACTGAAGGATGTTCTAAAGATTTTACTTTCAAAAGATATTCTAAAAAAAGAACCATAACAAATATTGTCTGATGCCGTTTCTACTATCGATAATTAGATGGGTAGGTTTTATAATACAAAGTTGAAACATATATGCCCAAATTAATTACAGATCTGCAGGGTACAGCCTAGAGCTTTCAGATAGGAAACATTTTCAGGACTTTTGGGAGAAGTTTTGACCCAAAATTTGGAATATCCTAAAAGTTCTATACCTTTATACTTCTGCCACAGCTCAAAATAGGGAGAAGTCAGCCAGCTTAGGGAGACTATTTCTCCCAAATCCCCATCTAGGCTGAGCCCTTTATCTGCCCATAGCGGAAAATAACTCGTAATTTTGACCACAATATCTTATTGGGTATTCAGGGCTGCGGATAAGGATTTTTGGTTAATTTGGTATTACACACTGATTTTTTTGTTAATTGGGTATTCTGAATTTTAATTGGGTAATGCGACTTGTATTACTGTATTACCCACTGATTTTGCTTTTAAAGGCAAATGTGACCAAAAAAATACTTCCTGCATTGAAAACTGCATAGAATTTCGTATGTATTCTATATCAAATATTGGCTCATCAATCTTGATATAAAAATCATATGTCACCGTATTAAATTTTAAAATATCTGAACTGGAAAGATACCACCCTCGACTGCTTTCCGGAAAAAAGCACAAAACAAGCCTGGTAGTTAATATCAATTAAATGATGACTTTTATATAGCTTATTATTACGTTATCTAGTCAGAATGATATAGGAAATGTTACTCCTACCACCCAAAAGCTTGTATTTCAAGATGAAACAAAATGTTACAAAGACAATTTTAGTCAAAAAAATTCTTAAAAGTATCTTCATGTCCGCTGTATTTTGGACCTTACAGAAACACTCTTTATTGAGAGTCTCACCAAACATGTTTTTTTCCTGAGACGAACTTTTCAGCAAACAGAACATTAAAAGAAAAGTAAGGGTCACCTTACTTATTACTTTTGTAATGAACAAACTCTACCCCTACCCCCACATTTATTATGTGACAATCCTTTATATAAACAGATTAAAAATATAGTGTATCGCAGCCAGATAACTTGGATTTTGCTTGCACACAACAAATAAGCATAATATGCATTGAAATATATCATAATGGTAAGTAAGTTGCCATTTAACTTACTCATATGATGAGTAAAAAATTGCAAAAATCGTAACATTACTATTTTCCTTAAGTTTATGGCCAATTTTTGAACTCAAAATAATAAAATGAGCCCAAATTGATATTCAAACCTCAAATTTTAGCCATTTCCTTACCCAGTTATAATGAAATATTGACTCTGGGGTAACATTCACTTTTGGCAAATACATCAAAATGGCGGAAAGGTCCCATATGTCTTTAATTGGATACTATTCTGAATTTTATTTGTGCAGTTTGGTGTCTAAATATTTGGGAAATCTCAGTATTTAGTAATTATCTTCTTTTTTTTCCAGGAGAATAACGTTCAGAATGGAGAAGAAGATGATGATGACTTTGAAGATTTTGGAGGTTTTGAGGTATGTCTGAACTCAAGAAACCGTATACGTGGTAATTTTCGCTGGTTCAAATATATCGCAGTCAATGGGCAAAATCAGAAACATTAATTTTCGTGATTTTTAATTTTAGCGGTTAGCAACATGCGCAAAAAGCAAAATTGCTTCATTTTCATTTGAGCAAACTCTGTCATTAACCTGCGGCAGAGCCGCAGGTTAATAAAAGAATTGGCTCAAATGAAAAGTACCAGAATTTACCGAAGCAAACAAAAACAAAATACAATGTATATGGACGCTGTGTCTACTGATGATCTTTGTAAGAAACAGGAAATTATTTCACGATTTTAATATTCATGGTTTCTAGAAGACCGCGAAATATCGCGAAAAATGAACACCGCGAAAATTATCACGTATATGGTAAGATGGCATTTTGGTTGTGACCCCTCATTTGAACTGTCTCACCAACAGTTTCTGTGGAGATATATGGAAAATTTATATCTCCAAATGTCACTGTTCCCACTTCTTTTCTGGAGCACTGGTAAGTTTCCCTACTTGCCAAAAGGTTGAGGAATTTGACCCAGAACTGTCCAAGGTAGCATAGCTCCAGATGAGTGGCATATTTGGGTATTTACCAGATTTGTTTAGTGTGACGGATGTGCATTTCTGTATTTAACGTCTTCAATGTCACACTGAATTTGCGAATCACCTGAAATGGTTATATTGCCTAAGCCTATTTTCTTAAAATTGTATGGTTGACAATTGAGTAAACTACAATGCATTTAGAATAAGGGAATCAGAAATGGACAATGAACTTAATAGGAAACTGTTAAGATCATTGAAAGGAGGTCATCAAACATGCTGATTATAACAATTATGATTTGACCTGCTACAAACAAAACAGGTGCATAACTTACCATCAAACAGTGAATAAACTTGCCAGTCTGTGAAAATGTGATAAAAGGTTAATTATTGTCTTCATTTCCAGTAGATTGATATATATTGTGTGCAAACAGCAAGTGCTGTGACCACACTGTGCCCATCAGGGCCCAGTTGTTCAAAGCATAGTTAGCTTAACAACATTGTTAGTGAAAGATTGATGAAGCCATACAGTGCTTACAAAATTAATTGTGATAATATATTTTGCCAAAACTTTAACTTTTTTTTGTACAAAACATTGTGTAGAGCTTGTGCAAAAGGCTCCTTACATTTTTTTCAGAAAAAAATGGCAGTGTTTTTACATACATTGCATTTGAAAATTTAACATCTTGTTAACCAGTGATATTGTTAGCTTTTCACAACTGAGCCCAAAGCTCCAGCTAAAGTTGAGTTTTGAGGATAAGTTTTCTTATTTCTCAATTTTGCTTAGTTCTTTTCTGATCCCCCATCTTGGCAGGATGGTTCTAATTGGGAGCCTGCAACATATTTTTATGGAAAAATATAGAAAATTACTTCTATCACCCCTTTGTATCTTGAGCACTGGCTGGTCTAAGCTACTTTGTTGGTTTTGTCGTGTTGCTGCTCATTTATGCATTAAGTATTGTATTCACATGTGGCAACAGAAGCCAACTCATTTTCTATTATCCTTAGGCTGCTGACCCAGTGTTACCAAATGTTGCTCAACCAGCCGCTGGCTTACCAGCTGGGGTACAAGCCACTCCCAATCCTTGGGCAGTCTTTCCAGCAGGTTTGTATTATCATGCCATAAAAGCTTCATATTTGCCACAGGTAGAATAAGTGCAGCATCCCTAAAAGCCATTCTTAGAAAAAACTTTGTCATGTGTTTTTATTGTAGGCATTGTAGTTAGACAGAATACAATTAAATGCTAGGATTGACATAAGGTTGAGTGTTAGGTTTTTACCAAGTCTGCAGAGTGCGAAATATAAGTGAGGGGTAGAAATTAATAAGTGAAACAGCCCTGGAGAGGATTGAAAGAAGATATTTTTTGTCAGGTATGATGACTGTAGGCACTGTAGTCAAAGAGAAATGGGCTGAAACAAATGCTATGGTCAGTTTGAAGTAAAATGTTATAAAGTCAGCAGAGCATGAAATATAGGTCAAGGGTAAAAGTAAGTGCAACAACAGCCCTTAAGACTAATCTAATTTCTATGATAAAAAATGGCATGGTGATTGTGTCATATTTTGAGAGGAATGGTCTTGAATGGAAGTATTGACACAACTATGGACAGACATAACTAATAGTATCAAATGCTGTGGTGAATTTGATATTTAGGACTGGTAAAATCAAATTTTACCCATCCTTCAGCATGAGGCTCTCATCATGGTGAGTGGACAAGTGGATTTTTTCCAGCCTTAAAGAGATCTTGCTTTTGAGATATATGAGATCTCTATATCCTATGGCAGTTGATACTGAAATTATGTCTAATTTAGAAAAAATGATGACTAATTTAGAAACTTTCAGCATGCAAATTTGCAGATGTGTATTGGAATTTTGTCAGTTTGTAAATTTGAATATACACCTGCATATTTGCATATGTATGCAGCTATTAAACCTGTTTTGCTATACTTGATTTTGAACATTCTACTCTCCTTATATGGTTTCAGGGAATGTTAGTATGCAGCCTGACCTACTTTGTGGACAGAACCGGTTTCCTGCCCACCTAGACACACCTACCACAGTGGATGTTGCCAGTGGTGCAGTGGCCAGTGTGGAAAATGGGGAACCAGGAATCACTGGCACTGTAGACAGGGCAAATGGGCTGTTTGATATGGAGCATGATCTAAATAATTTAGAGTCAGCAGAGGTAAGCAGAGCAGGGCTGAGTTTAATGAACAAAGAATAGGAAGAACCCAAACCTGACAACATCATTAGTTTATGAGATTTTATATTTTCAAACATGTTGTACACAATATTGCGATACTGCCATTTTTTCTGAAAAATGTGAGTAACTTTCACACTGCAGAAGTTTCTCCATTTATTCAGCAAATTTTTTTGGCACAGTTGATATAAAGTGTACTAGAAGACTCTATGAATCCTTGATTAACTACTTTATTAAGCTCACAAAGCTTTGAAAAACTGGGCCCAGATGCTTATTTTAGCAATACTGGGGTGCTTCATGAGAAATTTTAAAATAAGTGATCAAAGTTTAGGATTAGCAACAATGTGCTTTAATAATGACACACCTGCTATATCGTTAAAATTAAACAAGAGTCTGCTATTGTCGTTTCTCTGACAAATTCCAGAGGATCTTCCTTCAGAATTTGAGCTGCGACGTGAGAAAACCAACAAAGTGGTTGTGCGCCCAGCGCTTACTCAGATCAGCCTGGGCATCTGCTCAGTTTGATCAGAGTCATCCCTAAGTGCTAAAAGGGTAGCTAAGGGTCTAGACTACCTTCATGGGGACAGCGAAGACTCTAATCAGTCGGGGCGAATGCCCAGGCTGATCTGAGTCTGCGCTGGGCGCACAACCACATTGTTGGTTTTGTCGTGTCGCGGCTCAAATATTTTCCCCAAGATAGAGTGATGCTGCCTTAATTTCAGGTGGTCAGAAAAGAAACCTTTACACATGCACTGAATATCAGTGACAGTTAACCACATTTCATAAACAAATGTATACATAGTCTGCTTCCATACAGTTCATAGTGTTAATATGAGAAATCATTAGATAGTTGCCTTAAGGCATTCAGGGCAGGTAGACTTTTCCAAATTCAAAGATGTAAAAGTCAGTAACATGCAAAAGTTGGGCAGTTGGTTGGAAGGTTTATTATAATGAGTTATTTGGCTCTTTGAGACAGTATTTCAGTCTATATCGAGCCTTGGGGAGTTGGTATAGTCATTGCAGTACATATATATGGTAAAAATTCTGAAATAAAAACTGTGACACCTAAAATAATGACTGTAATTATACTGTATGTGTGTGTATTTCAATTCTCATAATGATGTTTATCTCACACCTCAGCGGAGTGTATCCATGGCCGCAATACGGGGCACTGTGTGTCTGTCCATATCAGTTGTCCTTAAGATGAAACAGTTTGTATTTATATTGCAGTATTGGGTCCAAAAGTGTAGACCCGTGTCAGACTGCTCCTTTAGGGGCAATAGTATTTTGATCAGACATGTTTGATCAGAACTGTCTGTTCTAATACTTAGAATTGTTACTTTGGTTCTTGGAAAAGTCAATATCAAACTTTTCTTATCTTTGTAATTTTAACATTCAAAAGTTTTTTGCCTTGTACTTCCAGTTAGATTTAGACCAGATCAACCTGGCCAATGATATTCTTGATGGGAGTTTCCGAACATCTAGTAGCCAATCAGGTGCTTCGTTCATGTCACATGGTAGAGAACAACTGCCAGATATTAGTGCCTTTGATCTTGGACTTTCATTTGAAAGAAGAAATAGCAATAATAATGAAAATTTAGAGGTTGTGAACAGAACAGAATCAGAAAGTGTTCATAATATTGCAATTAGGCTGGAAGCTTCACAGGAGGCTCAGACAGTTTCAGCATCTAGTGGGGATCCACAAACTGTTCATAGTGGTAGAATTTCAACCAATGAAAATCAAGACAGTTCATCCAGAGGAGCTGCTGGTGTTGCCAGGGAAACAACCAATGAAAGTGCAGAGAGTAGGTCATGTGATAACAAAAATGCTGAGTCTGCAGAAATTGATAGTCTAAGAACTTTAATGGAGCAGGCAGAGAGGGAGAAACAGGCTGCACAGAAAGTGAGTATTTGAAGAATAGAGATCAATTTAAAACAAAATTTTTGTGATACATGTTGACACTTAAAGTGGTACCAAAAATGAAGATAGTTGAATTTGTGGACAGCTTAGATCCAGATGAGGTGGGTGAACATGCCACTTTGTTGGTTGTCTCATGTCACAGCTCATTTTAATGTTACAGTGTCGCAGTTCAAAGAAAATTTGTGGACTTCATGACATGACATTAGTAAGATACATGTATTACTTTTAATGATTAGAGACAAGTCCATATTAATCCTAATAATAAATGTCCTCCACTGTGACAAACACCCCCTTCTGCGTTTGCTGTAAACACTGTTTTTTTAGCTCGCCTGAGCACGAAGTGCTCAGGGTGAGCTTTTGGGATACCCTGATGTCCGTCGTACGTCCGGACGTCCGTCCGTCCGTCAACTTTTGCTTGTGTACACTCTAGCGGGCACAGTTTTGATCCAATCTTTCTGAAACTTTGTCAGAATGTTTATCTCCATAAAATCTAGGCCAAGTTCGAAACTGGGTCATGTCGGGTCAAAAACTAGGTCACTAGGTCAAATCTTAGAAAAACCTTGTGTACATTCTAGAAGGCACAGTTTTCATCCAAAGTTCATGAAACTTTGTCAGAATGTTTATCTTAATAATATCTAGGACAAGTTTGAAACTGGGTCACGTCGGGTCAAAAACTAGGTCACCAGGTCAAATCTTAGAAAAACCTTGTGTACGCTCTAGAAGGCACAGTTTTCATCCAAAGTTCATGAAACTTAGTCAGAATGTTTATCCTCATAATATCTAGGACAAGTTTGAAACTGGGTCACGTCAGGTCAAAAACTAGGTCACTAGGTCAAATCATAGAAAAACCTTGTGTACGCTCTAGAGGACACAGTTTTGATCCAATCTTCATGAAACGTTGTCAGAATATATATCTCCATAAACTCTAGGCCAAGTTCGAAACTGGGTCATGTCGGCTCAAAAACTAGGTCACTAGGTCAAATCTTAGAAAAACCTTGTGTACACTCTAGAAGGCACAGTTTTCATCCAAAGTTCATGAAACTTTGTCAGAATGTTTATCTTTATAAAATCTAGGACAAGTTCGAAACTGGGTCACGTCGGGTCAAAAACTAGGTCACTAGGTCAAATCTTAGAAAAACCTTGTGTAGGCTCTAGAAGGCACAGTTTTCATCCAAAGTTCATGAAACTTAGTCAGAATGTTTATCCTCATAATATCTAGGACAAGTTTGAAACTGGGTCACGTCGGGTCAAAAACTAGGTCACTAGGTCAAATCATAGAAAAACCTTGTGTATGCTCTACAGGACACAGTTTTGATCCAATCTATATGAAACATTGTCAGAATATATATCTCCATAAACTCTAGGCCAAGTTTGAAACTGGATCATGTCGGCTCAAAAACTAGGTCACTAGGTCAAATCTTAGAAAAACCTTGTGTACACTCTAGAAGGCACAGTTTTCATCCAAAGTTCATGAAACTTTGTCAGAATGTTTATCTTTATAATATCTAGGACAAGTATGAAACTGGGTCATGTTGGGTCAAAAACTAGGTCACTAGGTCAAATCATAGAAAAACATTGTGTACGCTCTAGAGGACACAGTTTTGATCCAATCTTTATAAAACATTGTCAGAATGTTTATCTCCATAAACTCTAGGCCAAGTTTGAAACTGGATCATGTCGGCTCAAAAACTAGGTCACTAGGTCAAATCTTAGAAAAACCTTATGTACGCTCTAGAAGGCACAGTTTTCATCCAAAGTTCATGAAACTTAGTCAGAATGTTTATCCTCATAATATCTAGGACTAGTTTGAAACTGGGTCACGTCGGGTCAAAAACTAGGTCACTAGGTCAAATCATAGAAAAACCTTGTGTACGCTCTAGAGGACACAGTTTTGATCCAATCTATATGAAACGTTGTCAGAATATATATCTCCATAAACTCTAGGCCAAGTTCGAAACTGGGTCATGTAGGGTCAAAAACTAGGTCACTAGGTCAAATCTTAGAAAAACCTTGTGTACACTCTAGAAGGCACAGTTTTCATCCAAAGTTCATGAAACTTTGTCAGAATGTTTATCTTTATAATATCTAGGACAAGTACGAAACTGGGTCATGTTGGGTCAAAAACTAGGTCACTAGGTCAACATCATAGAAAAACATTGTGTACGCTCTAGAGGACACTGTTTTGATCCAATCTTTATAAAACATTGTCAGAATGTTTATCTCCATAAACTCTAGGCCAAGTTCGAAATTGGGTCATGTCGGGTCAAAAACTAGGTCACTAGGTCAAATCTTAGAAAAACCTTGTGTACGCTGTAGAAGGCACAGTTTCGATCCAAAGTTCATGAAACTTTATCAGAATGTTTATCCTCATAATATGAAGGACAAATTTGAAACTGGGTCATGTAGGGTCAAAAACTAGGTCACTTGGTCAAATTATAGAAAAACCGTTTGTATGCTCTAGAGGACACAATTTTGATCCAATCTTTATGAAACTTTGTCAGAATGTTTATCTCCATAAACTCTAGGCCAAGTTTGAAAGTAGGTCATGTCAGGTCAAAAACTAGGTCACTAGGTCAAATCTTAGAAAAACCTCGTGTACGCACTAGAAGGAACAGTGTTGATCCAATCTTCATGAAACTATGTCAAAATGTTTATTGTCCATATATATATGCCCCTTATGAAACTGAGTCACGTCAGATCAGAAACTAGGTCACTAGGTCAAATCTAAGAAAAACTTTGTGTACACCCTAGAGGGCACAGTTTCTATCCTATTTTCATGAAACTCTGTCAGAATGTTTACCTTTATGAAATCTAGGTTAGTTTGAAACTGGTTTGTGTCGGATCAAAAACTAGGTCACTAGGTCAAATATAAGAACGACCTTGTATACACTCCAGAGGGCACAGTTTTGATCCAATCTCTATGAAACTTTGTCAGAATGTTTATTCTTACAATATCAGGTTTGAAACTGGGTCATGTCGGGTCAAAAGCTAGGTCACTAGGTCAAATTTAAATTAAGTTATGTTGCAAGAATCAGAACTAACATTGCAATGATGCCAGCCACAAACTCCTTGGAATACATTAGTTTCACCACAGTGAGATAATGATGCTACCATTCTATCATCTGTGTTTGCCTAGTTAAGTCTAGTTGAAATCCATCAAAGGAACTCAACATGAACGGGAACTTTTTGGAGAAGCGACTCTGCCATTTTCAGCTCACCTGATCGAGCCTTACAGTATTGGTGTTAGCTGCCTCTTTCATCCATCCATAAACATTTTCAAACATCTCTGAAACCACTGGGCAGATCAAATTTCATATGGAGCCTGCACATGGGTCAAAGGATTGAAAGTTCTTCAAATGATCTTGGTCACATGACCAAGGTGGCCGCCATTCCCATGTATGGTAAAAACTCTTATAAATCTTCACCAGAGCCAGTGAACTGATTAATGCTCAGGTGAGCGATTCAGGGCCACCATGGCCCTCTTGTAATAAATGGAATAAACAAAATTGTAAACACAAAGACATAAAATTTTTACCCTGTCCAATTCTCATACCAATGTTTCCCAGGAGGCCCAAGGGAATGAATCCATAACTTTCCTCCTATTCAGTCTAATTATCTACCATAATTAACCTATTTTATTGTACCATTTTTTTTCGGTTATAAGACTAAGAGTTTTTCACCTCTCCAGTTCCAAAAAGAGAGATCAGAATCAGCAAATTCAGAATCAGAATTGTTTACTGGTGATACTTACAAGGACAATCATTCACCAGGACCTGTGAATCAGGGAAGCTAGTCCCTAGCCCTTACAAGTTGTTTATATATAATGTAAAAAGTCTAAATATTGGGAAAATTAGATCTGACAAATAGTGCAGACCCAGATCAGACTGCTCCTCAAGGAGCAGTCTGATCAGGTTCTACACTATTTGTTGCTATTTCATCTGTATTTTTGGACACACTACCACGCTGTAGGCACAAACGGTTTCATTTTTAAGACAATTAAGGTAATTATGTTGGGTGTCCCAATATTTAGAATTTTTATGGTAGTCATAATTATGTTCATCTCATTTAGATCTGTTTCCTGTTTTATTCAGATTTCCATTTTTACTTGTAGGTACTGGAAGAACAGTTGTTATGCAATACCAAGTTAGAAGAAGATCTGCAAAGGTCTAAAGAGTTAGCTGAAACTGCTCAGTTGCAGTATGAAAAACTTCAGGTAAGCTGCCTGGGCTAAAAAAATGTGAGATTGTTTCAGCAAGAAATATAAGCGCAAGTGATTTTATGTGTGGCAGATGGCTTCACAAGTCCTTGACTAATCCCTTCTATAACTAATGGTGCTTTAGATAACTGGACCCTGAATAATAAACGGATGAGTTTATTGACCTATGATTAATATTGCATTATAGTAATAGAACTGCCTTCTAAGTTGAATGGATATATAAAGTATAGAACCATCGATAGTGGAGGGCTGAAATCGCATTAATACATTATGAAATATTAATAGACCTATCTGTTTTTCTTTTTTTCTTTCAGCCTTGTACTTCAAGAGTAATGCCCCTTTTTCTAAAGAAGGAAATGAGTTTGTTCCCTCATGACTTCTTTTTTGTGTACGCCTTTGCCTTAAGTGACCTTGCCTTTTTAGTGTCAGGCATATGATTTGGGGCATAGTATCTTACAAGCACATTTTTGTGTTTGACAAAGCTGCTTATGAATTATAATTGTGAAATATTTTATTAATGTTGCTGTTATCTATGGTAAATTCAGGAGGAGCATAAGAAACAGTTGGATGAGCTGAGACAAGCTGGGCACCAGACCTTGACAGTTGTGGTTGAAGAATATAAGGAATTACTAAAGAGTACTGTACAACAGCAGCAGCAGGAGTGGAACCAGCAAGTTGTAGAGAAGATGAAAGAAGAATCACAAAGATTTACTCAGCTCATGGAAGAACAGGTGAGTGGAACCGGCAAGTTATAGAGAAAATGAGAGAGGAATCAAACAGATTTACTCTGGTCATGGAGGAACAGGTGAGTGGAGCCAGCAAAGTGTAGAAAAAAGGAGAGAGGTATCACAAAGATTTACTTAGCGGATGGAGGAACAGGTGAGTGGAGCCAGCAAAGTGTAGAAAAAAGGAGAGAGGTATCACAAAGATTTACTTAGCGGATGGAGGGACAGGTGAGTGGAACCAGCAAGTTATAGAGAAAATGAGAGAGGAATCAAATAGATTTACTCAAGTCATGGAGGAACAGGTGAGTGGAGCCAGCAAAGTGTAGAGAAAATGAGAGAGGTATCAGAAAGGTTTACTAAGCGGATGGAGGGACAGGTGAGTAGAACCAGCCTAAAATGAGAGAAGAACCAGCCTAAAATGAGAGAAGAACCACAAAGATGTACTAAGCTCATTGAGGAACAGGTGAATAGAACCCGCATGTAGTGGAGAGAATGTGAACAGAATCACAAAGATTTATACAGCTCACAGAGGAACAGGTGAATGGACCCATTGTAGTTAAGATGGGAGAGAAATCACAAAGATTTACTCAACTCATGGAGGAACAGGTGAGTAGAACCAGCAAGTTATAGAGAAGATGAGAGAGGAATCACAAAGATTTACTCAACTCATGGAGGAACAGGTGAGTAGAACCAGCAGGTTATAGAGAAGATGAGAGAGGAATCACAAAGATTTACTCAACTCATGGATGAACAGGTGAGTAGAACCAGCAAGTTGTAGAGAAGATGAGAGAGGAATCACAAAGATTTACTCAGCTCATCAAGGAACAGGTGAGTGGAGCCAGCCAGGTGTAGAGAAGGTGAGAGAAGAATAACAATGATTAACTCAGCTCATGGAGGAACAGGTGAGTAGAACCAGCAAGTTGTAGAAAGGATGAGGGCAGACTAGCATAGACATAAGACAGAAGAACTTTGTCTGAAGTTGGTTTTGAAATATACATGGCACCAGTCATCAACAGTAGCAATAAGGCTATTTTTCCAACTGTAAGGACTCTACATGTATTAAGGCAAAGGGGTATCACAGTTTGTTACATATACCACAGATTATAAAGAAGTTAGAGAGCTGAAGAAAACTAAAGGACATAGATAATTAACTTGAGCTTAAGTTAAGTTGAGCATGCATAATGGTCATTGCACTCAACCCCATGAAAAAATATAATAAATTCTGTGCGTGGAAAAATTGAAAATTGAACTCATAATTGTCTGACTTAAGCAGTGAATAAAATAATGCCCTTCATCCTAGCATATCTGTTTTCAAAAAAGGAAAAAAATTAACAATGGTTTGTCCAAACAAAGCAGGAGTCTCTGATAAGAGGAAAGTAAGAAAAATGAACCAGGATGAGAGACCGTATTCAGCACAAAAGGCAGTCTGTCTGGTAATTCAAAGTTTAGTATGTACAGTTTGTCACAGATCAGCATGAATATTTCTACTGCTTCTATAACCTTAAGGTTTATGGGTAAGTTTCAGAAAGGGGAACAACTTATGTGACTTCCTGTTTGCTTACCTGGATAACAAAGCACTTCTGAAAGACAACTTCAGTAGATTACTCTAAAATACATATGTATTGGGACACCTAAAATCAATGATTATCCATTTGTCCAAAAACGGAAAATTGATGATTTTTAGGTGTCCCGGTATTTAAGCACATTTGGGTATTATTTGTTTCCTCTATGTAAGTGAATCCATTCTCCAAGGGGGGATACTCTTAAAGGAAAGGATTTTGAGCGGTGTAAAGTCTTTAAGCGTTTGTGATCTGAGCAAAATTGTTTCCTTGATGGAGATGGGAGGCAAATATTGCCTTATCAGGGTGATCTTCCTTGGCAGTGTACTATTTATACATGTATTACATGTGCTCTAGACTATTAAGTCCCCTTTGTAAAAATGGCAAAAAAGATTTAGAGATAACCCATACACAAGGAGATCATGATTTTTCCAACATTTTTTGAAAGGAATACAATGTTAAGCTTTGCTTCATTTTATGTTAGCATAGCCAAGTGGAATGTGAAGTCATGTGTTTGAAGAATTCTTGTGCCCATGCTTATTTTTTTTTTACAATTTTCAAGCATTATATCAGTTCTGATTTTATGGAAAAGTAAGAGTCCACAATGAAGAAAAGGAAAAAGAAATACATAGCAATCAATAAATGTTTGGTCTGTTAATAGTTTTTGCTTGAGCTACATTTGAAAATTTGGCATTTTATTTCAGTCAGAAAAGTTTTCAACTATGCAAAAAGAAGAAAGACAGAAGAATGAAGACAAAGTGAAAGAAGCAGTTGAGGAGATGAGAGAAAAAGAACAGGTAGAATAGTGGACTGTTTTATGAGGCAGTATTTGACATACATACAAACTCTTGATATCAGCAGTATCAAATACAGTCAACTCTCAATATCTTGAACGCTGATGGTTCAAACTGCCCTTATATGGGAAAGAATAGAGTTTGGACACATTTCCTATTTCTACTGAAATTTCAACTCTGGATATCTAAAACTACTGATATCTCAAAGTAAATTTTCTGGTCCCAGAAAATTTACTTTGAGATATCAGTAGGTTGAGATCAACTTCGAGATATCAAGAATTGACTGCACATAAAACACTTGCTATCAACAGTGAGAATGGCATATTGGCGCAGATTTACTGTTTGTTGATTGTGTGAAAATCCTGCTTGTAGCTTTGGCACACAGTACAGACTGATGTCAGACTGCTTATCTAGGGGCTGTATGGTATCCAGCCACAGTCATTACTCAGGCACTTCTGTCCAGGGCCCAGCTGTTCAAAATTAACAACATTGCTAGTTAGTGAGATTTACAAGGGCTCCTCACACATTGACACACCTAATTTAATGGGCACCAGAAGACATAAACAATAACTTTATTAAGCTTTGGATTCTTTGAACAATGGCTCACAGACTTTGATCGGAATTTACTCAGTGGTCCAGATAAATTAGTCGTGATGAGACAAAACTAACAAAGTAGCCTCTGCTCCTAGTGAAGACTCAGATCAGCCTGGGCATCCCCTTGTTTGAGCAGAGTCTTTGATGTCGGCATGGCGGTACTTAGACCCTTAGCAACTCTTTAAGTGCACAGCAAAGAGTCTGATCAGGCTAGACAGATGCCCAGGCTCATCTGAGTCTTTGCTATGTGCACATGACACTTTTTTGATTTCATGTAGCAGCTCAAATATGTATTGAGTATGATTATGAGATAATTTCTGTTCATAAGCCATGTTGACACCCCTTGTTACAACTGCCTCATTGAGGCATTCCAGCTGAAGGGTCAGATTATGTTTTTATGCAGATTTGACAGAAACTACCTAGAATTATAACCAAAAATTCTCTCTCATCTAGAGCTCAGATAGGTTCATTATTACTTTAGAGGGTTCTAATGAGAAGTAACATCATAAATTTTTGATGAGAAATAAAAAATATAAAAAATAACTATACATCCCAGAATTATCTTGAAATCCCCACCTTATCAGGATAATGGATGGATAACTTGAGATTTTGTCCTTTTCAACACTTTTTGGTCATATCAGAACAATGGGAGGGTGATAGCGAAAGGCCAACAATGGGAGGGTGATAGTGAAAGGCTATGTGCAATGGTTAGAAAGATTTCTGACAGTGGGAATCAAACCCGGGATTGCTTGGTCAGTAGGCCAGGGTTTAACCCACTGAGCAACTGGATCTCCACTTTATCTGGTGCTCTGAAATTTACTTATAATGTTAAATACTAGGCTGAGTTTGAGAAGATGCTATCTGAGGAAAGACAGAAAACTGAGGACAGGCTGGCTGAGGCTGTACAGAAGGAGAGAGATAAATCTCAACAAGAGATAGACAGAGTGATAGAAGAAGAAAGAAAAAAAGCCCAACAGTTACTTGAAGAAGAACAAGTAGGTGTCAAGAGATAGTCATGGCTGTATAAACCATACTGATAAAATTTCAATTAAAATCTGAAAAAGTTTCTTCAAGAGCAGAGAATACATACAGAAGTAGAAACATGGGCCAGACTTCCTAGTTTCGGCTTATAAAGCCTCGTCAGTGACCCTGACAATATCTTGTGAAGAAACCAGAAAAAAGCACCTTGTAATTTCTTAGTTTTAATTGGGCAGTCGATTCAAAGACTGATTAGTTTTAAAAGGATTCAAAAAGACGATGATCTAGAATAATAGTCTAAATCAATCGTAAATTTTAGATTTCTCAGAATATATCCTCTGATCTCAAAGGATGTAAATAAAATATAATCTGCACTATGGATGATGACGGGGAGACGTTTTACGGCGGCCACACGACACAACACCAGCTGCAGTGAGGTAAAATTAAAATCTGAAAAAGTTCCTTCAAGAGCAGAGAATACATACAGAAGTAGGAACATGGGCCAGACTACGTAGTTTCGGCTAATAAAGCCTCGTCAGTGACCTTGACAATATCTTGTGAAGAAACCAGAAAAAAGCACCCTGTAATTTCTTAATTTTAATTGGGCAGTCGATTCAAAGACTGATTAGTTTCAAAAGGATTCAAATAATATAAAAGACGATGATCTAGAATAATAGTCTAAATCAACCGTAAATTTTAGATTTCTCAGAATATATCCTCTGATCTCAAAGGATGTAAATAAAATATACTCTGCACTATGGATGATGTACGGGGAGACGTTTTACGGCCAACACTTTGTTTATGCTCCAAGAAAGGGAAAGGTATAAGTTGCAGGTTTGTCTTTCGATAAATTCTGTTCATGCACATGCGTGTTATGCTATTTTGTTCTTGTTGGTGCAATTCTTCTTACAGATTTTCAGTGATAATTTTGAAATTTTCAAGCTTCCTATATATTGTTTTGGGAATACTCCTTAAAGCATTTTTATCTGTATTTAGCTTGAGCAGATTTAGCTTTTTAGCTCACCTGAGCCGAAGGCTCACAGGTGAGCTTATAATATAGGCAGGCATCCGTCGTACGTCGTCCGTCGTCCGTCAACATTTTCAAACGACATCTCCTCTGAAACTACAAGGCCCATTGTAATTAAATTTCATATATAACATCTATAGGCAGGGGGAACCAATAATACTGTTTTTTATCCAAATTGCTTCAGAACTTTGGTTGCTATGGCAACTTAAAGTTTCCATTGACTTGTATGGGAAAAATTGAAAATTTGCATTTATTGCTATGTCACTGCAGATATTTTGACAAAACTTTTTACAGAAATGTTCCTTGAGTAGTCCTCCATCAACCACATGAAATTTTTGTCAATTGCACAATTTGGCTGGTTGCCATGGCAACCGAATGGTTAAAAATAGAAAAAATATTCAAAAATCATCTCCTCAGAAACTATGCAACCAATAAAGCTCAAACTTCACAGAAAGGATCTTGGCACTGCCCTCTATAAAAGTACTGTTTTTCTTGGCATTTGCTCTAGCAGTTTGGTTGCTATGGGAACTTAAAGTTGCCATTGACTTATAATGGCAAAATAGAAAATTTGCATTTATTGCTATGCGACGGCAGATATTTTGACAAAACTTTTATAGAAATGTACCTGGAGTAGTCTTTAACCAGCCTTGTTAAATTTATACAAATTGGGCAATTTTTCTGGTTGCCATTGCAACCAAATAGTTAAAAATGGAAAAATATTAAAAAAATTATCTCTGCATAAACTGTGTGGCCAATAAAGCTCAAACTTTACAGAAAGAATCTTAGTACTAGCCTCTATAGAATTACTGTTTTTCATGGCAATTACTCCAGCAGTTTGGTTGCTATGGCAACTAAGAGTTTCCATTGACTTATAATGGGGAAAATGGAAATTGGCAATTTTTGCTGTCTCACGGCTTTTATTTAGATTTTCTTTCTACAGAAATGTTTCTTGAATAGTCCTCTATATTTCATATGAATTTTCTCCAAATGGCTGAATTTGATTGGTTGCCATGGCAAAATATAGGGTAAATTTTCGAAAAAAAAAAAAAAAAAAAAGTAAAAATCTTCTGCTCAGAAGCCATATGGGGGATGAAGCTGATATTGTGCAAACATGTTGATGACAGAAGCCTCTACATGAATTTTTTTTCTTCCAACCCAATAAGAACTTTGGTTGCTATGTCAACTTATAGTTTCCATTGACTTATAATGGGGAAAGAGAAGCCATGAGGAGGATGAAGCTGATACTTTGCATACATATTAATAACATTAGCCTCTACCTAAAGTATATTTCATATTATCATTGCCCATGTGAACTGGTTGCTATGGCAACTTAAAGTTTCCATAGACTTACAATGGGGAAAGTGGACATTTGGTATTTATATCTGTGTTACGGCAGATATTTTGACAAAAGCTTTACAGAAATGTTCCTAGAGTAGTCCTCTATCAGCTATAAGAATTTTGCCCAAAGACCTGATTTTGATTGGTTGCCGTTGCAATTGAAGGGCCAAATTTTCAATTTTTTTCATTTTTTTTTTTTTGCCAAAGATCTTCTTCTCAGAAGCCATTAAAGGGGGGATGAATCTTATTTTTTGCATAAATGTTTGTGATATCCTCTACATAAATGGTGTGTTTTATTGCTGTTTTGCATGTTGTTTTGTTGCTGTGGCAACTTAGTTTTTCCAACATAACCTCAGTGCTCAGGTGAGCGATATAGGGCCATTGGCCCTCTGGTTTATCCACTTTCATAGCAGTCCTGTTCAAAGGGCTTCTTTGTCCTGGGAGGTAAACGGGATATCATGAAAGTTGTCCCCTTTGTAAAACTTGCAGAAACCATGGAGAGGTAACCCATACATAAGAAAATGAATGGAAACTGTTACATCTCTTTGTTTTTTTCCCCAACATTTTTGAAGCAAAGAGAACTTTAATGAGTTTCTGTTTGCTTGCCTGTCCGAAAAGTGGGCTACTTTGAATGAAAAGAATTTTCTCTTTGAGGGAGCAGATTCATTCCTTCTAAGAGAAGCCTCCAGTGTAATGGAAGACAAATTATTGTTAAGCAGTAACTCTCCTTAAGTGTCCCCATCCACCTTAAACATTTGAGATTGTATGTCTTTGTAGATAATAGGGTAATTATTCTGATATAAAATGGTGTCTTTTATGTCTCCAAATAAACCCAGTTATTCTGCTAAAAGATATATTCTCTCTTCCAAAAAAAAAAACACAACAAAATCTATTGATTTTGGGGGGCTGTTTTTGAGGGGAAAATTCTTTGTTAAACCAAATAAATATAGTAGGTTTCTCATATAGAATGTACGTGTTATTTCAGGAGAAATTTAAAGTGAAGCTGGCTGAAGAAGTTGCTAAAACTCAAGAAGCATTGCAGGAGGCTCTGAACAAAGAGAGACAAAATTCCAGGGTAAATTTTACACTTTCTCATGCAAGCTATGTAGGGCATATACCATCTAGGCATACTCGGACCAGCCTGCACAAGTGCAAACCTATGAGAGGGTGCAGTTAAGGGAAACTTTAATTCATCTCTAAAGCTATTTTACTTCAAGTGTACATACCCTGACTGACCAAACTGCATGTGTTTAGTCTGGTCTTGGCTCCAAAACAGGGTAGGTGCACATGCAAGGCGTAGCCTGGACATTTGACTTGTCTGAGTAAACACCTGACATTAGTAAAACTACTACAAAACATTGTCCAAACATGGTAGACCTTGCCAGAATCGGGTCCATGTTGTAGAAATGAGGCATTTCCACTGGGGTGTTCACTGTCTTTCAAAATAATTTGTAATAGGGCTGCTTTTAGACAGTACTGATCCACATGCTGCTGTGTGTCTTGTTGTGAGTCAGTGTCAACTTGTGATTTACCCATGCAGGACCTCAAATTAATGAAATGTGGTGCTGTGCGAATCATCAGAAATCAACATTCAGAGCCAAGTTCTTCAAAACATAATTTACTAATTGAGAACATTAGTCAAGGATTCATAGAGTCTTCTAGTACATATAAAATCAAGTATGCTAATATTTTTGCCAAAAAATGTGAGGTGCTTAAAAGCTCCTCCCTTTTTTTTAAAGCAAAAATTGATGTGTTTTTGCATACAGTATGGTGACTTGGTGGAAGGCTGGCATAGGTTGATAACTCTGAAGTCATTTCAATTCATTCTATTTAAAGCTATGCATTGTGATAAGAGGCCCTGGCAGTTTCGGGTCACCGTATATGGTTTTTTGAAAAATTTAAAACACCTATTCCAGAGCCATTGTTACTGAGCATAAGACAGGTCTTCATATGCATACCTGTCAACTTTTTGAAAATCTCAGGGGGAGAAAGTGTGAAAATGAGCATTTTTAACAGACTTTTTATGCAAAGTGCGCACACTCCAAAAGCCTTGACATTTGTAGTGGGGAGATGTTTGCAAATTTTATACAATGAAAAGGAAAAATCTTAAAATTCAAACAAAAAATAAGGAGATGTCCTTAAAATTGGGAGGTTTTGGACATTTTTGGCACAATAGGGAGGAGAGTGGTAGTGTATCCCAAAATAGGGAGACTCACTATTAATGGGAGAGAGTTGACAGGTATGCATATAACACCTTGTCATGAATCACTATTTAGCTTGTTTGTACAAAAGTAGAGAAGACCTAGTGTACTCACTTTGGCATTGGCATCAGCTTTAGTGTCAGTGTACTACTTTGCATTACATCTTTGGTTAAAGTATCTTTCATGATGGCAAAGCACTGCTAGGCAAGTTATATGAACCACGACATGGCAAAACCAACAAAGTGGATGTGCCCTCAGCGAAGACTCAGATCAGCCTGGGCAGCCACCCAGTCTGATCAGAGTTTTTTTGTTTTGCACTTAATAAGTAGCTAAGGGTCTAAGCTAGCTCCATGCAAACAACAAAGACTCTGACCAGACTGGGTGGATGCCCAGTCTGGTCTGAGACTTCCCTGGGTGCACATGCCATTTAGTTGGTTTTGTCATTTCACGGCTCCTACTGTAAAACACTTATATTTGGCGGTCACTTTATTTTGGCGATATTGGCGGAAAAGAAGAAAATCGCCAAATTAAAATGCCGCCAATATAAACTGATTGTGAAGAAAAAAAACTACCATAAAGTCTATAATTTATTGTTCTTCTATATTATCAAAGCCACTACACATCATGTAAATGAGAACAAAAGACAAACCAAAGCATTCAACAAGCGGGAAGAAATTTTAACGGAGTGTGAAAATGTTAATCAGACATTACTTACAAATTAGTACCTACATGTAAGCCAAGTTGATTTAATCAGGAGGAACTCTAAAATCTATTTACTTTAAACAGTTTTATTAGGCTAAATTTAACATTATAACAGAAATGATTGTAATTTTTGTATTCCACCTCAAACTCAAGTGGCCCATATGATGTCAGCAGAAAACACTATTTCATCAGAAATCACGAATCCGCCAAAATAAAAATCCGCCAAAAGGTCAATCTATTGAAACCGCCAAATTTTGCTGCCGCCAAATATAAGTGTTTTACAGTATGTAGACAGGTCTTGCTTTTTCCCCAGGATGAGTTAGACAAGATGCTAGAAGAAGAGAGGCAGCGTAGTCGAGAAACAGCACAGCAGAGTGTGGCAGCTACAAGAGAAGAAATGAAGGAATATCTACAAGAACAAAGAAAAGTTTGTAGCTTTTGCCATAATGACTTTAAATTGTGGGACACTTCGACAAGCTTCCATCCACAGTTATCTTACTATTTGATCATGTTGATTTTGCTATCTGGGCACGGTTGTTCAGAGTATTATTAGGTTAATGAAGTCTTTGGTCAAGGATGTGTTAAGTCTTCTAGTACAAATAAAATCAAGGGGGTAAATATATATTTTTTTCTTGGCTGAAAAATGTGAAGAGTGTTTGCAGTGCAAAGCTTCTCACATTTTTTCAGAAAAAAAAAAAAACAACAACAAAAACTTACACTATTTTTGCTTACAGTACATTTGAAAATGTAATTTCTTGTTAGCTAGTGACATTGCTGGTTTTGAATAACTGGGTCCAGGTGCTGTACTAAAACATTGCTGACAAACTTCTGGTAGAACAGAAACTGATCATTCTGTTGCTCAAGAAGCATTATTATATATATGCGCTTTGAGCAGTTTGATCATGATCTGCGTTGCTTACTATTGCAGTTTTGTTCTAATCTTTAGGCTTATTTCAGTAATTAGCCTTTATTAGAATGCATGGCTGGAGATGTTTAAGAAAAATATCCTCAAAGTATGGTTGGACATGTTTTGGTTGCAAGAAAAAAGACTTCAAAACAAAAAAGGGAAAAAAAATATTTAAAGTGTGGTTTGAAAGGTGCTGGTTGCAAAGAAAAAAACTATTGATATGGTCAGATATGATTGAACACATTTTAGTAGCAGAAAAAAAGAAGAAAAGCCCTTAAACTATAGTTTAAGAGGAAGTGGTGGGAAAGTGGGAAAGAAAGATAGTATATGGTTTATGGTTTGGAAAATATTATAATATTGCTGACTGTTTGCAGTTAAAATTATTAATGTTACTCTTCTAAGTTCTAAAGTATAAAAGAGCCCGGTTAGCTCAGTGGATTAAGTGCCGGCTTAGTGATTTATCGGATCCAGGAATGAGCCCCGCTTGAGGCAAGAATCTTTCATGCCATAAACGTGGTTCTGTTGCACACAGCCTTTCATTATAACCCTCCCATAATCCCGATATGACTGAAATACTGTTGAAAAGGACGTAAAATTGCAAGTCAGCCATCCATCCATCTAGAGTATAAAGTAAATGAATGCTTGTGGGGCCTTTCTTTTTATGTGTTTCATGTTCCTACACAAGTAAACCTGTTTATGAACCATGGCAGAGAACTCACATTTGACTTAAAACTGAATGTCATATTATTCTTTCTGACATGGAAAATGACAGCTTGTTTATCTTTTCTTTTATTTCAGCGTGATAAAGCATTACATCAACGACAGTTAGCTAGTTTAGACTTGTTCCTTGAGAGTGCTAGACACCAGTTACAGTTACTGATGGACAATAATACTGAACAGAATAGTGAAAACCATAATCAGGAAAATTCATAGCATCTCTTAAGGTGAATGGGTACACTTTCAGGGGAAGCAACTCTGTCATTTTCTATTTTGCTTTCCTTCTCAATAGGGGTCAACTCTTAAAGGAAAGAATTTGCTCCTCTAGGAGCAAATTCTTTCCTTTAAGAGTAGACCCCTTTTGGAAAGCCCTTTTACAGGGGAGTGAACAGAAAATCACAAAAGTTGTTGCCCTTTGCAAAAACGAAGGGAAAACATGGAGGTGTACCCATATACCTTGAATGAGGCTCGGGACTAAAATGTACATAAAATATTTAGGATAAAGCATCCCTTTTCATTTATTATTCTGTCATAGAAAATAGGTTATTATTTTATTGACTTTTTATCTCCACAGATGATATATTGTGGAATCTCATTATCACATTTTCAAAGCTGTTTCAGTTCTATGAGCGCACTTCCATTTTTTTCCAACTTTGTTTAGCTTGTTTGTATGAATGTACAGGGAGAGCTATTGCACTACTGCAGCGTTGGTGGCAGCATCGGCGTAAGCAAAATGTTAAAGTTTTATGTTAAAGTTTTCTATGTGATAGGCAAGGCGCTGTCTGGTGAGCTATCCTGTACACGGACAGGTCTTGTTTCAAACGGCGACAACTTGTATGACTTTGTTTTTGCTTTCCTGTGCAAAGGAAATCCTCCCAAAAGTTAAGTGAACAGGAAGTCACAAAAGTTGTTTCCCTTCATAAAAATGCCAGAAAAACGTGGAGTTGTACTCTTTCTTCTTAATCTTCAAATTATCAGCTTATCAGGTGCTCATTGTCAATTATTGACTTACATTCAACTCACAATCATAACAATAAGTCTTTGTGACGACTTGCCACTTTTAAAGAAACATGGAAAGTCGAGTTCTGATTCTGAGAATAACAAAATCTGAAAGAAAAAGTGTGTCCAGTTTATTTCTGAACTTTCACTAAGTATCAAAGTATATGTATTCATACTTTCGTTTCTCCTTCCGCTGATTCAAGAAGGGCAGTTGTCAGTTACTGGCGAAAGTATGTGCACTTAGTACTGGTTAACCCCTTAGGAGGTCTAAGCCTGCCCAAGAATAGTGTTGTTAGGTTAACTGACTGTCCCGACATGACCATAGCTGTTTACCGTGGATGTTAAGCATCAAATCAATCAATTAATATCATTTATATAAATACATGTGCATCAATGTATTGGGATATGGTGGTAAGCATAAGCTTTCTCCATCCATTGCAATATCAAACTATATGGTAGAGGTTTCCCATAGGTTATTGCCCATAGGGGCAGTGGGAGTTAGAGGCCCACCATATCATGAGCACAGCATATGAAAAGCAGAGCCCATCCTTTTCTCTTTCCTGCCTTATCCTTCCCTGGCTCAAAAGAAGTATCCATACTATAAACTAGTGTCTCTAACCAGTCTGCTACATGTACGTGCCTCTGTATACCAGACTAAAATAGTTGTAATTTATGCCAAGCTAAGAATATTGACCTATTGTAATGAAGAAAATTCCAGAGTGAAGAAACAGCTTTATGAATTCAGACCTGCAAAAATGATGCTTAATGCATATGCAACCAGCAAATGCATAGACCAGCCTGGGGATCCACACAGTCTGATCAGAGTCTTTGCTGCTGGCACAAAAATATGTATAAACCCTATGAAATCTACAGGCACATGAAGGCTTTGGCTAGACTGCACATACTGTAAAAAATTTAAGTATTGGGATAGATAGGTCTTAGCAAACAGTGCAGACCCAGATCAGACTGCTAAAGGAGCAGTCTGATCAGGGTCTACACTGTTTGCCATTCCAGATGCAACGTTATGATGCATTGCTGTATTGAAAAACTTAACTTCCATTTTGAAGATTTCTGTTCAGTTCAGTTCTCCTAACGCCATTCCCCAAGTGGCTCAGCCAATTACAATAATTATTTTATGTATCCAAAATTTAAGAATTTAATGGTATTATAGACATGTTTGAGTTTTAGCCGTTTGCAAACACAACTTGTCACAGCGTTGCTTGACACAGCTGGGCTCCCACCAATCGGGGAAATAGATAGGCTGCCTGGTGCCTCTTTCTTTGGCAGAGCTGCCAGTTGCTATAGCAGGATCCGAGTGTCATTTATTTCAGGTAAGGTAAAAGACCCACATATTCGGAGGCAACAGCTTGACATGACTGAAATATTGTCTTCTGGGATTTTAAACCACAACTCAACAACAACCACAGCAGTTGACACAGCTCATATCATTTGATATTTAGTTACATCGTCAAAGTTACATCATATCAAGATAATAAATGTGCTCAGTGCAGGGGGAATGACATCCTTTCCTTGGTGATTGGCTATTTTATATATTTATGGTTTTGGACTATAAACAGACAAATTGTAATTAGTAATGTAATAGAATGCTTTTTTCACCCTAATGTGCTTAAATATTGGGACACCTAAAACATTTATTTTCCATTTGGGACAAATTGAAAATGAATGGTTTCAGGTGTCACATTTCCTAAGCACATTAGGGTACATGTACCTTTATTGTTTGGAGAGAAATACATGTACCTTTATTGCTTGGACAAAAATTGACCAGCTAACAGTGTAGATTAGGAACAGACTGCTAGGATTCAGGGTTAACACATTTTAGCCACAACACGATAAAACCAACAAACTGGCATGTGCCCCCAGTGAGGACTCAGATCAGCCTGGGCATGTGCCCAGTGACAGTCTAATCAGAGTCTTTGCTGTCAGCATATAGCTACCCTTTAAGCGCACTGCAAATACTGATCAGACTGGGCAGATGCCCAGGCTGATCTTAGTCTTCGCTGGGCGCCCATGCCACTTTGTTGGTTTTGTCATGTCGCGGCTCTTATCATATCCTCATGATAGACAGCTTCATTAATATCAAACTTATTTCCACAAATTATGGGGGTTAGCTCTGCTGTCTTGTGCTAGTTTTTGTTTAATTCTTTGTTTTGTTATATAGTCAGAGAACTTACATAATACCATTTTCTCATAAATTGGTTGTGCAATATAATTATGTTAAGAAATAATAATCAGCCATCTAATAAGTATGACAAGTTTGTATGATAGTCTTGCTTAGTACATGTAGGTCGACAGTCAGGGCCCAGTCGTGCAAAGCATGGCTAGCCTAACAAAGTCGTTAGTCAAGGATTCCTAAGTCTTCTAGTACATATAAAATCCAGTGCAGTAACTTGTTTTTGCTGAAAACTTGAGAGGAGCGTTTGTAGTGCAAAAGCACTGCAAAAGCTTGTCACACCTTTTCTGCAAAAATGGTAGGGTTTTTGCTTATAACCTGTTTAAAAGAGTAACATGTTGTTGGTCTCATTAAGTAATGACATACTTAGTTTGGAAAACTGGGCCCTGATTATTTAAGGCAGTCTGTATATTTACAACACCCCTGCTTAGAGCAGGAGCTAGGCCTTATCAGCAGTTTGATGAGGATCGTCTTTATTTGCCATATTCCCAGCTGACTTCCAAACTTTTTGTAACAGTGCCACCACACCATCAAGAGGTAACATCAGTGGTAAGAAATAGAACACCTCTGGCAGTGAATTGTTGAGTAATACTTCACATTTTGGAGGACAGTTGTAAAGTAGATCATATGACGAGCACAGAGCATGAATGACGTGTCTGACTGACGTGACATTACTCAGTAGTTCACTACTAGAGCAGAACTGTTTTGAATTGAATGCTCAAAAATGCTGAAAAATTATTCTTTTCCTTTATAGTCTCCCAATCTTTTCAGTGTGTGCATGATGCCGCCAGTATTCTTCACTATAACAACGATAATAACACATTTATCTTACAATTTTATAGTGAAAAATACAAACTGTTACACTGTCTAACGTCAAAGAATGTCATCAAAATGTCTAAAAAATGGGCAGTAATTGCTAATGATGTCGGCAGCTAGAATCACACACTCTGAAACAGTGAATTGTTGCAGAATAAAACAGGAAAATTTCCATTGCTTCTGTAGGCACACTGTTCAATCAACATAATCCAGACATTGTATGGTTTCGAAGATATATGGTTTCTGTTTGCAAACAAGGAAGGTCCTGATCTGATATTGACAATGTCTTGGCTGTTTAAGGTGAATAGGTATACTTTCAGGGAAGCAACTCTGTCACTTTTATTTTTGCCTCCCTTTGTAATTTTGATAGGAGTCAACTCTTAAAGGAAAGAATTTGCTCCTACAGGAGCAAATTCTTTCCTTTAAGAGCTGAACTTATTTTGGAAGGGTATGGTTGTCCAGAGAAAACAGAATTCACAAAAGTTGTCTCCCTTAGTAAAAATGGCAGAAAACAGGGAGGTTTATCCATACACTATAAACTCATTGGGGCTTCATTTTGATATAAAGCAACTCACAAGAAAACCTATCTTACAGCATGTGTAAACTATGTAAGGTGGATGGATACACTTGCAGGGGAAGCAACTATACCACTTTCTGTTTTGCCTGTCTTTCAATATGCATCATCTCTTAATGGAAAGAATTTGCTCTTCTACTACAGGCAAATTCTTTCCTGTAAGAGTAGACCATGTTTTCAAATGGCTTCTTTGTCCAGGGAATCAATCAGGAAATCACAAAAGTTATTGGCCTTTGTAAAAATGGTAGAAAAACATAAAGTTTTATATACTGATCTTATAAGATCAGCAAGCTCCTTTTGGTTTATGTACACATTTGTGCTGTCTGAAAACAGTCAAATTTTTATATGGCTGAAGGCAGGTTTTCTTCCTAGGGTGCACGTGATGTTGTTTTGACGTTGCTTTGACATCAATGTGACGTGATGACGTCACATTGACATCAGTTAATGTCATTAGCTCGCCTGAACGAAGTTCAGGAAGAGCTATTGTTGTCACCACGGCGTCGGCGTCCGCGTCAGCGTCAGCGTCCGCGTCCACGTCGGCGTTCGAATTGGATGTTTTGGTTAAAGTTTTTTAAAGACCTATATCTCCTTAACCCATGGATGGATTCTTTTGATACTTGCACTGTAGCTAGATATTGGTCTAAGGTTTAACAGGGTACCACCCCCACCCCACTCTGTGACCTTGATGTCAAGGTCATGGACTTAGAAAATTGGTGTTTTTTTTTGACTGGATGTTTTGGTTAAAGTTTTATAAAGCCCAATATCTCCTGAACCCATGGATGGATTCCTTTGATACTTGCACTAAAGTTAGATATTGGTCTAAAGTTTTCGAAGGTACTACCCCCACCCCCCTCTGTGACCTTGATGTCAAGGTCATGGACTTAGAATATTGTCTTTTTATTGATTGGATGTTTTGGTTAAAGTTTTTTAAAGACACATATCTCCTGAACCCAGAGATGAATTCTTTTTATATTTGCACTGTAGTTAGATCTACAGAGTACTACCCCAACCCCGCTCAGTGATCTTGATGTCAAGGTCAGGGACTTAGGAAATTTTTGTCTTTTTTAAAGTTTTGTAATTGCATACTGATTCATAATGCTTTGCAGAGATTTAGTTTATACTTGAACTGATGTTAGACTCTTTTTTGAGGTTTTACAAAACACGTTATACTTACCCCACTGGGTGACCTTGAAGTCAAGGTCATCGACTTAGAATTTTGTTTTAAAGATTTTAGTTAAAGTTTTATATTTATGAAGACATAATTTCACAGTGCCACGATGATGGACTCAGTTGATACTAATACTTGGGCTGATGTTAGATAATGGTTCAGGGTTTTGATACATACTAGCTCCCCCCCCCACCCCCCCACCCCCCCCACTTTGAAATTTCATTTCATTTTTTTTATTTTAATTTTATTTTAAGACTTATTTCTGAGATAGCTTTTGTGTTTTCATTATGGACATGCTTGCATGAAGTTTTATGCATAGCAGTCCACATAGCCCCCCTCCCTTTTTAGCTCGCCTGAACGAAAGTTCAGGAAGAGCTTTTGTTGTCACCCTGGCGTCGGCGTCCGCGTCGGCGTCCGGATTGGATGTTTTGGTTAAAGTTTTTTAAAGACCTATATCTCCTTAACCCATGGATGGATTCTTTTGATACTTGCACTGTAGTTAGATATTGGTCCAAGGTTTAACAGGGTACCACCCCCACCCCACTCCGTGACCTTGCTGTCAAGGTCATGGACTTAGAAAATTGGGAGTTTTTTGTACTGGATGTTTTGGTTAAAGTTTTATAAAGCCCAATATCTCCTTAACCCATTGATGAATTCCTTTGATACTTGCATTGTAGTTAGATATTGGTCCAAAGTTTTCCAAGGTACTACCCCCACCCCCCTCAGTGATCTTGATGTCAAGGTCATGGACTTAGAGAATTGTCTTTTTAATGATTGGATGTTTTGGTTAAAGTTTTTAAAGACACATATCTCCTGAACCCATAGATGAATTCTTTTTATATTTGCACTGTACCTATATATTAGTCCAAAGTTTTACAGAGTACTACCCCAATCCCGCTCAGTGACCTTGATGTCAAGGTCAGGGACTTAGGAAATTTGGTCTTTATTAAAGTTTTCTAATTGCATACCGATTCATAATGCCTGGCAGAGATTTAGTTTACACTTGAACTGATGTTTGACACTTTTTTGAGCTTTTACAAAACACTATATACTTACCCCACTGGATGAACTTGAAGTCAAGGTCATTGACTTTTAATTTTGTCTTAAAGATTTTGGTTAAAGTTTTATATTTATGAAGACATAATTTCACAGTGCCCCGATGGACTTAGTTGATACTTATATTTGGACTGATGTTAGATAATGGTTCAAAGTTTTGATACATCATAGCCCCCCCCCCCCCCCTTACTTCTTTGAGCTCTAGCTCGTGGACTTTGAAGTTTCATGTCCCCCTCCCCCCCCCTCCCCCCCCTTACTTTTTTTAGCTCTAGCTCGTGGACTTTGAAGTTTCATGTGGATTTTTTTATTTTAATTATCATTTTAAAACTCATTTCTGAGATAGCTTTTGTTTATAAATGTGTTGTCATTATGGACATGCTTGCCTGAAGTTTTATACATAGCAGTCCACACCGCCATAACGACTGTGTGATGGGCAAGCACCTATTCAGGCGAGCTATGCTGTCAGGCGACAGCTCTTGTTTTGACTTGAAGTGAGATTGCACTGATGTCAGTATGACATCAATTCGATGTTAATTGCCTGCTGGGTTATGATTTAGCTCATATGGCTCATATATACCCAACACTAGTGTGGGTATTCATATTAGGGCATTGTTATAGAGGTTATAATAATTTATAGTGGTACAATTGTCTTCTCTTGTTGGATGGCTAACATAATTGAAATCTACGGTCTTGTTGTTGTTTGTTGTCTACCATATTTATGTTCGTGGGGTGAGGAGGGAAATATTGCTGTGGATTCAGTCACCGTCACCATCGACAGTGGCTTCTTATCTGCTAAGACTAGAATAGATATGGTGACATTGACTCCATTTGCAGGGTCACAGGAGGATCCTCCCTTATAGTGGAGATATCTCTTGATCCAGTTGATTTTATTAGGGCCCCGCCAGACGAAGTCTGCGGAGGCCCTATATTTCTTCTGGCGGGGCCCTATAGTAATCACCTTGTCCATCTGTCCATCCGTCTGTCCATCATCATTTCGTGTCCGCTCAATAACTCTAAAACCATTAGAGATATTTTCACGAGACTTGATACAAATGTAGAGCATCATCAGACCATGTGCAGAGAACAAGAACCATAACTCTGGCTACAATTTTTACTGAATTATGCCCCTTTGAAATTTTGAGTACAGAAATCGTGTCCGCTCCATAACTCTGAAATCGTTAAAGATATTTTCACGAGACTTGGTACAAATGTAAAGCATCATCAGACGATGTGCAAAGAACAAGAACCATACCTCTGCCTGCATTATTACTGAATTATGCCCCTTTGAATTTTTTAGTACAGAAATCGTGCGGTTCATAACTCTGAAACCATTAGAGATCTTTTCATGAGACTTGGTACAAATGTAAAGCATTATCAGACGATGTGGTAGAACAAGTTCCATAACTCTGCCTACATTATTTACTGAATTATGCCTATTTGTAATTTTGAGTACAGAAATCTTGTCTGCTCTTTAACGCTGAAACGGTTAGAGATATTTTCACAAGACTTGGTACAAATGTAAAGCATCATCAGGTAATGAGCAGAGAACAAAAATCCTAACTCTGTCTACTTTTTTTTACTGAATTATGCCCCTTTGTAATTTTAAATATAGAAATCAGGTCCTTTCTGTAGCTTTAAAACCACCAATGATATTTTCATAAAACTTGTACATAATATAAAGCATCATCAGACAATGTGCAGAGAATAAGAACTGTAACTCCATCTACATTTTTTACAGAATTTTTCCCCTTGCTAGTTTACAGTCTAGAAAACGTGTTTGCTCTCTAACTTTAAAACTGTTTAAGATATTTTCACAAAACTTGGTACAAATATAAACATCATCAGACAATGTGCAGAGAAAAAGAACCATAACTACACCTTCCCTTTGTTATTTTAGGTATGGAAATCTTGTCTGCTGTATAACTTTAAAGCCTTTGAAGATATTTTTATAAAACTTGGTACAAATATAAAGCATCATTAGATGATCTGAAGGTGTGCACAATGCAAGAATGGTAACATCAGTTTCCTGCCTCACAGAGTTGTTGCCCATGCTTTAATCAATCATAATTGTGTATTTTGCACACTGCCAGAGGCTTAATTTCAAACAACTTATTTAATATGAAGGAACAACATGATAATAGAAGGCTGGTATTGTTATTTCTAGCCGGGCACGTACGACTTAAATGTCATCAATAGTTTCATAAAGGCGGGGCCCTTTTAGTCACCATGTTTCTAGTTTTTTTCTAAAATTACAAAAATATATCACTGGCTAGCTAAAGACCTGAATAAGTTATGGTCAAAATCACAGGAGGATTCTCCCTTACAGATATTTGTTGAACCAATGGATAGATTTTTTATCAGACTGGCAAAGATGTGTCACTTTAACATGCTTAAGACCTGACCAGGTTATGGTGACATGGGCCTGTTTTTTTTATAGTCACAGGATGGTCACCGGATGACCACCTTAAATGGTAGCTATCTCTTGAACCAGTAGATGATATTTTTACCAAGCTTGCAAATATATGTACTGTCTAGCTAAAGACTTGAGTAGGTTATGGTGGCTACAAGGTTACAGGCGGATTCTTCCTTCAGATGATATTTTTTCAACCAGTGGATGGATTTTTATCACATTTGCAAAAATATCATTTGGACCAGCCAAAATATATATGAATAGGTAAGACTGTTAGGTTTGGGTGACCTTGATCCTATTTTCAAGGTCACAGGATTCCCCATGAAAAAAGATACCTCTTTAACACCTGAACTAGGCAATGGATTTTCACTAAATATGCTAGGATGAAGGACAATCCTAAGATTTGATTGGGGTTTGGTGGCCTTGAAAACATTTTTAAGGTCGCAGGAGAATTCTAATTGTAACAGTTCCTAAGTTGACATGCAACATTTAGGGAATATAACAGTGCCAGAAAAGCGCTGGTGGGGGTTGGGGAATTTCTGTCATACATTTCTAGGTACCCCAAATGTTCATGTAGTTCAGGTAATCAGAGTTCTTTTTCAAGCAGGCTAAATGTAATGGGGATGCTTAATTTTGCAATATGGAGAATTTTATTAATCAGAGTTTAAGGAACCCATAGCCGTCAATTTTTATATTAATTTGAAACCTTGGTGTATATAAAGTATGTTGAGGAGTTTTGTCCTTGGTCAGTGTGTGACCAATCGTATGAATTAATGTGTTTGTCCACAACGCTAAGTATCTCTTGTGGGTGCAATTCTACCTAAAGTTTATAACTGATTATTTTGAAACTAGAAAGTCGTATGAAGTTATGCATATCATTTGCTCGACTGCATGGGTGCAGTATTTTGGAAAGTAGTTCCTTTGAGAACTTGTTTTCAACCGGCTATGTATAGTATTATGTATATAGCTTGTAGGTGCAACTTCTTCCAGGAGTCTCAGTTGTTATTTTTTAGACTAGACAAGATACGAGTAAAGTCTTTGGCATGGTATGAAGATATTCATATCATTCGTTGAACCTCTTGCCTCCTGATATAGTATACTGAACGCCAAAAGAAACGCATACAATGTATACGCCCAGTTTATTTGCAGGTATAGGTATATACTCTTATTTAGACATTTTGAGTTTCTTTGTTTATGATATTCCGACAGAATGAGCACTTTAACGCATCGATATTCCATAAACTTTAGAGATTAGAACGCTTGCTTTTGTGATGGGGTTAAACTTAAAGTCACCATACTTTCAGAAGCTGAATTTTAATTTCCTTATAATGCTCAGCTGATTATTTTCTCCAGACATAATGTCCGTGGCAAGGGTAAGAAACATCGAAAAAATCAAAGCAGTCGAGCCTTGCGTTTTAGAGAAACAATCAGGTGAAAGTTGTCAGTAGAAACAGTAACACTGGCTTACCATTGGATTTCCATAGACTTTTTAACACCCTGTATTTCTTGAAAAGAACAGAAACCATTTATACCAAGAGGTTAAATGAATTAACAAGAGTAAAATAAAAAGGTTTGCAAAGAAATTTTTCGCAGCACCGCAGAACTTTTGGTGTTATTGGACTTCCCATTTTGCTATTTGTTTAATTGCAAGGGAGATAATTTGACAAATGTTTACTTTCAAACTACTGTCATGTCCCTACGAAGAATACCATGGTAATAAAACCGACGTTTTAGTCATAACCACACATAAGAGTGGTGTTTTGGACACAATTTGTTATACCGTTAAAGGTAAGACAACTCTTACAACAACTTTGAATGTTTCTTGATAAATTGAGATAACTCTTTAATCCAAGTTTAATTTTGCAAGAAGATAAGTTTATATTGTTAGCAGACCTCAGTAGTGTTTTCTGCTATATATGATTTAAAACCATAAATCAGCTGACAGAAGAAAACTGAACCTAAACTTGTATGCGTTTCTTTTGGCGTTCAGTATAGTTTGCAAGTTATATATCTTTACAAACAGCATGTTACACTAGCTACAGTTGTATGTCTTGCTGGCGTATGTCCTTCTGGGTTTTAAATTTTTGAAAGTTTTAGGTCCTTGGGTATGGTTTGAAAATTTGTCTATTTCACCAATTTCCTGCATGCAGTATTTTGCACATTACCCAGCGGGCACATGATATCGAACTGATGGCGTTTTGACTTCGATGCGAGGCATTGCGTCGCATCAACGTCAATAAGTACACATTATTATAATGGTAACTTGATCTGGCGTACTGTTTCACGTCGAGTTGAAGAGCTCATACCATCGGATCACCCGAGACGCTTGCGTCGAGGGTGATCCGATGGTATGAGCTCATCTACGAGACGTGATACAGTACGCCAGATCAAGTTACTATTATAATAATTTGTTTATTATATACCTGAGGGAACAGGCAACCATTCATACTTGCCAGAGCTAATGCATCGACCCGGATTCGAACCTGTGTGGCAGAGGTATGTAGCTAGTCGTGAGACAAACGCTGCCGACTGAGCAATCGAAGCGCGTCATTTAGACGTGTTTGTTGACGTTACGTCATTAGTCCCGTATATCTGGTTCTCGTTTCTACGATGCACGTTAAACAATGACGCGCCCGAAGCTGGAACTAAGACATAGCCTCGTTTTAAAGGATAGTGATACGGATTCAGAAAACGTCAGTTTGATACGGCGTTCTGTATCACGTAAATACGACGTTATTACGACGTCTTGCATCTGGCAGAAAACTCGTTACGGTGTCAAAACGATAACTCTATACTACCTGTAAATTTTAGCCCTTGACCACAAATGAGATTGCTTCCCTTTCCAGTGTCTTAATGGTCAATAGAGAAAACTTAGAAAATTTTCGACCAAGCTTCGAATCAACAGTTAGCAAAATTAGGCGTTTAGGGAAGAAATTTCCCATTTAGCTTTGTATGTAAAAATATGTCATTGTAATCAATAGAATTACAGCTTTCAGATCGTACGTTAAAATAGATTCGCAAATGTTAATTTATATATGTTATTTAGGTCCAAAAACGAAGATTCGCGTAATTTGAATAAATTGTTTTAAGAAACTTATGGTTTATAGAAAGAAAACTATGGGCTCTGATGGACGAAACTTCTCATTGACGCATTTCTATAATTTTTATACCAGATTAAAGAGCTTGAAATGCTCTTTCTTGCTAGACGTTATAATTTAATGTCGGAAAATATATTAAATAAGAAAATGTAATTTATTCATGAGCTTCTATACATTTAAACTGAGAACCGTATACAGGTAACCGCTTATCTCCGAGAGGGAAGAAAATGTAATTTATTTAAGAGCTTCTATACATTTAAACTGAGAACCGTATACAGGTAACCGCTTATCTCCGCCCCTATCGGAGATTATCGGAAAATCCCGTAACTATAACGAGAATTCTTCCCTATGTGTGCCTGCTGGTTAGTCCCTTTGCAGACTAGTTTGTAATACCCCATTCCACTGGATGATACTTTGACTGCGCTCATGGCGATCTTGGCGCTTCTTTGAAATAGTCGAAATCGCCACAGATGCGTCGGCATTTGCCCAAACTTGGGACGTGCGCTTCCTCTATGCTGCCTGTACACTTCCAATACGATCTTGTTACGCTAGTCACGATGCTGCTGCGGTGTAGTTGCGCTTCTGCCACGCTTGAGTCCCGACTCGACGGCCTTCAAGGCGCTTCTACTACGCTGCAACTACGACAAAATATTTCAAGCTAGGCTTTATCTACGTTTACGACGATGAATTTGCGATCGTGTTACGACCTAAGTGCCGGAGCTGCGCTTGTGTGGCGCTTTGAAACCGCTTCTGTGTAAATCGACGAGATGCAGTTGCCCAGCAGAATTCGAACAAGATGGAAAATATAATAATTCCAGTGGCTATGATCCAGCTGGACCAGTGACTTCATGCAGCTCGTCTTGTTCTCCTTCCAACTGGGGCTTCTGCTCGCACTGTAAGAATTTCCGTAGATTTTACGGTAGAATAACTGGAAACCAGCCGCCAGTCCATTTCCCGTTATTTTTACGGGCGCCCGTAAAAAATTGAAGGAAATTATCACGCAGAGTAGGATAGAATAAAACAGATGTTGTTCTGATCCTATTGCCCTTCAACACTATAAAGGTATTTTCGAGTGCGGCCAGTAAACATAACGCCACGACTTGGCGATCATGCCGTTTCAGATACGCTTTTCACTACGACCTTTCAGCTTCTACTGCGCTGCTGTAGCTTCTGCTACGATCATGGCGTTATATCCAAAATTTTGAAGCGCAGCAGAAGCGCCGTCCAGTGGAATGGATACAGTTCTATACACATCGTCAAAAGTTAACCATCATTGAAATTGATTGTATATTTTTTTTTATTTTTCATATCTATCATATCAGTATCATATCACCAATTTCCTGCATGCAGTATTTTCACATTACCCAGCGGGTACATGACGTCGATATGGTGTCATTCTGACATCGATTCCGTCGACGTCAGTGCGACGTTATTATATTGCATGGACGTTAAAACGACGTCATTACGACCTCTTGTGCCTGCTGGGAAGTCCCTTGGCGGACTAGTTTATAAACAATTCTTCAGTTTATATTGTGATTTTTCATATCTGCTGCACTTGTTCCATAGTCATCTGGTAGATTTTCTCCTTATATCAATCAAAATTCTAATGCACTTACGTATGTGAGGCGACGTCTGATTGGATAACGTCGAAACTTTGCGACTGTACTGAAAGGCGACCAGTGGTGGCCGGTTTTTTTGTTACTCTTTTTATCTTGTAACGGACATATAGTGATTAGTGATTCTATATTTTGGTTTAATAAACTAGGGGTAACTGTCGTTATAATACGGATTTATTTTTTGAAATAGACTATAACTTGTGCCTATGACAGATCCTCAAACTAGGTCACCAAAACGCATTGAAATATGAGCGTAGCGTACCAGTGATGGCCGTCACGAATGTCATGCGTTGAATGATGCATTTTTCAAAACCTTGTTGTGGATTTAAACTTTGATGATATGTCATTGTAAGTCTGTGGTCTTTGTCAGAGTTTAATAGTTTTAGCGCGTTCAGCACAGATAGAATATAAGCAACAGTCAGAAACGGACTTTAAAACGCTGACGTAGTCATTTCGTAGGTGCACGCTACATTACGTCGAAAACAAACATAAATAATGGTTACACGTGTGCTGTCATTTACAAAAATGTAGATGCTTTTTTTGGCAGGCAGGTTGCAGGTTGTACCTTTTTCGTCATAGGTAATCATTTATAAACAGTGATAAAGCAGTTTGTTCATGTTTATTTTTGTATTTAATTATGTGTGTATCAAGGGTTGTGATCCCCAGCAAGGCCAAAATGTTGGTATGAGGGTAGCTTTGGGAAATTGCCTTCCGGGGAGATAATTTAACCAGTCTTTTTTGTTGGAGTTCCTTTTGTTTACTTTTACAAAATGGCCAAATTTGAGACGGGTCAAATACGTAATTGCGCATGCAAAATGCAAACGGCCACCACTGGTACGCGGCCACCACTGGTTGCACGCCAGTATATTTTGCGATTTACTGTCGCAAGCACGACGTCATTATACGTATAATGTCGCTTCTCATTGGTTAGCGTCTGTTTTTTACGTCGCTGAAAGCGTTTGCTATTGGTACAAAGTAGCACATTTTTTAAGGTGAAATGTGAAAAGTTCATTAGAATGGGAATAACTATTGAAAATTGTCATTTGGGGAGGTAAATCGTCGGTTTTATGGTCGCAAATTGGGTTTTACGGCTCCGCTGGCGCGTCGCCGTCAAACGAAATTTCCGACCGTAAAACCGACACTTTACCTCCCCAAATGACAATTTTGAGTACAGTTATCCCCTAAGTATATTCCCAAATTAGGTTAAGCACAACTTTTGATGCTCAGATGGTGTAAAATTATTTTCATCTATCGTTCTGTTCTGTTTCGATTTTCGTAACTGATTGAAATGTATAGCTTAAATTGAGAAACTAAGACGATTTCTATAGGTGCCAAAGTATCGCCCTGCATTTGGAAGGTGCTATAATATGGAAAAAATATGACAAAACACTTCTTCTAATATTCCCAGTGTCAAAATAATGTTTCGCTTGTAGCTCACCAGAGCCGAAGGCTCCGGGGGAGCTTATAGGACAGGCAGTTGTCCGGCGTTGTCTGTCGTCTGTCTGTCGTCAAACTTTCAAACAACATCTCCTCTGAAGCCAGTGGGCCGACTGGGTCCAAATTGCATCTGTAGCATCCTTGAGGTGGGGGATTAAACTTTTTTTTTATCTTTATTTTTATAAAAATCGGCCCTTTAGTTTGGTTGCTATGGCAACTAGAGTTCCCATAGGCTTATAATGGGGAAAATTGAAAATGGCATTTACTAAATAGACAGATAGATAGATTTTTTATTTTCTCCGAATAAAGGAGAGCATACAACACACATAATAAACAGACAGTTACACAGAACAAATATACAAAAATTATAAAGAAGACGAGAAATTAAAGAAAGAAAACACAAATTATGTACAAATTGTCATGTACAGTAACTCCTTTAGGCATGACATTGACCATAATATTGATGTTTAATTAAGGAATGAACTTCATTTTTCTGATGCTTAACGAGGTATAAACTACATTGGGTCGCGTGCAAAGTAAGTGAAAGTAAAAAGTATGCAAAGACCAGGAACTGAAACAATCAAAATCCAAATCCAGCCCTCAAACCATAGTTGGAAACAACTAAGATTACAAATAATCAAGATACAGAGAACATATGGCCAACCGAGTGAGCAGCTTGTTCCCAAAAGGTGGCCACTCAGCAACCCAAACCGAACCAAAAATAATAAGAACATACCCTGAAGGGGTTTATGTAAACTTTTCCAGCCACACCCCGACAAACACAAGAAAAACCAAATTCATTGCCTATATTTACATTCTTTTCTATCTATTATTTTAACCACAAATTTGCGTTTGGTGCTAGAGTTGAAGCAGAAAAAAGTTTATACGCAGTTTTCCTACTGAAAGCGGAACAGCGTCGACGACGCAACAAAATGGAATCCAAAATAATGGAAAAAATACTTATAAGATTATAAGGCGTTGTCCGGCGTTGTCTGTCGTCTGTCTGTCGTCAACACTTTCAAACAACATCTCCTCTGAAGCCAGTGGGCCGACTGTGCATCTGTAGCATCCTTGGGCTGGGGAATTGAAAGTTTGTGTTTGCATTTTTTTATGAAAAACGGCTCTTCAGTTTGGTTGCCTTAGCAACTTAGAGTTTCCACTGACTTATAATGGGGAAAATTGAAAAAAATGGCATTTACTGCTAAACCACTGCAGAGATTGTGACAAAACTATAGAAAAGTTCCTTGAGTAGTCCTCTATTAGCCATATGTTTTTGGTCCAGTGCTCCATTTTATTGGTTGCCATGGGAACCAAAATGCAAAATATGGGGAAAAATATTTTTAGACTCTCACTTGGAGAATTGATTATCTCTTTCTATCACCCCGATTCCAGGTGAGCTATGCTGTCTGCTGACAGCTCTTGTTCTGCACACTGCTCATACTGATCAGTTGCCATGGCAACAAAAAAGTAGCGAACAAATCCTTTGAAATGTATCCTTCTCTGTTGCGGCAACAATCAAAATAGTTATATATTTTGTTATCAACTCAACAGACTGTCAGAATGAGACTTTATAGTTGTGCATTTTGTATTAGCCTGTACAAAAGTGCAAGCAATTTTGCGCCTATACAAATATGATAGCAATTTTTAGCTAGAGCTCTGGTGAGCCCCTGGACCTTTTGTTTAAATTGATGGCAACATTTGTCTTCTTAATACAGTTTCACTGCATATATTGCAAACAGAACTAAACGTTTGGTGCTATGTTTATAGTCCCGTACACATTGACAAATTTGCATATGTGAGTAAGTTTGCTTACACGCAAATTGTGCTTACAGTGTGCAAAAGTATTTTTGCTAAGCGAACATAAGAACAAAATCTCCAAATAAGACCCAGGAGTATTTATGCCAGAAACAATGAAAATTGTCATTCTAAAACATACCTTCTTTAGGTATTCTAAAATTGCTTTGTTTTTTGCCTTGAGAATACGACCAAATAATGCAGAGTCAATTTCCACGGACTGATATGCAAGTTTAAAATGTTTTGAGATTCAGAATGCATGAAAACAGTGAAGTATAAGCTTCAGAAAGGAAAATCGGGTTTTTTTGTGATGCAGAAGTAGTCATTTATAGACAGTTCAGTCATGAATCACTTGTAATCTTGTATGACCTTCGTTATATATACAGTTTAGAAGCTGACAGGTGTCTATAATGCATTTCACAATGCCATAATGTGCTCAAAAGAGTCGTAACTTGTATATTGAATTTGTTACAAAGTAAGTTTTTTTAAAGCATCATATTACCATCCTAGCTCGCCTCATCCAAATGCCAGACGCAGAAACTCGCTTCTAAGGATGCAAAATTGTTTAACCAAATTTCTGACGTACAAAAAACAAAACAAAACAACTTTTCAGAATGCTACCCGCAAAACTTGTATCATTTTTTGATGGAAAAATTGTATCATTGTATGTTATTCTCATAAAAAGAAGCCAGAAAGGGTATAAGTGCTGATAAAAGTTCTGAACATTCTTGAAATGTAATCAAAAATAAATTTAAATCAGTCAGGAACAACAGAAATATTGAAACAATGTCAGAATCTCATATAGTACATGTAAGTAAATAAAGGGCAGATACATGTACCTGCGTAAGGAAACTTAAAGACTGAATTAAACGAAGTTCAAATCAAGAGTTCCAACTTTTTTCACATAGGGTATAAGGACATGTCAGTTGCTGTAAGCTTACAAAGAAATCCATGTTGAAACAACATGAAATCAATGTAAATATGACCTAATTATATAAAAATTCGATCTAGCGTACACATGACCAAATTTGAACATGAGCAAAATTTGCAAATATGCAGTTCGAGATTTGCACTTGGTCTTTACCAGGTGCAAAAGTAAAATAATTGCGTATGGAGTAAAATTTACTCTCGTGAGTAAAAGCGTACACATGCGCAAATTTGCTTACGTAAGCAAATTTGCATGTATGCAAATAAATACTCCCGTGAGCAAATCGGTCCATGTGTACGGGGCTTATGTGTATACATTGCGGGAGTAGCTCCAACCGTTTTTTTTTTCGATTTTTTTAAACTTGGTGATGGTAGGCTTCGGTAAGGTCTGAAGATGCGCATATAGCACTAGCATATGAAATGTGCAAGGAATGTTCAGCTTTTGTTCTGTTCGTCTATCCGTATGTTCGATTTGTCCATTTGTCGTGTGATGGCTGTAAAAACACTTCCCATACTTCATCATAGTGCAGATTATATATATTTTTTTCTCTGAAAACATTGGAATCGTTTAGAGTCGTTCTAAAAATAGAGCACTCCCAGCTGCGCAAGCCCGTGTTAGAGGGCGTGGTCAGTCTTGCATGTTTCGTTACTGGATTTGAAGAGCACTGTCTAAAGGAGTTTGCTTCCCACTTGCATTTTGCATTTTTCTTCCCCCCCCACCCCCCCCCAAAAAAAAAAAATACTGTTACTGGGTAATAGTATATAATATTTGTAACTTAAAGTAGAAGCACTTCTTTCATACCTCACAATAATTTCCGAAAAGTATCAACTCCTCTCTCTCTCTCTCTCTCTCTCTCTGATATGTTATCTTACCTGCCCACCTCGCTTGTATATTTTTCCCTGTGTTTTTTTGTTCACAAATGCCGCTTCTGGTAAACCGGTCTAGTCAAACAGATATCCACAATACGTCAGTTCTTCTTTTTTAAACATATTAAATGCGATCAAAAAATGAAAAAAATGTATTATCAAGTATTTAGTACTTCTTTCGATTTTGTAATTCTTGTATTTCGTTCCGATACAGATAATATGCTGTAGTCGCTCTCTCTCTCTTTCACTTTCTCTGTTCCCTTGCGAGTTTAGCAAAATTGTTGGTTGACATTGCCATTTTCACGTCCAGGTGTAGCTCAAGGGAGAGAACGAGTACAGTACTGTTGATACAGAAACTTGTTCATTATGTCGCTTATCGCTTAAAATGTGAGCTGTCATAGTGTTACCAAGGAACAGAAAAAACAAACGCGTGTTATGAATTATACCCAACAAGGATTGGCCGTGTGTTCTCGGACAGTGGTGGGTGACAGTGGACTGGGCGCGGGGAAGTGCTGGCTAGACATTGGTTCTGCCACACATACCCTTAACTCAGTCCCCTGGGCGCATTTCTGTCAGAGAACACATCCCCGATCCTCGTGGCAGTTGGGTCAGATCTACATCAGGCTTATCAGCAATGCAACCTACATCAGTCCGCTCTAATAATAAAGCTGGCTATCATCCTGTTAATTGGCTTTTTACATAAAGTTGAAAATCACAATTTAAAAGTGTTGTACAAAATGCTTTGTCATTTTATATCTTGATGCTGACGTCGCGAGGAGGAGCCTAAGGCAATGCGCGAGCGGTGGGCGCCCGGATCAGCCACAATGTACTACGGAAATAATATCTGTGACTATTTCTAACGAGTCGAATGGGATCCTCACCTTCCGCTTTTTGGAATCGCTATGATTAAAGCCCCGGTCCCACAAAGCTTGCGACCGCGCCGCGACCTATCCGCGACTAAAAAAACTGACAGTCGCAGAGAGGTTGCAGAAGTCGCGGAGAGGTTTTATAATGGTCGCAACAAGGTCGCAACAAGGTCGCCGAGCAGTCGCCGATCAAAATTAGTCGCAGTCAGTCTTTTGAACATGCACAAAAGACTAGCCGCGACTGATTTTGATCGCCGACTGGTTGCAATGGTTTTCTGGAAGTCGCCGATCAGTCGCCGAACAGTCGCCGACCGGTCGCCGATCGGTCGCCGATCAGTTTCATCAACACTTTGGTTCTGAAATGCTGCAACCTTGCTGCGACCTATCGGCGATCTGTCGGCGACTGTTCGGCGACTGATCGGCGACCGATCGGCGACTTATCGGCGACTGACCACTGGTGAGACAGCGACTGATCGGCGACCGATCGGAGACTGGTCGCCGACTGGTCGCCGACAGGTTGCAGCGTGCCCCGATAGATCGCCGAACGATCGGCGACAGGTCGCAGACTGGTCGCCGACAGGTTGCAGCGTGCGCCAATAGATCAAGGTTTGCAGTGCATTATTTTATTACCTAGGCTCAAAGTGCTCGCATCATGGTACTTAGAGGACCCCCCCCCCCCCACCACCAAAAAAAAAAAAAAAAAAAAACATCGTCGCCAAAACAGACAGCAGAAATGACTCCCGACGTTCGGACGCCTGCTTCAGATGAGGAATCTCAACAGTCAAAGGAGGAATCTCAATAAACTGCGGCCTTTTTGAAACCAATGTCTTATCCAGTACTGTGTTCTCCTCCTCCATCTTAATCGCCTGTACACCATCATAGACAATACAGGTGCATGCCGGTTGTTTCGTTACAAGCAATGAACTGAATCTGTAGCTGTGTTATTTTGACAACTTTCACTGAAATGATTTCATTCTTGTCACCACATTTCCATTATTTTTTTTAATCGCAGAACGGTCGCCAATCAGTCTCCGACCAGTCGCCGTTCATTTGAAACCAGTCGCCAAAGAGTCGCCGATTGGTCGCCGACTGGTCGCCGATCATTCTGAACTAGTTGCAATCCTGTCGCCGATCCTACGGCGACCAGTTGCAGTGAGGTCGCCGATCGATCGCCGACTACATGCGAAAGCTGTCGCCGACTGTGCGGCGACTGATCGGCGACCACATTTGAAGAGGAAAAGAAGTTGCAATGGTCGCAGAGGTCGCAGGTCAGTCGCAGACAAAATCAGTCGCAAAGCGGTCGCATCGCAGTCGCAAGCTCTGTGGGACCGAGGCTTTACAGACTGTAAATACGGAGGGGAGGACACTAGTCCGACTGCGCCGGTGTGCGAGCTGATCTTGGCCCTCTGCGTCGCGCTTTGCCTTGAGGTATGTTTTTGTGATATATTAGACTTACTTTTCTTTGTATATATTCTTAAAATGAAATTACATGTATATGTGCTTATGATGTCTTGCATTAATGTGATTTTTATTATTATGCTTAAAGCTCATTTTGTTTACTCAAAATAATAATGTCAGACGACACAGACCACACCTACTCTCCTTTATCCCTTACCAACTTCTGTAAACTTGCTTTTAAAATGGTTCTATCTTTCTTTCTTCTTCAAATCTATCCTTTGCTGTTACTCCACGGGGAAATGTATTTTTATCTTTACACTCTGTTTGCTCAGGCACCAAGGCAGGAAAATGTGATAAAAAGCCCTGTATCTGCATTCACGATAGAAATGTATTATCTAACTGACTGCATAACATGACAGATATTTCAGACTATAGGATGCATATAGGGCTGCATTATAATTGCCATTTCAGGATCAAAGGCTTGAGCCGATTTTCAAGTTTTGAATTGTTGATAGTTTTATCAATGCTGTTATTGAGTTGTGGGGACATTGAACTGAATCCAGGCCCTGTTTCAGAAGGCTCGACCACGTCCGTTAGTACCGATACATCTGTTGATGAATCTTTGATAAGGAATAAATTTTCTCTCGTCCATTATAATGTACAAAGCTTGGCAAATAAAAAAGACCTTTTACTGTCCGAACTCTCTAACTTTGATATCATTAGCATAACCGAAACTTGGCTTGATTATAGAACCCCTGACGACGATATCTCACTCCATGGTTATAATACATATAGACGTGATCGTGAAGGAGATAATCATGGAGGAGTATGTGTATATGTAAACAACAATATATTTTCAAAGCGTAGGCGTGATCTGGAACTTCCTAATATTGAATGTATTTGGGTTGAAGTACTTTCACATGGCAAAAAACTACTGGTTGGAACGTTTTATAGACCCCCAAATTCTACACCTGCAGTATTCACAGCTATTGAAGATTCTATCGGACTGGCCATAGATACAAATGCTTATGACATTTTAATCACAGGAGACTTTAACTTAGACACGACAGACAATAGAAGTAGCAAGAAAATTAATGATTTATGTCAAGAATACAATTTATCTCAGCTCATTTCTGAATATACTCATTTCACTGAGAATTCAAGGTCTCTAATTGATCTAATAATGACAAGCAACGTTACTGATATTCTCCTAAGTGGGGTGGGAGAGCCTATTCTCGACCAAAACATTAGGTATCACTGCCCTATATTTTGTGTCCTAAATTTTGAAAAACCCAAAACTAAGGCCATAAAAAGACACGTCTGGTTATATGATCGAGGTGATTACCAATCTCTTGCTAATGATTTGACTAATACTAACTGGGAAAACTTAAAAAATAATGATATAAATGAATATGCAAATAACATATCAACACATTTATTAAATCTTTCCGATACACATATTCCAAATAAAATAGTAACTATTAGACAGTCAGACCCTCCCTGGATTAATAATCACATCAAAAACTGATAAGGAAAAGAAAACGACTATATAAGAAATATAAAAGGACTAAAACTAGTTCTGATTTTGAAATATACAAAAAAGTAAGAAATGATGTAACTAATGAAATTCGAAAATGAAAACAAAACATGAATGATAAACTTGCCGAAAAACTTAAAAGTGGTACATTGGGACCAAGGGACCGGTGGAAAACATTAAAACACCCTCTGATTCAAGTAGCATACCACCCCTTTGCAAAGACGGCAACATCTATACAGAAAATGAGGACAAAGTAGAAATATTAAACGATTTTTTCAGTAAACAGAATACACTAGACGATACGAATGCATCGCTTCCAAATAACAATTTTGGTAGCCCTAATACTCTTGGCACTATCGCTTTAATACCGTTTGAGGTAGAAACTGTACTAAAATCCTTGCAATCAGCAAAGGCTGGTGGTCCAGACGCTATTAACAACAGACTTCTCAAGGAACTTGCAAATTCTTTATCTTCTCCTCTCTGTGACCTCTTTAACTACTCTTTATCGTCAGGAACGTTTCCTACCGCATGGAAGCAGGCCAACATCACACCTATTTTTAAAAAGGACGATGCATCAGATCCCTCCAACTATCGGCCCATTTCACTTCTAAGTAGTATTGGTAAGGTACTTGAAAAGCTCGTTCATAAATATGTGTTTAATTTCTTTCGTGATAATCAAGTAATCACAGCACTCCAGTCTGGTTTTGTCCCTGGTGACTCTACTGTCAACCAGCTTGTTGACATCTATAATACCTTTTGCAAGGCTCTCGATGAAGGCAAGGAAGTGCGGGCCGTATTTTGCGATGTCAGCAAAGCCTTTGATCGAGTGTGGCACAGAGGCCTTCTTCATAAACTTCATTCGGTAGGAATAACAGGCTCTCTGTTGAACTGGTTTACTGACTATTTGACCAACCGATCACAAAGAGTTGTACTTCCAGGAGTAAGCTCGAATTGGCAGTCTATAAATGCAGGGGTGCCCCAGGGCTCTATACTAGGCCCCCTTCTCTTTTTAGTCTATATTAACGATATTGTGGAAGATATAAATTCTAAAATCAGACTCTTTGCGGACGATACAAGCTTGTACGTAATTGTAGATAACCCAGTCGAAACAGCCCAAATACTAAACGCCGATATGGAAAAGATCCACGAATGGGCAACTAAATGGTTAGTTACATTCAACCCTTCTAAATCTGAGTCTCTCTTATTCTCTAGAAAGCGTAACAAACCGTATCATCCACCTGTTACAATAAATGGTGAAACAATATCTGAAATCGACACGCATAAGCACTTAGGTCTTACTTTTTCTAAGGACTGTACTTGGCATGAACATCTATCAAATATTAAACAGAAAGCTTGGCACAGAATCAATATAATGAGAAAACTGAAATTCATTTTAGATAGGAAATCGTTACAAATCATATACTTTTCGTTCATTAGACCCCTTTTAGAGTACGCAGATGTAGTATGGGACAACTGTACACAATACGAAGCAAATGAACTTGAGAAAATTCAAATTGAGGCGGCAAGAATTGTGACCGGAGCAACCAGACTTGTATCTTTGAATCTTTTATATACTGAAACTGGATGGGAAACACTGGCTTTAAGAAGGAATAAGCACAAACTCGTCATGTTCTACAAAATGAATTCTGGCCTATGTCCAACTTATTTATCTTCACTTGTACCGCCTACAGTTGGTGCCAACGTAGCATACAATCTTCGCAATCCAAATAATATACAGACTGTGCATGCTAACTCTCAACCCTATTTCAACTCTTTTCTTCCATCTGTTATTCGTAGCTGGAACGAACTGCCAGAAAATGTCAGGAACTCTAATAATACAATAGCGCTAAAACGATGCCTTAACACAGACCTGACTCCTCCTCCTCGATATTATTTCGTAGGGAAAAGACTTGGCCAGATCCTCCATTCTCGACTTAGAAATAACTGCAGTTCATTAAAGCATCACTTGTTTTCTAAAAACATTATACAGAGTCCACTATGTGACTGCGGAGCTATTGAAGACAACCAGCATTTCCTTCTCGATTGTTCTTTATATATTAACTTAAGGCAGGAAATGATAGGAGTTGTTTCTAATCTCTGCACACCAACCTTAATCGTTCTTCTTTATGGTGACCAGACACTATCGTTTGACACTAATAAACAAATGTTTTTAGCCATACAAAACTACATCATTAAGTCCAAAAGGTTTGAAGTCAATCGTTAAATTATATCAAGAATTAGCAGAATACAACGCCTCCTCCCTCTCCCTCTCATGTCCCAGAAATTATTAATGCATGTGATTATCAATAAGCATGTTGAGTGACCTTTATACTAGTCCATTGTATGACTAGTGAGCCTTGAGTAGTGGTTTGCGAGCTTGAAAATGGAATGGTATAAATAATACGACGTCAAAAGACTGCAAAAATGAGTCTATCTAATACTGCTAGCCAATTTCGCGACATATAACAATAAAGGTAAAACTAACTCTCTTTGTTCTTTTTTTTTTTCTAAAAATTCGATTACACAAAGCCATGTCCTTTGAATATTAATCAATACTCAGTCTTTGATTCTGGTATCTAGGGCGCGGCCTTTGAGCAAACGGAGTGTCGATCCATTCCCCGTGGAGCCACAGTTCTCAGCTTGTTCACTATTATACTCCAGTGAATTAGTATTACAAACGTAGCACGTTACACCGTTATAACGGTTTACTTCTGTTTTTCCTCTTTCCTTCCTTTCTGTTAACTTGAACTTTCTTGTATTACTACCTTACGGAATATTTATAAGTTATTCCAAAATACCGCTAATTAGATAAAACTGTATTGGTATTTATTCGACTATCACATTTGTAGTCAGGACGCTGAAGCCGAAAAAATGCAACTTTAATGCCCCGGCGATTCGAAAGGAAATTTTTACCAAATTTGATAAGCATAACATTTGGGCTTTATGATAGGGTATGATGTGGTCACTGAAATAGGATCCCGTGCTTTTAATTAACCCTTTTTACCCCTACCCCTTTTAAACCTTAATTTGCTCACAATGAAAACGCTATAATTCTGTCCATTTAGATGCGCATTAAAGTTTTCTGATTAATTCATGAAATGACGTATTTGTATGCAAAGTATTAGTTTCTGAAATAATTTACAAAATGCATGCTTAAAACATTAAGAAAACCGGTGTATACATATATTTACACAAGGATAATTCATCCTACCAATTGTTGGTGTTTGAAGGTACTACTTTCATTTTAAATCTCTGTCTTCCAGATTCTCATCAAACTGCGCATAGAATTATAGGGCAGCTGACTCGCAATATATCCAATGGTAATGACACTGCACTCTGCACTTCATAAAACGTTTCTCTTTGGATTCTAACCACCACCATGGATCCCGTTTTCCTCAGACGTTCATTTCAATTTGAATTTCAATTTGAAAATTTCCCCCGTGCTGTGCAGTTTTGACAAGAAAACCAGCCCAACCACTTCTGGATCTGCAAAGACTTCCAACAACTTACGTATTCGTATTTTTACTGGCGTTTGTCTGTTACCGCTCGATCATTACATACGTTACACTTAATATAATTTTGTTGAAAAATATAATGAATGAAGACGATTCAGAAGATATATAAAGATGTAGTATACAAAAACAGGATCATATTTTGTTTTACTTCATTATATTATAGTTACTATAATTTGTAAAAAAAAAGTTGCGAAAAGCTTTTCATAGCAAGTAATACAAATTATATATATTACCCATGAAACGAAAATAATAAATAAAATAAAATAATATTTCAACTTTAAATCATTTCGTCGTTCAAATATAATTTTGAAAATAGTGCTTTTAAACTCTGCATTTTTCAATTGTCTTAAAAGCTAATACTGTACTGTAACAAAATGAAGTTTTATACATGTAACTGATATTTAGTGTGTAAATGAAGTATTTTGACAGCATCTGTAAATATGTTAAGTTCGACTGGCACTAGTGTAACGATAGAAGTATCAAAATTGAAAAAGACAATGTACAAACGAATATTTGCACTTACTGGCAGGCGGAAAAATGAACGGCATTCAAATTTATGTCCAAACAATAGCCAAACGTTATGCTTTGACGAGTAATACAACGTAAACTACTTAGATATCAAAAGAAGCTATTCAGTAATATGAATATGGTAGATATTAGCAGAGTTGTTTCCTCCAGTAGGTGGTTAAAACATTGTTAACAGCGTTATTTTGCAAGGTCGTAGGTCTCTCTAGAGAAAAACGCGTTTACATGTTGACTACCTTAATTTGTTTCTTGCTATATTGTTACAGTGTATTTATTAGATATGCATGCAGACCCAAGTTTACGTATATAAGATGTAGAAAACGTACATAGAAAAATGTGAATAAAATTACCCAGGAAAGGCCGTAATTACAAAACACAGCCCACCCAAGACACCGAAAGAAGATGGGAAACACACAAACGACAAAACGGAACAGCAAACACTCTATGCCAACACAGAGAAACGGCACATAAGTAAGCACTAAAAACAATACAAAATACATTCAAACATTTAAAACATCAAATTTTTTAAACCACAAAATAAAATAGAAAGCACATAGGACAGCTATACAGGCGACCACAAGGCAAGAAAACTAACCACTGGGTTTTGCATGTAGAAGTTTTCATATTTGTATAATAGACAGGTGTACATAATCTACCAGGGGCTTTAACTAGTTTTATTCGCACAACCTCACACTTAAAACAGAAGAAATAAAAGCATCAGCATAGAATTCAGTATCCGCATAAATAAGTAAAATGAAAGATTCTTACTAAACATCTAGTATAATTACTCAACGTAAAATTTTGCCTATCGTCCACTTAACTGCTTGAAACATTTTGAATCAGTGTGTGCTGCACTGGCTATACCAGATAAATACTCTGGCTATACCAGATAAATACTTATTAAAACTTATTTTCTAAGAAATCTAACATATGCCGGAAAAATTCGATATATGAAGAATAGATAGCTATAGATGCTACAGCCATTGATTATATCTAAAAGTAGTGGGTGCACATGCCACCATGAAAATAAATAAATAAGAAAACGATTTTTTTTAGACGAATTAGACTTTCATCTGTTTGACATGTATCCGAATAGACGTTATACTGCGTTACATATATAATTGTAATTTGAACATTGTTTCATTCAGTACCAAACGATAATATTTGTCTGTGAATAAGCTGCTTTGAAGGCCTCAATGTCTGCATGCCTCAAGCTTTCAGTCTTTACAATTAACTTATCATGTGTATTTAAACTGTATACTTTTATCAGTATTGAGCATAAAATCGCAACAATGAAGCACGAAAGCTTTTATAGATAAAATATTATGATACTTCGTTCCATCTCAACTTCAATCGAAAACAAAGTCCGAAAATTGAACTTGAATAGCGTACTCGACCGTTAATTACGTATCCATTTAAAGAAACTGTCAGTGTTTCAATTAAGTACCAAGGTTTACTTGCCAAACTGTTATCAACGTTACCGGTTTGCGACGCTCTCATCAGTTATAAGGCATAATATAAAAATATTATTGTTGTGACGAGTTACCGAAAGAAAATACCGTAACTTATAAGATGATCAATTATCAGTCTATTCAAGAGTTTTGTCAGTGTTTATGGTTGGTTGGTTGTTTGGGGTTTAACCGCCCTTTAGACAGTATTTCAGTCTATATCGGGCCGTCTCCCAAAGAGAGGGAGAAAGAAGAGAAATGATAGACAAGAGAAAAAATGTCCAAACAACCCCCACCCGCACCTACTGCAAGCACAGTAAGCCCTTGCCCTACCACTATTCAAACAAGTAGGACGCCCCGGCACTGCAAGTTACACGCAGCACCTTCGCACCACCCAACCGCCCCAGTGTTTATGGTAACGGGACGGGTAATTCACAGTATTTGCCACATTATTCCTACATGGTGTTATCTGCACTCAAAATGTTACAAAATGATACATTTTACTTACAGTCGGACGGCGACTATTTGACCAGAGGCTGGAGGCTGTGAAAATACATTATCTGAACGTGTAGCAGTTCGGCAGTGAAAATTTTGATAAGCAGTAACATTAAATAGTAAGAAGTTTACATGTTTCCGATGTTGTACTACTAAGCGCATAATGTATCACCGTCTTTAGGGACTTTAAAATTAATCAAAAAGGTCAATGCAATGAAATATCGTAATTTATTGATATAATTGATATAATTGGGCTGTTTCTTGATTTTAACTGAAACTTTCACTTGAGCATTGTCGTTTTTTACTGGTAACGAAAAATACCTTCATGCAAGTCTCATAAAAGAATGCGTACTTTGTGAGCAGATGCTTATTTTCGATTTGGCAGATAATTTTCTGTGCCTCGTGTCATTAAATTTCAGTGTGTATTTTAGTTTTCTCACCTTTCTGCAGTCTTTCAATTTCTATGCTCTATGGACCGATTTTTCAATAATCAATGTAACAGCAGGTTTTGTAGTGTAAATTACTAGTAATTCCCTAATTTTATATTTATTTATATTAAAAAGAACGAAGGTGTTCGATTGTCACTTGACTGACACCACTATAAATAACAATGTTCAGGGCAACAGTAGTTTTATTTTCCCTGGGGTAATATCTTCTCTGTTTCTCAATTTATCTATTTGTTTCTTTTTATTGCTTTGACTAAAAGTCACGTATAACTAATGATAATTTAAAAAGGGATTTTACAATTAAGTCCTCTTTTCGCGTCATTTTTGGCTACTTTTAGGGGGCAAAAACGCTATAAAAACGGTGTTCTTTTCCAACTAATAAAAACCCCTAGGCAAATTGCCCTGAAAAATGACTTTCACAAGAGTGGTACATGTACCACTTTTGCCGATTTTTTAACCTGCTGTGTGCTCAAATTCTCCATTCATGAGTATAGTGGTACATGTACCACACCTCAGTCATCTTCATATTCATCAAAAATAATGTTTGCAACAACGCCGCCGAGTCAGTCATTAGGGATGGAGCGAGGGCTGGTACATGCACCACTTTTTCATAAAACTAAATACTTTCTCATCAATTGCGTCAGTCGTCAGAGTGGTACATGTACCACTCCTACAAACAAGAGAGTCTTAATTTTCTACAGATTTGGTCAAAGTGGTACATGTACCACCCCTCAGATCAATGGTGTTTTCTAAATCGCATCTAAACAGACGAATTCCGGAATGAGCAAGAGTGGTACATGTACCACCCCTCAAATCAAATTTCTTGCCTAGAACGTTTTCAAAACTGGTCAGAGTGGTACATGTACCACCCCTATAATCAAGGATACTTGCTACATCTAATCTGAATAGATAAATTTGAAAATGAGCAAGAGTGGTACATGTACCACTGCCAATGTTTTTTTTTCAGAATTAAATTCTCATTTTATGTACGGCTTGGTCATTAGGGATGGAGCGAGGGCTGGTACATGTACCACTTTTTCATAAAACTAAATACTTTCTCATAAATTGCGTCTGTCGTCAGGGTGGTACACGTACCACTCCTACAAACAGGGGAGTCTTAATTTTCTACAGATTTGGTCAAAGTGGTACATGTACCACCCCTCAAATCAAAGTGTTTGATACAATGCAACTAAAAGATAGACACGGAAATATGCAAAAATGGTACATGTACCACCCCTCAAATCAAAGGTGTCTGCTACTGTAACAGCGCATCTGAAAGACACACTAGGAAATGTGCAAGAGTGGTACATGTACCACCCCTCAAATCAAATTTCTTCGCTTTAACGGTTTTGAAACTGGTCAGAGTGGTACATGTACCACCCCTATAATCAAGGATACTTGCTACATCCTATCTGAATAGATAAATTTGAAAACGAGCAATTTAAGTTTTTAAAACACATCAGGAGTGGTACATGTACCATGTTTTTTTTTTTTTTTTTTTTTTTAAGAATTAAATTCTCAATTTTTTTATACGGCTTTGGTCAAAGTGGTACACGTACCACCCCTAAAATCAAAGGGTCTGCTACAATGCATCTGAACAGCCAATTCGGAAATGAGCAAGGGCGGTACATATACTACCCCGCAAATCAAATGTGTTTGCTGTAACGCATGGGAATAGAATAATTCGGAAATGAGCAAGAGTGGTACATGTACCACCCCCAAATCAAACGTGTCTGCTACAATGCATCTGAAAGATTAACTCGGAAATGTGCAACTTAGAAATTTGCAACAGTGGTACATGTACCACCCCTCAAACAAAGGTGTCTGCTAAACGCATCTGAAAGGCAACTCGGAAATTTGCAAACGTGGTACATGTACCACCCCTCAAATCAAAGGTGTTTGCTACAGCGCAACTGAAAGACAAACTCGGAAATAAACAAGAGTGGTACATGTACCACCCCTCAAACAAAGGTGTCTGCTACAACGCATCTGAAAGGCAACTCGGAAATTTGTAAAAGTGGTCGTGTACCACCCCTCAAATCAAAGGTGTTTGCTACAGCGCAACTGAACTGAAAGACAAACTCGGAAATAAACAAGAGTGGTACATGTACCACCCCTCAAACAAAGGTGTCTGCTACAACGCATCTGAAAGACAAACTCAGAAATGAGTAAAAGTGGTACATGTACCACCCCTCAAATCAAAGGTGTCTGCAACAAGGCATCTTAAAGACAAACTCGGAAATGAGCAAGAGTGGTACATGTACCACCCCTAAAATCAAAGGTATCTGCTATAACGCATCTGAAAGAAAAATTCGGAAATGAATAAAAGTGGTACATGTACCACCCCTAAAATCAAAGGTGTCTGCTACAAGGCCTCTGAAAGCCAAACTCGGAAATGAACAAGAGTGGTACATGTACCACTCCTCAAGTCAAAGGTGTCTGCTACAATGCATCTGAACAGCCAAACTGGGAAATGAGCAGGAGTGGTACATGTACCACCCCTCAAATCACATTTTCCGCCTATAACATTTTTTGAAATTGGTCAAACTATTACTTGCGAAAGGGGTTGCAAAAAAGTGCATCTAAGCAAGAAACTTGGTTTAGGGCACGAGTGGTACATATGGTGTACCAAGAGGGTCAAAAGCACCGATACGGGTCGCCCCGTATTTTTGAAATACGGGTCGACCCGTATTTTTACGGGTCGACCCGTAAATCCAGCCTGGTCATCTGCGAGAAGTCATTTGTTTATTGCTGCTGTATATTCAGTAGCCTATTCGTATGTGTATCACAGAAGTTTTGTTACTCCACTGCTACTGTTCGTTATATGCTGTTAAGAAAAGGAAAAGTTAAATTCAAACCTTAATTTTGGACGTTCTTTCGAAGTGTTTCTGAGATATTTTTTCTTAATTCTGATTGTATTTAATGCTGAGACTATCCTGGCTCAATTAAAGAAGAAGAAGAAAAAGAAAATGAAGAAGAAAAAGAAGAAGAACAGAACGATAGAAATGGCAGGAATTTGTTTCTAATTGTTAATAAGCGGGAGCTATACTGACCTCACCAACCTCCCTCCTAATATATCTTATTACAGTGTAGAACACACTGGATGCAGATTTCCAGGTTTATTGAATATAAACCTAACTATACCGAATGAAGTGCGACAAACGCGCATTTCAGTGTCGCTAAACCCAAGAAGTTAGAAAGAAAGAAGGTGACTGGGCAGGTCTCGGCAAGCAACGAGCAGCCCTCTCCGAGCCACACTGACTGACGCAATGCGCGAGACACAGTAGCTGCAAACGCCAGGTAAAATGCGCCTACGTACAAAATAATAAAAAAAGAACAGAAGCCAAACTCCGCTAAGATTCATGTCGCTATGACAAGTCCTAGAACTGGAGAAATTAATGGAACAGGTGGCGCTAGTGGGTGCCGAACCCACAACTCCCTGCAAGAAAGGCGAACTCAATCCACTTGACCAGTCGCTCTGCTGCGCTCACTGAAGACAGATAAACACTTGTAAAAGACACATTTATACACATTTAGGTAGTTCTGGCCCAGCCATTTCCCAGCGGGCACATTACATTCGAAATGACGTCGCACTGACGTCATTACGACGTCATGTGCCTGCTGGGTTATAATAGGCCAACTGCCCCTAGTGTCAAGTGCCTTAGACTATGTGCAGACTGGTCGTGGCCTGCCACACTCAGCCATCATGGCATCAAATTAAATTCTTCACAGCCCTTCAGTGGTATAAACGTCTCAACACAAATCATTACGAAAACCGCTACAACTTTGACGTTTGGTGATAAAATATGAGATGATGTGAATATGTTTATATGTATATTTATATGTATATAGCAAAACTTATGGGTAACTTGTTTTTTTTAATAAATAAATACAAACGGCAAATCGCTTCACAAAATACAATTTATGTTTTCTGGTTCCCCATTGAGCAATGCAATATAGACAGAAGCGGGACAGTGAATAGAGCCCCGCGCTTGTACATTGTATTTTTACCATTTTATTTAAATTTGTGAAACCGAAAGTAGCCAACTTAAATGACCTAATGAGTTTTTCAAACAGTTCTATAACTAAAGGATGCTCTATTTGTTTGAACAAATACCCCCCCACTCCACCCCACGGACTCCTAGCGCCGCCAAACCCCCAAAAAGAAAAACTAAAAAAGACTGATTAGTTCATGCATGCGGTTCTAGCATCTATTATTTGGCAGTATTTTTGAGACAGTCATTTGCATTTTTCTTCCAAATTAAAACCTTGCTATTATGTGTATCACGAGAGGTGAAGGAGCAAATTCCATCATGCAGCGTGATTTTTTAAGCCACATACGTGTAGATCTGTTCAGGAGAAAATCCGCTATATGGGAAAAGGGTTAGGGGACGGCTATGCAAGAACACATCCCCGCGAGGACGGCTATGCAAGAACACATCGCCGCGTAAAACTGGCTATATAGTCATGTTTCCGCAAATTCTACTGGGATAAGAAACGAAAAAAACGGTGTTCGGTCATTGTATGCATTATCATGAGAGATGGGTGGACCAAATTCCATCTGGAAGTGTTTTTTTTTTTTTTTTTTTTTTTTTTTTTGAAGCCATATCTCATCAGGGGAAAATCCACTATATGAGGGAAAGGGGACGGCTACACTGTAAAAATCGCGCTTAGCTATGAAACACAAGTGGTTACATGTTTAGGTGTAAACATGTTTAGGAATATGTCATATAGCTAAACATGTACGCCTTTTCTATTATTTTCCCAGACAAAGTCTGCTAAACACGTTTTATTCTGTTACGCGGTCCGGATGAATCCATTCTCTCTTTTCCCCGTTGAAGAATGAAAAAAAAATAGACGAAAAAATAGACGAAAACAGAGGAATTTTTCAAAATTAAAGGTAAATATAACCAGTTTTGTACATGTTTAATTTCTAAACATCAACCTAAACATGTTGCAAATTGAACATGTTACGATTTAAACACATAAAAATCGAAATGCATTTTTTGCATTGATTCTAAACACGCTTTTACAGTGTATATATAATGCAGATTTACCCCGGGGAAAACTGGCTATATAGTGATATTTCCGAGGATTCTTTTGTGACAAAAATATTAGAAATTCGACGAAGAAAGAAATCATAGGCATTTTTTCCAGAAGAAAGACTGCAAGGGGTAAAAGCTACTTGTTAACAGCAACTCTATTACCACAGAGTATAATCCAGTCCGCCAGTTTTCGCTTCCTGCAGAGACTGTCCGTCATATTTGGTTTCCGCCGAGCCTGCCCGCGATCTCTTGCTTACTGCTGAGATTTCTGTACGTGATAAATAGCTTCCTGCCGAGACTGTCCGCGTGATGATTCTGCTTTCTGTCGAGGCTCTCTGCAGGAAGCAGAGTAACGCGGACAGTCTCGGCAGGAAGCCATTTTCCGAGGACAGTAGTCCCAGCAAAGCCAAAAGATCGCGGACAGTCTCGGCGGAAGCCAAATATGATGGACAGTCTCTGCAGAAAGCGAAAATTGGCGGACTGGTTTATACCCTGTGATTACCGTTGTTCGGTCGTTGTAGCTCTTTTCATTGTATACAAGCATGGTATATATATCATGAGTTGGCAGAAATTTACTCGAAAATTTTCAATCAAAAGATGTTCTGAATTTTTTAAACCTACTATATCAACTCCTGCTATTTTTATGAAGTTTGATCATGGTTTACACAGTTTGCGCAAACACTTCTGTCCAAATAATTAGGGTCATTAAGGTAATCGCGGTATAATAGGAGATAACGGGAATCCCCGGAGTGACGTCATCGGATGATCACGTGGGTAGATTGGTTGGCAAAAAGATAGCGACAGACAGTAGTCTTCTATGGGATTTTGCTGAACATTAACCTCTGAAATGCGTAAAATATAGTTTAGAAAGCTGCGAATAAATAGAAACCGATAAAACCAGTGCAAATATTGTTTTAATCGCTTCTCGCGCGAAAAAAGAGAGTTATTTAATATTATTTAAAGTTATTTAATTACTCGACATACATTGACTCGCTTCGGAACACATGGGCAACTTTTTTCCTCAGCCCCGTATAATCTACCTGTAAACGACGATATCGCGTGAGCTTGAAATAGCATTAAATTAGATAGGACATTGACAGTTTTTCTTTTCTTTTTTTGTCTTCCCTGAATAAAAAATGAAAAATGTTGTGTTAGGTCAATATAGTGCTCATTTTTAGCTGCACATAGATATTTTTTTCAAACTTTTAAGTTTACATTTAATGCGGTCATTTTTTGCTCTAATTAATATGGCCATCATTTCCTAATAGTATATAGGGAAAATAGAGAAAATGAGCAAAAAGTTACTCAGTTTTCTACGTTTTTCTTAAAGCACGGATCTTAAGTAAAAAATGTTGTGTTATCCTAGTATGCTACACTATCTTACAAGTCTTTTTATATATTTTGTAGGAAAATCAAAGAAATATTAGTGCGGTCATTTTTTACAAACTTAATACTACCCTACATCCAAAAACTGAATTTTCAGTACCGCGCGTGACTATATCGAGGTGAGGAGAATTGTTGGGGACGAGTCCAGGTGGCGTAGAAAGTTGCGGACGCTAAAGGCCTTCTAACGTACGTGGCCCTAAGGTCGTCACCTCAGTGCATTTAAACCAATACCTCATACATATGGTGACATTTATTTATAGTTGCGTTATGGTACCGCCAAGACAAGCCATTCAGAAGGGACGTTCAATAACGAAACTGGTCAATTTAATGCAGAAAACATTGAAAAACAGACTGTTTACAGAGGAAGGGTCGGCCTGACGACCTTAGGACCTATAGGACCTTGAGTCGTCACCAGTGCGGCCCTAGTGTCGTCATGGGGTCGTATTGTCGTTTTTTACGTTTTTAAAGAAAAAGTTCATGTCAAGTAACAAATTAACAAATATTTATTAATTTTGCCGTTAAATGATCATCAAACAGAAACAATCTTATAATAATGTTGCTTTAAAAACTGCATTGGCCTATGCAAACACAGAGTCTGGTACGGGTTCTGGTCAGATAGTTTTCCATTAGCAATGGTGATAAATAGGTATATGTTTTACTGAGATGTCAAAAATATGATCATTGAAGATCCCGCTAAGACTGCACATGTTTTCTTTTGTTTTGGGATACCTTCTTGTCAGAAGTTCTTAAATTTTTGACAGATAACATTGTTGTCTGCGGAAATGGAATATGATATAATTGGGATGTGGCTGGCCAATTGACTTATTTGAGGTCTCATGGCATAGAAGGTTCTTCTATTTTATTTTACTTTTCTGATTTCGTTAACAAAATATTTGAGTTGCACAAAGAGAAAATGTGTTTTCGTATTTCTATATGAGGTTAAAAAGTGACAGTAAACGGGTAAAAGCTGTATTTCTGGAACATTTACTTATGGGTAATTTGCTTTTTCACACCAAATCCGGCACAACTGAAACAGTGCCTGTTTTTATAGACAACTTTGCTATCACTCTCTGCCTTAAAATTTAAATCATTTTTGTTTCATTTGCTTATATGAAGACAAACCAACATAAAATTGTTAATTTATACGGAAATAATTACAATATATGCTTGTCAAACTGGAGTGAAAGAAGAACGATATAAGAAGTGAAGAAATGATTTTTGTTGTCTAGTATTATGTGCCCTAGAGTCGTCAGGTATGACCTAAAGTCGTCATCACTGTTCTTTGATGTCTGTTTCGTTTAATTTCCTCTCTGACCACCAAAGGTAAGAAAATCTTGATGGTTTAATGTATAACGTGTTTGGGTGAATGCAAACATACATCTGAAACTTGAATCTAGCGTGACAATCTTGCTTCGCCAGACCGATATCAAAACCAGCTTACTCCGTCGACAGACTTGGAATTTTAAGTAAAAGTGGGCTACCTTGTTTTCTCTTCGTTAGTTGGAAAAGCGTTTAAAACCAGCTTTAAATGTAAATTGCTTAACAAAGTTAAGATATTTATCTTCTGAATTTCTCCCGCTTCTGGACATTTCTGTGACACAGGTGGAAAAGAATGAAGCTAAAAGAATGATGACGACCTTAGGACCCTGACGACTTTAGGACCACGTACGTTACAAGGGGAATATTCCAGTGCTCACTGTCTTATACGTATGACCCGGTTGCTCTTGTAAGGGGAGGAGAGTTGGGGGGATGCGGGGGAGGGGGGGTGGGTGGGGATAAATAACTTGATGAACGCAAAGTTCGTAAAAAGTGTCCTCCCTGGATTTTTCAAATAAATAATACTATAAGATAAGATGAACAGGACATATGCAATATCATTAATTACTGTTTTCTTCAGAAAAAATGCGTTTTTCTACCAAATTGTCTGCTCGGTAACGTTTGTTTTCCGCTGAAATGCATTAATTTCGTCCGACAAAACCAATGTTTGGCTTCTGAGACCAGAGTTGTTAGCTCGGTTTGACAAGCTGATTACCATATTAATTCGGCCATAAGACGGAGGTTCATTCCCCCCCCACACACACACACACACAAACATAATGACCCCAAACATCTGAAACCTACACTGTAAAAAATCAGAAGAAACATTACACCAAAAAAGGTGGCAGCTGAGCTGCCACCTTTTTTGGTGTAACATTTCCCCAGTGTTTTGAAGGTATGTTTGCACCAACATCTAGGTAAAGAAGCCTCACATTTGGTGTTAGAAAGCACCACTGAACAACAGGCAAGATTACACCAGTCGGGAAGTTCTACATAAAATTGGTGTAACTTTTAACTTAAATTTTTCAGATAACGTTACTCCAAAATTCTGCTGACTTTACCAGCCACATTGGTGTACACCTACACCAAATTTATGAAAGAAACATTATGCCTTTGGTGTAACATTTCCCCAGTGTTTTGAAGGTATGTTTGCACCAACATCTAGGTAAAGGAGCCTCACATTTAGTGTAAGAAAGCACCACTGAACTACAGGCAAGATTACCCCAATCAGGAAGTTCTACATAAAATTGGTGTAACTTTTCACTTAAATTTTTCAGATAACCAGGCACATTGGTGTACACTTACTCCAAATTTATGAAAGAAACATTATGCCTTTTACTAAAATTTCCATTAGTTTTGAGGTAACCTTTCAACCATATTTTTTTTGGAAAAGGTTTCACCAGAAATCTGCTGACCTTCTGAGATAAATTGTAGAATATTTACACCAAAGTCACGAACGAAACATTACACCAGTGACTATTATTTCCATCAATTTTGGTGTCGGGTTTTGTCAGCTGGATAAATTTTGTTTATCAAATCAAAGTCAAATCTGTTAATAAAATTCATCTTTCATTTAATCATATGATTATCTTAAGATATGTCTACACTATATCAGTTCTGCCAAATACAGTCCAATTTCAAAATTTCAGCAGTGATTTTTTCACTATTTTGGGAATGGTGCCTGTGCCTATGGAATTGGGAAAAATCGTGTCATAGTCTCATGAAATTCTGAAATTTCAGAAACACCTTTATTTAGTCTCAATTCTCAAGTGATGGGATAGGGGACATGATATTGAATTTGTGATACAAACATTCAATTATAGCCACAATATCATCCAGTTCGCTAAGCAAGCAAGTAACTTTATGCTTGTAAGATGGTCCCTAGAAATTTTTTTTATGCAATTGGGAATTTTTCAACATGCAGTTGGAAAAAAAAGATACTATTTTGAATGGGGACTGGTGCCTTTTATGGGCACCACATATATAGAGAAAAAAATCACTGTTCCGTTAGGCCTAGTGTAGCTTTTATGTGAAAACAGCAATATGGATGCCACCTGTCCTCCCAATAAATTAAGCATCTGTCCATGCAATTGAACCCATCAGCCCACCCACATGAACACATCTGCATATCCACATTTCCATCCTCAAAATATATTCCATTAGGCACAGAGCAGCTTTTTGGTTACAACCGTAATATGGATGTCTCTCACCCTCCCAATAAAATACACATCTGCCCACGCACATGACCCATCTGGCCCACCCACGTGAACACATCTGTACATCCAAAAGTATTCATTACATCCATATTCATTTATCACATCCATATTCCTATTCAGTAGCATTCAATTAGCAACATGACTTAAATACTAACAAGATCCGTGGTGGACACATTCTAAGAAATATTTTAATTTTATTTTTTACATTTTTATACAAATACATTTCTTTTTTATACATTTTTATACAAATACATATTTTTATATATTTCTCATTCATTGTCTCATATCCACACCGCCTGTCGGGGTCTTATTTGTTTCATGCAGACTGCAATCCAGCCCTTTGTCTATGTTCCATCTGGGTTCCATCTGCATTGGTTGATGCTACATGTATATAGCGAGTGTTGAGATTATTAAATTTTACGTCTCAACATACAGCGCAGTTACACCGAATAATGACTATCAATTTGATAAAAAAAAATTTTTACAGTTCATTGATACATATTTGTAATACTCCTTTAAAAGTGCACACATATGCCCCTCTACGCCCCTACATGCCTGAGTATGATTGCACCAGACTCATATTCAAAATTGCAAAAACAGGCACATTCAAATTCACATGCAACGGCATCTTGCATGTATATTCGACAATACATGTAATGTGTGCATCCATATGCCTCCACCTAGTCTCTGCATGAGACACCTACACACACCAACAGCATGCCAGCATCAAACCCACATGCAGCAGTGCAAAACAGGCAAATTCAAATTCACATGCAACGGCATGTTGCATGCAAATCCGATTCTGCATCCCAACCGCTACACCACTACTGCATAACAAAATTTACATCCACTTTTTTATAACAATATTACATCTATGGACCTGAGCCTGAATTTAATTAAATAATGTGAGACACATCTCACTAAAATGTCAGACTCTTCTCACTAAGTGAGATTTTCTAAGGATACATAAGTCAAAATGTAAAACACTTAATAGCAGAAAGCGTACTTCACATTCTGACTAGATTACACAATTTTACATGTAACAACTGTTTTCTTGTAATCCTCTATCAGCATATAGATAGTATTACGTCAAAGGCTTCAAGAGTCCTTGTCTTTTAAAACGTAACTTAAAACATTGTCCAAAAGTAGTGAAAGAAAGAGCATATCAGACATTAGTACATCTTAAACTTGACAGTGCTTGAAACTCGCAAGATTAATGTAGTGGCCCAAAAGCTAAACAGACCAAACTTTCAGTGGCCCAAATTATCCACTTCCTAAAGTTCCCATTCATTTAGTATTGCCAGAAAGATAAATTTGGGCCTCTAAAGGTCATATTTTGGAGATTTCTGGTGGCCCGAGACAAAATTTAGGCGCATTTGGCCACTGGCCGTTTCCAGCACTGACTTGAATATATAGTAAGTTCACCTATTTGGAACCCTCAACAAGTGACTCAGACTAAACAAATTGAACAAGTTCAGAGGAACGCAGCTTGTTTTGTGCTAAATAAACCATTTAACCGACAAACTCCCACAAGTGTCACTTCCATGCTAGAACAGCTTAACTGGCCAACCTTAGAAGACTGTCGTAGAGCTTCTGACCTAGTACTCATGTACAAAGTTGTTTACTGCCTTGTTGCTGTACCAGTGACGTATCTCCCACCAAGATCCCCCAGGTATACTGATTGTATCCGGTTCATTCTGTATCATTGTAAATTGAATATCTATCAACATTCGTTCTTTCCACTGATTGTGATTCCATGGAACCAACTCCCTGGATCCATAACCAACCTTCAGAGCCTGGGCAGCTTCAAGCTGGCTGTCCAGCCCACATCAAGAGTGTAAGCCAAGGTAGATATGTACAGTGTATACATGTTGGACATTTTTACTTAACATTCACATCCGAGTTTCTTTGATTTGGAACGTCTGACGTCACGCGTGCACAAATTCTAACCCTTGTTGAGATGTCTCTACCTAGCGGATTTTGACAAGAATCCACATTGAAGTTGAAATTATAAGGCTGGTAACATCTTCTACCATAGATCTGTTACGAAAAAAAGAAAAATTTGATTTATAATCAATTTTTGTACATCAATTTTTACATGTGACAAGGATGGTAACATTTTCACCCCCCAGATCTGTTACGAATAAAAGGAAAATTTAATTTATAATCAATTTTTGGTGAAAATCTGCGAAACTAGAATCTACGGTTCTACACACTACACACAAACTTTCAAGATGAACGAAAAAAAGTAATCAGCCTGGACCCTACTGAAACTTCATGTATATTATAAATAAACCCATTGTTAGTATTATATAATTGTTTCTTTTTATTATATTTTCCATTACATTTTATTTTACGTCGTATTGTATTCCCTAGGCTTGTGAATGTTTATTTTATCTTTTACCCAACCATCATCCCTATCATATATATATATATATACATGTAGGGCTATAAATGACTTGGAGTGCGATAAATGATTTTGCAGCGATTTTTGATACTATTTCCTGAGTATCTTGCCGCATTTCTATCTAAATAAATAAATTTAAATAAGATACATTATTTCTTTAACATTTTGTACAGTTCTTTTGGAATTGCAAAGGTTTTATTTTCTGTTAATGAAGCTCTAAAAGGCATCTGCAATATCGTGACATCATACGTTATCGCCAGTCATATGTTATCAATACCTTCCTTTAGGTCGCGAGATTTTCATAGATATTACGTCATTTGGTCACGTTGACCTTTGATCCTGTAGACTGAAGCTTTGCCAACAACTCAGTGAAAAAAAATCAAATAAACATGCTTAGAATCAAAGCAAGATCACTGTACTTACAATACAACATGTAATTTGTTCATTTTCACTTATATCCATATTTCTTGGCCATTGAAGTCATTGAAAATTCCACTTTTGAAATTTCTGCAACTATGGACGCTTTCTAAAAATTCTTGTCTGTTTATTTACTCTATGGGGCTATAAATAGAACAGGCTGCAGCGAGTGATTGTGTTGGATTTCAAAAGTACAGAAGTGCAAACATACCATAGGTCCTTATCATACAACATAGGGAATTTGATTGTTTTTCTTGTTTTTAGCTCACACCTGTTATTGCTGCTGAAAAGCTACTTAGATTTTATTACAATTTAAATTCAATATATATTTATTGTAGAGTGTTCCAGGTGTGAATTACATGTACTAGAAGGTATGGGGAGTCTATCTGTTTCTAAAAAACGAATGATTTTCGACACCATGCTCTCAATAAATTTGTAGCAGTATCTATTTTAGCAAGTCTTGAAACATACCTTTTTCATTAATGGGTAATGTGAGCTTACAAAAACAAAGAAGAAAGTAACAGACGATTTTCGTCACGAAAATGAATGATTTTAATACCCCACCGCAGATTTTGTTGTTACACTTACATAGCGCGTGTCAATTTAGATATGCAAATGAGTATCCATAGCATATAACGCACTATTTCATTGGTCAATTTCGAAGGTCATGTTTCTGGGTCAAGTAGCAAAACAGTCAGCGCGGAAAATGGTGTGTTTACACCAAGAATAAAGAGGGAAAAGGCAAAGTTTCACGCATACAAGACAAATATATGTTGATGTTGCTGTGGTGCTTAGAAACCGGGATAGTTAATTAAGGTATCGATAACACATGAGCCCAGGTTATAGAATTCCTTTGAAAAACCATGTTCTTCAATAAATCCCTTTAATTTATATTTATCATGTTGTATGATGCGTTATATCTACTCACTGAAGAGACACCCTCCCAAATAATCCGATCTGAGAGCCAAAATCTCTGCATTTAACTCACAATGTAATCGGTGGGTGGGGGAGGAAGTTTTTCTCTTCCTAAGCTTCTAATACATTTATTACAAGCTGGCAGGGCCGTTCTGCGGTTGTCTTCGTTTACGCTCATATAGATCATTATTTTTTGTGATCAAAATGTGCATCTTACCGTTTAGTAATGATAATATATCGGTTTATTTATTCAGAACAAGCCGTCTGCGAAAATCAATTGTTAACGCTGATTACGTCATTTATTTGGCGGGTGATAATCTCCGGTATTCCCGGTATCCATGTCCCGGTATTAACAGGGGTACATGTGTTTGACAGGGCATAGATTCAAAATTACTGCACAGAATTTCATAAATTTGGTGTCATTTCAAAGGCAATACACCAATCTATAATATGAAATAAAATTTGATTCATATTTGTTTTATTTTCTTCTATTTATTTGCAACTAAAGTCCCGGTATTCGGATTTTGTTGTCCCGGTATCCATGGGGTAGGCATGTTTAACTTCAAATAAAATCCAAACTACTAAACCGAATTTAGCAAATTAAATATCAGATAAAAGATAATGTTTTAGTCTAAACACAACATGTAAAATTTGTAAATTTGACTTAGCAATTTTGCAGAAATAATGTTTCAAAGTCCCGGTATCGGGATTTTTTGTCCCGGTATCCATGTGGTAGCTATCATTTGCCTCATATAGAACATAAACTACTGAACCGAATTTCAAAAGTTAAATATCAATGTACAGGCAATGTTTATATCTTAATGAAACTTTAGAATTTTTAAAAATTTACCAGTTTATTTGGTAGCAATAATGCTTCAAAGTCCCGGTATCCGCTCTTTTCATTCCCGGTATTCATTAGTATGATGTATGTGACGTGAAATAAGATCATAATTTCCGCGTTAAAATTAATTAAAATTGCCTTAACAGAATTATTTTTGTAATAAATAAAGGTTAAAATAGATTCAACGTGCTTCAGCAGCCGTATACCTGCAACATCCTGATGTTCGGATAATGGTAAGGCACGGACCGACCGTGCTTGCAGCAGGTGCGGGATGATGGTTGTTTAGATTTTTTGTTCTCTCATCTATCCGGTTCATTCTTTCTCTTTCTCCCCCTGTCTAGGAGACGGTATGATATAGACTGAAAATTGCCTGAAAGAGCCGTTATATCCAAAACAACTTAACGACCTCAAGGATACCCCCCCCCACCCCCACCCCAAGCCCTCCCGCCAACACACGAACACACACCCCACTACAAAAAGAAAAAGAAAAAAAAAAGAAAAACACACACATACACACAAAAAAAAACACACAAAAAAAATCGAACAGGTGTATGTTTTTCTTATGAAATCATTTAATTCTTGCACACATTAAGGTTAAACGATTATATTGTAAAATTGTCGGACTGAAACAAAACTCTGCCAGATTAGCGATTGCAAAAACACCACAGTCATGCATGCGAGTTAGGTTGTTGTTGCACTCTTGGAAATTTTTTGACAGATTTTTTTATCTTTAATATATATTTGACATAGTTGTATTTGGGTATTATTTTTTAATTCTTTGGTACTTTCGCCATATCAATGTGTCTGTCTTTTCAATGTGTTTGTCTTTTCGATGTGTCGGTCCATGATACCAGCAGTACGCTGAAGATTAAAACTGTCACAAACCTACTGATACTTCAAGCAATCTTTGATCCAAGGGTCTGTATTATCGTTTTTAATAGATTTAAGATGATATTACCAAAATTGAGTAGAAGAAGAAAAAAACGACGTTTTCCCATGTCTCTTCATATTAAAGCTGCTCGTTTCACCGTTTCACGCCTCGTTAACCATCGGCGTGCGTCACCATGCCTCATTACATGTATAATTGAGTATTTCACAGTTTTACAACTCCATTTTAAGGCAGTGGAGAAAGAAAATAAAGACAAATAATGAATTAGGAAAAAAAAAACATACTAAAAATTATTTCTATATATTGTTTTGAAAATAGTCAACGTTTTCGGCATCATGTATTGATGCCGCAGTTGAATATGTTATGATACTGAATTGTATTTGAAATTAATGTTGTAAGACTCTCATATAATACTGCTGTATATACGATATTAATTCAGCATGATCGTGAGTATATCAATAATAATATCAAATTATATTCCATTGTTCTATGATAGGCTATTCCAGAATTTTGACCTTTTTTTTTTTTTTGCTCTCAGAGCGATTTTTGTCGATATATGTTTATTTTATTTATATTCTATTTAATTACCGTATCATTTATGTGACAAGTTTTTTTTTTCATGAACAGCAAATGTCAAGGCGATCAACGTAAATAGTAAAACAAACAGGTTTGGGCTGAACAGTGCAGATCCAGATCAGACTGCTCGTGGAGAGCAGTCTGATCTGGGTCTACACTGCTTGCCTTTCCACTAGCACTTCATGGGTACTCCATTTGTGGGTAAATTAGGTTTGTTCATCTTGTAGGATGCTGTTATCGTCGTATGTAATATGGATAATTAATATCATGTTTTAACTTGGGCTGCTTTTAGGTTTTGCAGGAATAAAAAAAAGCCGACCTGCCTACCTTAAGAAATTATCCTTGTTCGACGACTGTAAACATAATATTTTTTATGCTTGACCTAACATGGATTGCATTAAGATTGGGATTCTGATCAGCTTGCATATCCACTAATGCTGGTCAGTTTCTTGGCTTTTGGTTGTCTGGAAAATAGAAGGTTCTCATGAAAACGCTAGCCGATGAATGTCTCCTGTTCGCAGTTTCCAGTCAATATATCCAATGATTACCATCCATGATACAAGTCATGCCAGTCAATTTGTTGATACACTTTTATTTTGCGAACCGATTGTGATTCAATGTCAGGTTAGCTGCGGATATGTGTATCCTTGAGGTTGTTAAATTGTTTTGGATATAACGGCTCTTTGAGACAATAATCAGTCTATATCAAACCGTCTCCTAGACAGAGGGAGAAAGAAAAAAATGGACCGGATAGATGAGAGTACAAAAAAAAATCTAAACAACCACCATCCCGCACCTGCTGCAAACACGGTCGGTCCGTGCCCTACCATTATCCGAACATCAGGATGTTGGTGGTATGCGACTGCTGAAGCACGTTGAATCTATTTTAACCTTTATTTATTACAAAAATATTTCTGTTAAGGCAATTTTAATAAATTCTAACGCGGAAATTATGATCTTATTTCACGTCACATACATCATACCAATGAATACCGGGAATGAAAAGAGCGGATACCGGGACTTTGAAGCATTATTGTTACCAAATAAACTGGTAAATTTTGTAAAATTCTTATGTTTCTTTAAGATATAAACATTGCCTGTACATTGATATTTAACTTTTGAAATTCGGTTCAGTAGTTTATGTTTTATATGAGGCAAATGATAGCTACCACATGGATACCGGGACAAAAAAATCCCGATACCGGGACTTTGAAACATTATTTCTGCAAAATAGCACAGCTAAATTTACAAAATTTACATGTTGTATTTAGACTAAAACATTATCTTTTATCTGATATTTAATATGCTAAATTCGGTTTAGTAGTTTGGATTTTATTTGAAGTTAAACATGCCTACCCCATGGATACCGGGACAACAAAATCCGGATACCGGGACTTTAGTTGCAAATAAATAGAAGGAAATAAAATAAATATGAACCAAATTTTATTTCGTATTATAGATTGGTGTATTGCCTTTCAAATGACCCCAAATTTATGGAATTCTGTGCAGTAGTTTTGAATTTATGCCCTGCCAAACCCATGTACCACCCATGAATAGCGGGACATGGATACCGGGAATACCGGAGATTATCATGCGCCCATTTATTTATTTCCGGTATGTTCGAGTCGATATTCCAGTGAATGAACCGCAACGGATACTTGCGAGTTTTGCCTTGCTGGGGTCATCTGATTCTGATTCTGTCAATAAAATAAAGGTGTCGCTATGACAAGACTAATGGAGAAGATAAAACATAATACCACTGCATGTTTTGCAGCAGGAAGAAGGCAAAATAAAGAAATTAACTAGATAGATTTAAAGGTAAAAAGACCAAGGGAACTAAAATGAAAGAGAGATGAACTAAATATTCTTACAGATTCTTACGGATCCTCTTCTGGTAGAAGGCCCTGCTCATGGGCCTGTTGGACCAGCTCTAATTCTTCATTATATTGTTTTAGGTCACGTCCGGTCAGTGCTTTGATGTCCTCTCTGTACTTGGTCTCTCCATAACTTGTCGAGTCTAAGTTCAAATGTTCTTACTGTATTTGCCTCCACCACTCTATTAGGTAACCCGTTCCATAATTCCACTGTTCGTACACAGAATGAATATTTTCTTATATTTAGCCTAGGTCTTTTCTTAAATATTTTGTATCTATGACCACGAGTACAAGAATCTTGCCGCAACTGAATAAAATTTGAAACTTCGGGATCATATTTTCCAGACAGAATCTTATACATCTCAATCATGTCTCCTCTTGTCCTTCTGTATGCCAGTGATGGTAGATTCAATATTTTCAGTCTCTCTGTATATGAAAAGTTTGAAAGTCCTGGTATTAACTTGGTAGATCGTCTCTGTACATTTTCTAGTAAATCTATGTGTTTCTTTAAGTAAGGGTTCCAGACTTGGTTAGCATATTCAAGATGAGGTCTAACTAATGAAGTGTATAGCAATTTAAAAGTTTTTTGATTAAGACATTCAAATGTTCTCCGTATCTAACTCCCATTATTGAATTTGCTTTATTAACTTTTTCGCTGATATGTTTTTCAAATGAAAGTTTGTTGTCTATTACTACTCCAATGTCCTTTTCATGGTCTTTGAACTCCATACCATTCTGTCCTTCTTTGAGATGATAAGTAACCAGGTTGACCTCAGTACTCCCTATTCTTATACATTTACACTTTTCGGGGTGAAAGCATGATAACCACTTTTCAGTCCATTCTTGCATTGCTGTTATATCCTCCTGTAAGTTTTCACAATCTTTAGTACAATATATGCTATGATAGACTTTGGTGTCGTCGGCAAAAAGGTATGGGATACTTCCGTGCTTGATAACATCTGGTAGGTCGTTGATATACAACACAAAAAGGATCGGTCCTAAGACCGAACCCTGAGGTATTCCACTATCCACGTCCCTCCAGTCTGAGGATAATCCGTTCACTTATACTCGTTGCTTACGATTCGCCAAAAATGATTCTATCCATCTTGTATACACGTGTCCTATGTTATATAACTGAAGTTTATGAACCAAGCGTCCATGAGCCGGACCTTGTCAAAGGCCTTCATGAAATCACAATAGGCAACATCGACGGAACCACCATTATCTAGTATATCAGTCCAATTATCTAACACTTGTATAAGCTGTAGTACTGTAGATCTTCCAGCTACAAATCCAAACTGTTTATTACTAAATAATTTATTCTTCTTCATATGATTTACTATGTTTTCACATACTATAGATTCAAGAATCTTACATACCACACTATTAATACGAAATATAGTATCAATAAAAAACTATGCCAGACCTGTGACCAGTGCAATAGTGTCCACATGTGCCATGGTGTCGGCACTAGTAAGCACCCAAACTTGTGGCAATACTGCTAAATCTGCGTGAAATATAACATATAATACATCTACATCTACATCTAACAGTTGAGTAACTTCTGTCACGAAATTGACCATTATGTTACTTTCAGTTTGGCGGATAGAAAGAAATAGTGGTGAAATTTAGGAAAGCAAGACGAAAAGTAATTAGAAAGGCAGACGATAAGAAAGTTTCCAGGCTGCATTTTCAGCCCTTCAGGTAGAACCAATCCGGCTATAGTAGCTGTCACTGGGTATGGTAGCCCAGCCGGCACAGCTTCAACCCTCATTAGGTTTTACTTACAGCCTGGCTGTAATAGAAGTATTAGAATACGTTCTGCCTTAAGCATTTTAATACCCAGGGTTACTTGTTATACTTAAAATGTCTTTGAATAATTTGTATCCAAATTACGAGTTTTGTTCCTGCATCGTGCAAATTAAAGCCAAAAAAAACTTTAAACATAATTGCTACACAGCGTTTGGGGCATTTTGACAATAACACTACGATATACACGCTTATTTCATACTGCTTTAGATAGGTTATACTACAGCTGGGGTAACATGTTTCAATAATAGGAGTATCGTTCATCACCATGTTTACACTATTTATTGTGCACTTTTAACACCAGAAGACTTTTAATGTAAGCACCGAACTAATGTAACGTTTCTATGAAAAATAGTCAAGGAAACGTTACACTTGAACACACACACGTTAAGCTCGGATTTTATCAGTTCAGCACCCAGTGTCACCTGACACTGATTTGCGCATTTTACACCGTACGTTGGGTAATGTGAATTACGGTTTAAGGTATCGTTTCTTCATGGTGTAACATCACACAAAACAGTGTCTGATGGTGAAATTAACACCTGTTTAATAAAAAATATAACGCTGCGTTTGGCGTAACTAAACACGTGTATTTTTACTTATTAAGCACCGAACTAGTGTAACGTTTCTATAAAAATAGTCAAGGAAACCTTACACTCGAACAAAGAAACGTTTCGCCCGGAGTTTAGAAATTCAACACTGAGTGTCATCTAACACCGATTTCAGCATTTTACACCGAACTTTGTGTAATATTTATTACGGTTTAAGGTATCATTTCTTTATTGTGTAACACTACACCCAAAAGTGTGTAATGGTGAAAGTAACACCCGTTTAAAAGAAAACATAACACTGCGCTTGGTGTAGCTAAACACGAATTTTTTACAGTGATAAGCACCGAACTAGTGTAACGTTTCTATAAAAATAGTCAAGGAAACCTTACACTCGAACAAAGAAACGTTTCGCCCGGATTTCAGAAATTCAACACTGAGTGTCATCTAACACCGATTTAAGCATTTTACACCGAACTTTGTGTAATATTTATTACGGTTTAAGGTATCATTTCTTTATTGTGTAACACTACACCCAAAAGTGTGTAATGGTGAAAGTAACACCCGTTTAAAAGAAAACATAACACTGCGCTTGGTGTAGCTAAACACGAATTTTTTACAGTGTACAGTAATTGTGCTGTAAGACGGGATTTCTCTTGCGGTCTAAAACAACTCAAGATCCATCTTAAAAGATGGACCTAGAATTTTGTCTTCTTCTTTGGAGGAAATCCCGTCTTATAACTGAATAAAAAGTTTCATCATGTGTCAACAGAGAAGATTCAATTCCAACATTTATGAGAAGATTGTTCTGTAATGTGCGTTATTAGCTCTTGGATTGGGAACCTGACTGCCAGATTTATTCGGCTGTAGGACGGGGCTTCTCTCCCCCACTCCCCCCGCCCCCCCCCCCCCCAGTAAAAACCCCACACACAACAACCTCCAATGCATTCAATAGTAATTTTGCTATAAAACCGTTAATTTCGTACAGTCTAAAGCCTACATCCATTTTAAAAGATGGAACTAGAATTTTGTCTACTTCCTTGGAGGGAAATCCGCGTCTTATTACCGAATAAAGACATATATCATGTGCTATTAGTAAAGACTATGATCCGACTCATATGTACAGTCTGTTCTGTGATGTACGGTTTGTATATTCCAAAACGCATGCACAAATCAAAATTAAACATTTCAGGCGCGTCATGAAAAATGTATATGCATACATAGGATAAACGCACGAGTTAAGCTTGTCTGAACCAGCCTGTACATGGTACTGCACAGTCTGATCAGACCTGCACAGTTCCCTTTCAAAACTGTGCATGCCTAGATATTTTCTTTGCGAAGATCTCATGCTAAATCAGTATATTTTGTATGTGTGCAGATTGGCAGTGTTTGTATATGCATACGGTAGTTTTTGCAGGATGCGGACAATAACAAAGTGATAATTAATTTGACGCTCGATTAACTTACCAATACACCTGTCTTCTCGATGCGAATTTGACCTTCCAATAATGCGTTTATTCGCAGTTTGTGATCAGCATTCACATTTTTTCGCGACTATGTACACTCTCGAAAAAAGGTTAATATGTACATGCTGGTCTTTGCTGGGTATTCACCGTATACACTCAAGCAGGATTTCATAGAGGTACTCCCTACATGCAACCATACCAAGCAATTTGATCAGCATGCACAATTTTGTTCGAGACATACATAGACTCTAAAGGCGGCTTTAATTGTTAAAACAACATGGTACCGACGTACCGATACAATCAGGCTGCGTCAAAGATGATTGGCACCGCATATGCGCAGTCTGACTAGAGTGCATATATGCGCATTATTGCATATGCCTCAGGGGAGGCTTTCTTCGGATAAGACAATAAACGGACATTTTTATTAAACAGCAATACACACTTCTAGTAATCATGTCGCACTAAAGACAAAATAATCACAGCCGGAAAACCAATGCAAATACACACTTTGACAGGTTTGAAACCTGCTCAAATTCATAAAATCAGCAACTTCACCATACACAATCAAATATTAGCAGTTTGGGAATGGAATTGCGCTAATTTTCGCTCCCTGCAATGACTGAACATCATATTTGGCTTCCGCCGAGACTGTCCGCGATCTCTTGCTTCCTGCCGAGACTTCTGTACATGATAAATGGCTTCCTGCAGTAGATATGTCCTGCAGTGACTGTCCGCGTGATTCTGCTTCCTGCAGAGGCTCTCGGCAGGAAGCAGAGTCACGCGGACAGTCTCGGCAAAAAGCCAATGTTCGAGGACAGTAGTCCCTGCAGGAAGCAAGAGTTCGCGGACAGTCTCGGCGGAAGCCAAATATGATGTACAGTCAAACAAAAATCCCAAATGGGGTCATAACCATAGAAGTTTTTCAGTATTTCAGTATGAATACATGATAAATGGCTTCCTGCAGAGACTGTCCGCGTGATTCTGCTTCCTGCCGAGGCTCTCGGCGGCAAGCAGAGTCACGCGGACAGCCTCGGCAGGAAGCGAAGCCAATGTTCGAGGACAGTAGTCCCTGCAGGAAGCAAGAGTTCGCGGACAGTCTCGGCTGAAGCCAAATATGACGACAGTCTCTGCAGGAAGCGAAAATCAGCGGAATCGATTATACCCTGTGACCAGGCCTATTTCTCTCCACGAAGTTGTCTGCTCTGATTCGACCGACATATTCGCTGTTACTTAGGGGTTTCCTCTGACCACAGGGTATAATCGATTCCGCCAATTTTCGCTTCCTGCAGAGTCTGTCCGTCATATTTGGCTTCCGCCGAGACTGTCCGCTTACTCTTGCTTACTGCAGGGACTACTGTCCTCGAAAAATGGCTTCCTGCCGAGATTGTCTGCGTGAATCTGCTTCCTGCCGAGAGCCTCGGCAGGAAGCAGAATCACGCGGACAGTCTCTGCAGGAAGCCATTTATCATGTACAGAAGTCTCGGCAGGAAGCAAGAGTTCGCGGACAGTCTCGGCGGAAGCCAAATATGACGGACAGTCTCTGCAGGAAGCGAAATTAGCGGAATCGATTATACCCTGTGCTGACTGAGCCTGACTAGTAAAGCTGAAAGCAAATTTTCATAACCAGTTCCAGCTGAAATAACTACCCTTCCTACAACCTTACAAATTAAAGAAATATTAAAAAACCTCAATTTATTGGAGCAACCATGCTTTTTCTAACCCTCTACCAAAAAGTATCATTTTCCTGACCACTGCCAATACCTGACCTTGAAATTGTGGGCCCAGTGCTCTCTTTTAATGCAAGGGGTTGTTGATTCGTCTCCTTATGGGTGTCACATGCCCGATCAGGTTCTTCAGTCCAGTAGATCCGTCGCTAAACAAGCAAGAAAAAAATCAGTATGTTCAATTTGCCATGCTTTCTTTACACAAAAGAACAGCGATGAATGATTAGCTTTCGAATTATATCGGCCTTCAGTAAAAGTCGCTATTCAGATGGTCTCAACAGACTGTCGAAAATATATTTTGTGCCTGTAAAATTAAAACACCTTCCCCGGTTAGTGCAAGACTGTGGATAAGTCATAAATACAGAGGGCATAGTCATCTCCATGCATTTATAAGTTTGGCAAAAAAATAAATAAATACAAAACGTTATTTTTACCATAAACGGCAACTAATGCATCCAAATTTTATGCAATTTCATTTTAAGAGCTGCTCGCACATGGAAACAAAATATTTGGTACCATTATTGTTAAAAAGTCAACCACTTATAAAATAGTTATGTTTTGGACATTTCTAAGACCTCATTGTAAGAACAGTTCGCTTGTCACAAAAAACAAAACAAAAAAAAAACGAAAAACAAAAACGGGGGTTTAAACAATTTAATGATATGAGCACCAAATTTCTTCGGACACATAAATTTTAAGAAGTTTTCTTTTCAGTAAGAATAAAATACTACTACTACTACTACTACTAATAATAATAATATTAATAATAATAATAATAATAATAATAATAATAATAATGGGTTAATATTAATCGAAAAGAAGAAGAAAAAGTAGAAAATTGATCAAGATAATAATTCTAATACCGATAATAATAATAATAATAATAACTGTTCGAAAGTATTAACAAATTAATGTTTGAATAATTGTATAAATCGAAAAGTTAATAGTCATCCACTTACAATTATTTCCGTGCACACATGATTGACAACACTGTCCTATTTACAAATCCGTTGTTTATTCGATAAAACAGATTGTCGAAAACAGATGGCCACCTGTTACGTAATAACGGAAGTCTGGTGCGATTGATCAGGACACGGAAGCAGTAGCCATAGCTACAAGATAATTTATAATTGTGAAGTGATATTTGTCAAGGGATTTTATGGGGTAAGGTTTCAAATGCAAATGCAAAAAAAAATAATAATAATAAAAATAAATAAATAAAAACTATATCGACTAAGATTAAAGCATATGATGTTAACTCCGGGTTCAGATTTTCCAACTTTTTAAATAGAATGAATGACTTACGATTTTACGTCCTTTCCAACAGTATTTCTGTCATATCAGGACGATGGGAAGGTGATAAGGAAGGGCTACGCGCAATGGAACCACGTCTATGGTGGAAAATAGCGAACCCGGGTCCGCTAGATCAGTAGAGTAGGCTAGCGCCTCACCTACTGAGCACCCGGTGCTTCTCCTTCTATGAAGGATTTATTTTTTTGTATGATAAAAATATGGGGCGAAAACGAATGTAAAAGTATTAAGATTTAAACAACTTCATGACGACCTTGAGGCTTAAATTTGCCATAAATGTTGAGGACAATAAACCTCGAAAAATCCGGCGTTGTGTCTCTCAAAATGCCGAGCAGAGCAGATTCATTGGCGCAGTCTGATCGGTGTCTTTCCAGTTCACTTAAACTATATGGTTATAGCATCGTCAAATGGCTGGGCTTGCAAAATGCGCTTTTACATACCAAAATGCGCTTCAGCACATGCTGGAATATAATGTGAAGATTTCATAATGCCCCGAAGATACTCATACTTCCAATGAGAGCGGGTCTTGGATGGCTTGAAGGCTTACGGTTTTACGTCCTTTTCAACAGTAATTCAGTCATATGTGGGCAATGGGAGGATGATAGTGAAAGGCTGTGCGCAATGGAACCTCGTTTACGGTTGGAAAGATTTTTTTCCGGGACCACTAGATTAGCTGGCAAGCACTTAACCTACTACGCTATCGGGACTTCTGCCGGTCAGGAACGTTCTGACATTTTTTTTGTATTCATCGGCATAGTATAAACATACAGTGAGTCTTGGAGCCTAGTCATAGAATGAGTCTAAATGTTAGGACAGACATGCCTGGGCAAACGGTGTAGACAGACACCTATCAAGAGCAGTTTGTCCAGGGTCCACACTCTTTGTTAGCACCGTAATGAATACAAAAATTATGGGTATATGCATGATCACTGGTTCTAAAACTACCGTAAGATTTCTAAATATTGGGACAGATAGGTCTGAGCAAATAGTGCAGACCCAGCTCTTGAGTCAGACGCGCTACCGACTGCGCTACGCGGATATTTCGACACAATCATTATGAAAACAGCTTATCATACTGGGTATTGGGGGGGGGGGGGGGGGGGGGGCGGGGAGATATGTGCCAGTAGGCAAAAGGGTCAAACGAATGGTGGTGAGCAAAATTGGCACTCCAACTCTACAGCTTTCGCAAACTTTTATTGTGCTTTACAAATTTCCTAAACATTGGGACACCAATAATAATTGCTGTAACTATCCTAAAAATGAACAGATTGCTTTTTCAGTGCAATAATGTGCCTATAACTCTAGATGAAGTGGAAGACATTGTAAGCCCTGATCAGACTGCTCCAGAACAGTCTGATTATTCCCTCTGGAGCAGCCTGATCAGGACCTGCACTGTTTGCTTCAACCTGTCTTAATATTCAGGACTTTACGGTACTTTGGACCTTGTATATAACGGTGTACCTAAAACCAGTAATGTCCAGTAGTGTACAGTAATGTCCAGTAATGTACAGTAATGTTCAGTAGTGTACAGTAATGCCCAGTAGTGTACAGTAATGTACAATATTTTATGCCCCAGTGACGTTATTCAGGGACAGTAATAACCGGTCCTGTCTGTTCGTCTGTCTGTTTGTCCGTCTTCATGTCTGTCCGATCGTCACTGTTCTGGGATAATGTTAAAGCAATCATCAACTTCTGCAATTTTCAATTAATTTTCTTTTTCAAACTTTTGCACATGTTATGGACATAAAATCATGCAATTAGCTTTTGACTGAAATAAAAGCAATATTAACATAATTAAGGCCTTCAGTTGAACTTGGTCAATTTGGGGGTTTGATATTAGGCAACTTTTTACATGTTGCGGCACAGAGCTCTCATACTCGGCTCCCGGATATTAGGAAAATTTGTTTTTCGCTTTTTGACGGAAATAATAGAAGTTTTGATAAAATTGTGGTCAGTTGAACTTAGTGTTTTTGGGAAACGTTTTTGCAATTTGGACTTTTTGCTATTTCAGGTTTTTTTCCACAACATATATGTACACAGTACAACTTGAAAATTTTAGGATTTGAACGAAAGCATATTGCTTATTTAGTTCTTCTAGTGTAAAAGAATTTGCAAATGTTATATGGCAGAAAAGTAGTTGTAAGTGAAAACAAACTATAGGAGTGTACAATAAACTTTCACACAAGCACAGTCACACAAGCGACCACACACTCACGTGCACATTTAAATGCTATTAAAGAATAAGTGGAAACAATGCGCCATGCGAATTACCTGGATGAGCTTCATCGCATGGAAATGGACCTCATAATAAGCACAAACATAAGATACTCAAATCAGCCTGTGCGTCTACACAGCTCCGACACGCTCCTCCAAGTTTCCATGAAAACGTATATTAACACTCTAGTCCGTACATATATTTACCGTCTTACCATTTACTATAGACAAACTATATCGGATGGATGGATGGATGACTTGTGATTTTACGTCCTTTTTAACAGTATTTCAGTCATATCAGGACGATGGGTGATGATACTGGAAAGCATTGTGCAGTGGAACGATTGAAAAGATTCCTGCCAACAGCGGGGTTCGAAGCCGGGAACGCTAAATCAGCAGGCCAGCGCTTAAGCTACTGAGCTACCTGGGGCTCCTTACTAATTAAATCAGATTGACAGTAAATATTTCATTTATAAAACGTATTGTTATTGTGACATTCTGGAATGGAGGGGATGGGGACGGTATCTAACTTTATTTCAAAATCATTTTGGAAACATTATTCCAAAAAATCGGCCTTGATTATGATTGTATTGCTTCTAGTGTTTACATATAGTTTTGATGCAGTTGCGAAAACGGTTTGCAGAATGTATGGAATGTTTGGACGGATACATGGAATTTGGGGATCTTGCATAAAAAGTGTTTTTGCAACTTTCATTATAGGCAGTAAGACTACGACCGCATAAAAAACAATATTTAATCTATAATGCGTTCTCAAGGCAGAAAGGTAAATTCTAATGTCAATTAAAAGTGCAAATAATAAATGGTCAATTTATTTTCTGCTATCTTAGTGCATTTTTTCTCCTTCTTTTTCTTTTTTTTTCCGATCATTTTCATAATCGAAGCGCGATTTTTAGCGTTATAGTATAGCAGGCAGTAGTTCGCAGAGGGGAGTAATAACCATCAGGCAGGTGCCAATTTGTTGCACAAGCTCCAACCCGGGGATTAATTAATGATAATGAGATTCGTCAAATTGGCGTGAGGATACTGGGGGCAATTTATATAACTTTCTGAATTAGTTTGCAGGTGCGCGTAGCTGCATACTTCAAAAAATGTTTCAAAGCAAGAGGCCTCTACTGCTATGCTCAAACAAATGCCGAAGCATGATAGATATACGTTATGAATAACAAATATCTAATTCGTAAAAAAAAAAAAAAATACATGCAGATATATGCAGTATTTTCAAGATCAGAATATGGTATAGTAATGTTGGCTATATGAATATGATAAAGTAAGAGACGGCCTGATATAGACTGAAATACTGTCTCAAAGGGCCGTTAAACCCAAAATAACCTTATTTCCACTTGTTGTGTTATTGTTTAACGTCCACGGTAAATTGCTATGGTCATGTCGGGACGGTCAGTTAACCTAACCACACTATTCCTTTGCAGGCTAAGACCTCCTAAGCGGTTAACCAGTACTAAATGCACTTACTTTCACCAGTAACTGACAACTGCCCTTCTTGAATCAGCGGAAAGGGAAATGAAAGTAAGTACCTGGTATCGAACCCGGGATCTCTGGCTTATAAGTCAGATGTACTACCGACAGCGCTACGCGGCCCGACCCCCAAAATAACCAAACAACCAACTACACGTATACTGTGCAAAAATAAAAACTTCAGATTTTTTTTATTTCACACTCCCGGCCAGTCTCTAAATATGGATTATTTCGGGTTGGACAGACCTCTGCTTATAAACTCAATTAATCGTGTCTGTCCTGCCCGGAGTCATCTCACTTTTTCCTATTTTTATAAATCAGACCTTAATTTTTAGTTTGCGCTTGTGCAGAAAATGTTTTCTTGTACCCAATAAACATTAGTTTTAGTATAGAATCACCTCTAAAGATTCAAAACGTTCAAATTACCTCCCTTTGAATGAAAAATGTAGAGATTTTTGACATGCAATAGTGACTATACCAGATCGTTTTTTTTTTCTTTCTTTTTTTTTTTTTTTTTTCATTGCATTGTCAATAGAATTTTAGAATTTGTATTATTTAAGTAGATTTTAACCAATTTAAATTCGGTAATTTTGGTTTGGGCATAGAAAACAAAAAAGTTACCCCCCCCCCCCCACCCCGCGACATTTAAAATAGCCTCAAAATTGCTTTATTCGTCAAAGAATCTTGAATTTTGAGTGACCGTCAGAAAATGATTACCTTCTCCAAATTAAAATGATTTTAATATTTGACATTTTCCTGACAGTAAGAAGGAAAATATTGACTCTCAAATTTTGTTTTCAGTGTATTATATTAGATGGGATGTAACTGCCCATTCAACCGTAGTTCAGTCATTTCAAGCTGCAGAAGGGGGTTAATGACGAAGGGGCTGTAATAGAAGAACCACGCATTTTGAGAAGAAAAATATCGCTGTAATGCGTCGCGAGTGACTTTTCTGTTACACCAATTTAACGTTTGATAACACAAAATGTTTTTGACGATTACAAAATCACTGCTTTTAGAAAATTATTTTCTTTCTAAAATGTGCATCTTTGGGGGCATTTACTTCTGTGCTTGCGTTGTGCAGTGCTTACTGGCACCAGTTAAATTTGGTGTTTTTACAGTGCTTAAGCATCAATGTTGATGGTGCTCAGACGCTTGAAACAAACTTGATTTTCTTCACTTTTTTTTTTTAAAGAAAACCCGTTAATATTCTGCCATTTTTACAAAGTGAAACAACTTGTGTGACTTCCTGTTTGCTCCCTGGGCGACGAATTCATTTCAAAAGTGGGTATACTTTCTATGTAGTCGGTTGGGCGTCTGACATAAGCCAGAGGTCCTGGGTTCGATACCCAGTCCGGCCACTTACTTTCATTTCTCCTTCCGCTGAATCAAGAAGGGCAGTTGTCAGTTTAATACTTGTGAAAGTAAGTGCACTTACAACTGGTTAATCGCTTAGGAGGTCTAAGCCTGCCCAGGAATAGTGTGGTTTGTTTAACTGACCGTCCCGACATGACTATAGCTGTTTACCGTGGACGTTAAACAATAACACAACAACTGTTTATGGAAAGAAATAGTTAATAAATTAGCAGTCTTTTTCTTTGAGAGAAGTCCTAATCGAGAACAAAAAGGTAGATATGCTGCCCCTGCAGGTGTGCCCATCAGAAGGTGTTTGAACAATGTTAGTGTTCGCGGTTGCTCGATGTACTAGTACCAAGTTGTACACAATTCGTACATTTATCGCGAGCTCTTTCGTTGTTATATATCAACCTTTACTTCGCACTGCAAAGAAAAAGATTTTACGGTCTTTTCAAGAATACTTCACATACATGTGTATCAAGCCGACCATTGATTAGAAGCGTGTTAAAATGGGAGTTTCAGAGAGAGAGAAAACTATATTCCCGTTTGAAGACCCCATTGCTCTATATATGACATAAATTCATGAAATAGTTCATCGCAAGGTATTGCTGCAAGATTTTCACTGCGTTTTCGTCATAGAAAATGACCGTGATTAGCCAACTTTAAACAAAATGAAAAAAAAAAAAAAAAAAAATGACATAGAAAGTGTTGAAAAATAATTTGATTCTTTCAATATTATAATGTTGAATAAAATGGTAAATATTCAATGTACATGAGTTGGGCCCAAGCCATTGTCTCGCTTTTGTTTGCTACATTCCGCGACCAGTGGCATTTTCTGGAGCGGTTTATAATTTTTCAAAAAAAAAACAAAAAAAAAAGAAACAACATTTCCCCCTACTTTTTGCCTATTATATTACTCAGTAAGTGCACACCAACTGACATTTGATCACAAACAGGAAGTCTGAGCTGCCTTTCATTTGAATTGTGTTTTGTGTTCAGATGCTTCTAGCAGTCGTAGTAATATGGACACTTCTCCATGGTCCTAACAGTGATAAAAACGTCTAAACACAAATCATCATGATCATTATGTGGGTTGATGGCATATATTGAGTCATACAACTGGTAAAATTACGGGAAACATGTTCTAGGGAAAAATGACAAATGGCATAAAAAGATACGTTTTTTTTTTGCTTTCGGTCCCTGTCGTTGTGTTTTACCACTTTATTCAAGTTTATGATTTCGAGATGTCAGTCTATTTGCAAACTAAAATGACCTAATCATTCTTAAACCATTTTATGAGGAAGCAGGGGATGTTTTATTCGTTTAAAAGTTAACGGCCATTTACAATGACTAAACTGTAGTGAGAAGCTTGCAGCGATACCTCTCATGGATGTTTACCACTGATGGAGTAATGGGGACTTTATTGTACTCGACCTTCGCCTTCTCACATATAACCTTTGGAAGGCTCAACAACGATGAGATTCTTAGTAAAAGAGACAGTACTTTCACATACATTATATTTTTTCCTATGAAAGTTTACCGTATTAGATTTACCTAGGACGTCTGGAAGTTGGGTGATGGTAATTGAGCGTATTAACTTGTTAATTGGTTGCAGAAGATAAGGTAATAGGCCCCATACAGTGAGATTATTAATAAAGTGCCGGTTATAAATTAGTGTCATTAATGTTCTGATACTTCAAAATAAATGATAAAATAAAATTAATAAGCATAGATTTTAGTTCCGATTTTTTTTCGGTTAATCTCATAAAGTTCGTTAGAATTTTTTAAGTTTCCGATTTTCAAAAGGTTCAATCACTTTGTTCGCTCGAATTTAAGTCGATTGTTGTAACCACTTCAAAGCTTTATGTGCAGTAATTCCCTACAGTTATTCCATAATAAAATTGCCGTCTTGATATTTAGAAATGCCTAATAGATGTAAATTGCATTTACTCTCAAGCATAGACGCATTTACACCTTAACATTTCTTTTGTCACACATAAATAAATAAATAAATTTCAATGAAAGCCTGAAATAATAGAAATAATAATGAATAAAATTAAGTATTCTGAAATCTTATGAAACTTTATTGTACGTCTTATTGAAAACGTCACAGTGCTATGTTTCCTTTAAAGTTAAAAATTAACATAGCATTTCTTCAAAATAAATTAATCTTTATTTATTTATTTATTTATTTTGTAGAAATGCGTTGTTATTTATTTAATTGGCCGTGTCTTAATAAGAACAAAAGTAGTATCATAAAATTCAACATTAATATTCCTGTTTATAAAATCTGATTTAATACAAGCAAAAGGCGTTATTAAATACGTGTTGAACTTAGGGGAAAAATAACAACATTTTAGAAATCGCTAGTCAAGTTATTCAAGAAAAATATTTTAGAATTAAATATACATTACTGTACATTACTGGACATTACTGTACACTACTGGGCATTACTGTACATTACTATACATTACTGGACATTACTGTACACTACTGGACATTACTGTTTTTAGCTACACCCGTATATAACAGTTATTACATATAACCGATTGTGTTTGCTCCAAATTTAGTGTTGCATTGGGTTTGTTCACATGTTCGTTTAAATTAATCATTTTATTGCCCCTTTCGTTTAATGGTACGGTCAATATTACTTTGTTTTAAAATGAACAATGTTTTAAACACCCCATGCCAGTCCGATGTAAGAACTGACATGGAGATGTAAACGACAGCCCGAGGCTTTAACTGTGCGAAGATAAATATATTCGTACGATCAATTAATGAAAAATCTTTCAAACACACTAGGCGAATTTGCGCGACGCGACGTTATGAACGTGATTTTTCACAAAAATACGCTTTAAAGTCATGTTAGAATAATATTTATTTACATATTCCCTTAATATCTATTTTGACAGATGATTATCATTTACCTGGCCCCAGGAATTAGAATCCCTAGGGATACATTATCTAAACTGCCTAGCTGTCCGGTAGATGGTCATTTGGATGTTATTCTGTCCAAATTGTAACATGGGATGGAATTAATTTTGTTATGTTCTTCAATGAAAGGATTTCATAAACAGTGCTAAAAGTGGAGGGTAATATTTGTTGATATGGAGAAATAAGAGAGCATCATCCAGAATTTCTGCAGATTCCAAGATCAGCCTGTGCAACAAGTGCCCTTCATAAAGTAGGGTTTTGATTTTAATGTAAGTCGTTACAATGAGTAACCGTACAAATGAGTAGATTATATACATGTACACATGTAAATGGTGTATTCATCCGCCCTTTCAAGTCCACCGAACCAGATCACATGTTACCGAATAAACAGTTGAAATGAACATACGCGCACAATCATTTGATTTCCATGGGGCGTAATCGCCGAGGTGTCTAGTCTGGACTGATACTGGTTGCAGTTTTTGAAAACACTCCCGGATAAAATAGATTACCGTATGTGTGGAAAAAGTTTTGAAACTGGAATTTTCAGTTACAGGATACCTAATGCACGGGTGGTAAACCTAGGAACTACCACGAAATTGTGTTAACGTAATTTTGTTCCCAAGCCACATACGGGACATAACGGGGTAGTTTCCAGGCCGAAAAATTGATAAACAAAGGTTGATGTCATTTTGGTTTTTGTTTTATTTTACTACTAAGAACGAACAATGGTGAAATCGGCCAATATGGTTCCGTGTAAATATGTCTCAGCGTCCCCTCTAGCCCCAAATTTTATATGAAAAGTTATTTTCTTTCTTTAGATTTTTGCGCCCGCACTGAGTATCGGGTCAATTTTCCATAAAGTACAGTGCCAATTCGAAGGAATTGAGCTCGTATCCATCAAATTATATTGAATTTGATACCATTTGCCGATGAAAATGATACAAAGACCCTTACTAAACGTTCCTGCAAAGAAAACAGAAGCCAAGAGTTTACTTGTAAAAGATTCAGGCCCCGTTTGTCCTGTGTGGTAGTTTCCAGATCACCGTGGTAGTTAAAATGCTATCGTGGTAGTTGCCAAGACTTTGTAGGATTTTAGTAGTAGTTCCCATCAGCAGATGTTCACTACTCAGGGGCTACTTAAAATTTTTAAAGACGGGGTGTTCGGGCCGAACCTTGAATACCCCTCTAATTCATACAAAGACCTTTTCAAACAACCTTTTGTCGGATAAAATTTGTCGACTGCCTGAATTTTAAATTTAGTGGGCTATTGAGATGATGAGAGGAATGAAAAGAAGGGATATTCACATAGCTAATTTGTTGTTGAATAAACATGCCTTATAATTATCATATAACATGCCCGTTCATCGTCGCACTCACATGTATATAAAAAGTGACCCAACCCGAGGGAACATCGAATTTCCGCAAACCACTGCAAACCATCGCAAACCACCCCAAACCACCGCAAACCACTTTTGAAATAGGTTTCCTGATATGAGGAGAATATAGAATATGCTTTAGCATAACTTTTTGGGTGATCAACGTAATGATTTTACCATAAGCAGCATCACCACCCCGAGCACCGCAAACCACTATGAAAATGTATTACGTGGTATGTAATAGGCATAAGTGTTCTATTTTCGGTTAACAAAATACTGGTTTAATTTCGCTCTGTCACTTTAGCTTAAAGTTAAGATTTTTTATATACTTATATTCAGAGTACCCCCTCTCCCTGGGTTATGAAGTTCAAATTGTAAAAAATTAACAACCTACCATACTTTATACAATCTTTCTTGATCTATAGCTATCTCATTATCTATAGATGTAATATCAGTCTCGTCCGCCTATAATTTTCCATCACCCTCAATACCAATACTAGCGAATCGTAGTGTCAGAGGTGCTCTTATTCTAGCACTTTCACATCCATTTTCACCCTTTTCCATTGTTATCATATATATAAAAGGTGGTTTGCGGTGGTTTGGGGTGGTTTGCGGTGGTTTGTGGTGGTTTGCGATATTTCGACGGCGCGCAACCCGAGGATATCCCTTTTTTCTGAAGCGCAAATACTAACAATACTTTGGGCCAGTAGTCTTAGCCTGCCATTTTATCTTATAGTTGACTGAATAATGGAACTACCACGTGGCGAGTGACGCAATTTTTATATCAAACTTTTTTGTCTGTTGTTTGGTCCACCGGGGCTCAACTGATGACCTTTTGCTTCAGATTTCCAGAGGTGTTGTTTGGCAGTCCAGGGATCTCCAACTGTCACGCAGCTCGTTGTATCTGTTGAGTCCTCGTCTTTTGTTTACCGTGATGATTCATTGACGAGTTGGAGGGTTATCATGGGAAACGAACAACCAACTAAATGTTTTGTACCACTTCAGAAACTGAGGGTGGGGTTGGCGCCGTAAAACTTGTTTAAGCACCCCCCCCCCCCCCCCCGTAATGATGACAAGCAGACATTAAAATCAGGCGATGCCAAATGCCAAAACAGGACAATATGAAGTTATGAAAACGGTTGTAAACATGTATTTAAACGAGCAAACAATTTGACAGACCACATTTTGGAAAGGGGCTGCTTCTTACAACTGTATAAGCTCTTAGTTTTATGGGTATTATTTCTCTCAGTGAAACGCATATCAATTATAAAATTGAGTCACGACTGGTCCCAATGCACCTATCAATGTTTTCCCCCAGAGGGAGGCGGCGGGATACCCATGGGGAATAAGACAATTTTGAACACTTTCGCTCCAATTCCCTACCCATAAGCAAATATGTGGTGTCACAAATTCCTTTGGTGGACCATCAAATTTGTTATAAAATCTAATTTAGAACTTCCAGAAAAGTATCAAATGTCCCTATCCCGTTTTTAGGTGTTCTTTCTAATTCCCATGGGTTGGGATTTTTTGGCTGTCTAATCCCCATGGTATCTTCCCCCCCCACCCTCGTGGGGAAATATTGATAGGTGCACTAGTATTGGCGATTCTTAAACGAGCGGAAAATCTGTTGATGGGAACTACTACATAGTCTTGGCAACTACCACGATAGCATTTTAACTACCACGATGCGCTGGAAACTACCACACAGGACAAACGGGGCATGAATCTTTAACGAGTAAACGCTCGGATTTTTTTTCTGTGTAGAAACGTTTATTAAGGGTCTTTTTATCATTTTCATCGGCAAATGATATCACATTCAATATACTTTGACAGATACGGGCTAAAATCCTTCGAACTGGCATTGTACGTTGGGGAAAGTTGGTCCGATGCTCAGTGGGGAAACAAAAATCTAAAGAAAGAAAATAACTTTTCATATAAAATTTGGGGCTAGAGGGGACGCTGAGATATATTTACACGGAACCATATTGGCCGATTTCACCATTGTTCGTTCTTAGTAGTAAAATAAAACAAAAACCAAAATGACATCAACCTTTGTTTATCAATTTTTCGGCCTGGAAACTACCCCGTTATGTCCCGTATGTGGCTTGGGAACAAAATTACGTTAACACAATTTCGTGGTAGTTCCTAGGTTTACCACCCGTGTAATGGAAAACAATAATTCTGGATTATTCAACTACGGCAGGAAATGTCATAAAAAGCACCACTCTCCCTCTCTGTCTGTCTCTCTCTCTCTCTCTCTCTCTCTCTCTCTCTCTCTCATTGATTTCATTAGAAGAAAGAAAGAAGACGAAGAAACAAATCCTCTGAAGCACGAAACAGTTAGTTAAAGGCGTGATTGATCAGAGGAAAGAAAGAAGACGAAGAAAAATATCCTTTAAAACAGGAACCAGTAAATTAGTTAGAAGGTGTATTGTCATAGCGCAGGTGTCAGAACAAATCATTCGGCGGCCATTTTGATCATACTCTGACAGCTTTCCGTTGATAATCAAAGGGCCAACAGCCCTGAAATGACAGATTCTATCAGGATAAAGTCATGCTACATCGGCTCAAAATATTTTCAAACTTCAGTCCTGTTGTTAATGGTCCAGCTCCATTAATGTAAATAACTCATTCAGCGCAAATCACTTCATGCACCTGAAAATAATCTATCTCTTGTTCTCAAGTAATATTTGCATTCTGACTTTAAAGCACTCAGCGTTTGCTGTATTTCGCATTACCTATGGACCACGAGGATATCCACTCCAATGTTTACAATATGATAATAGCCACCGATAAACACACAATTGCCGTATGATGTCCAGCATAACACTTGCGAGATAAATGGATAAATCTACAGAATTTCTTTTACACTACATTTTCTGTAATGATAGACGTGCTCGAAATACTGTTTTAGGCAAGTTTACAACTGTAAAACAGTTTTTTTTCAGCGGCAGCTGATTTATTTTACTTATTAATGTATGAGGGGCGCTTGAAGAGGGGGCGAAGACGGTAATTCGCGGATTGATTTTTAATATTCCGTTTGTATTTAGTTATATTTTTTGACCGCTGATGTCATTAGTTGGATACTTCTTATTTTACAAAACTACTTAAATAATTATACCTACACAAGAATACGTTATATAAGTTCTCATTCAACTTTGTACAAAACTTATTTTCAATTCCAGACGTTTTTCAGCGAAATGACCTTACGATCACTTCAATTCTGAGTGGAAGAATACAGCTGTGAAAGCCACTTTCCAAAATACGCTTGTGACGGCATTGAAATAGAATTTTATTTATTGCACAAGTATACCCGTTTACCGGGTTAAGGGCAAATAACATACATGTAACAATTTACAAGAAACAAATACAAATTTAAACATACACACAAACACTCACATACATTCTTACCATATGCCATGAAAAAAAAAAAAAAAAAAAAAGAAGAAGAAGATAAATGGTTTCGAGCTAAAGACTAGTGTAACATTTTTAAGTTATGTGGCAATCATGGATAAATATGCAAACAGCTTTCATAATTCTGTAATCATCACTTGTCATTAAGCGTAAAAAAGAAGATGCTTGCAGAATCTAATATGTACTTTATCAAATTCACTGTGACATTTTAAAGACATTTCAAACATCTCATCTACTGTCTTATTCTTATAACATGGTTTATATGCTGACCAAATTTCACTACCATATAATGCTACTGGTCTGATAAGGGCATCAAATATTTGCAATACAGTGGACGGCTGAACATTTCTGTCGAAAATTCCTTGCTTAACTGAAAATAAAGCCCTACTGGCTTTTAAACTAAGGTGCTTCTCTGCAACTGAAAACTTTCCCGTGCTAGAAAAGGTTACTCCGAGGTATTTATATTGATTTACATGTTCCAATTTGTCTTCTGCAGCAACAAATCTAAATGTATCCCTTGATAGCCGACCCGTTTTAGAAAAGGTCATGACTTTTGATTTATTTGTATTTATTCTCAGTCCCCAGTTTTTACAATACTCCACGATTTTATCTATATTTCTTTGCAAACCTAATTCTGAAGTTGATAATAAGACCAGATCGTCTGCATATAGCAAAGGGTTAACTTTAGAATCATATAAAACAGGTGCGTCAGCCATAGACATGTCATTATCGATATCATTTATAAAGATGTTAAACAAGACAGGACTTAACACATTACCCTGGTGTACCCCTTGTGATATACTAATAGCTTCTGACAATAAATTTTTACATTTTATTCGAGAGATAGATTCTTGATACATTGATCTTATTAATTCGTAAGTTTTTCCATTTATCCCAGCCCTCTGCAATTTTAACAACAAACCCTCATGCCAAACTGTATCAAAAGCTTTTTTAAAGTCAATAAAACATGCATATAACTTGTTTTCTTTGACATTTTTGTGAAGATATTTATCAATAATTGTTTTTAGAATGAAAACCTGGTCTGAAGTTCGATAGTTTTTACGGAAACCGGCTTGTTCTCTTTTAAGCAAAGATATATTCTCTAAATGATTAGAAACTCTCTCTCTTAATATATGACAAAATAATTTTCCTAGACAGCTATTTAAAGTTATTCCTCGATAATTATTTGGATCAGTGTGACTACCTTGTTTATGAACCGGAACTATTATACCTTCCGTCCATGATACTGGAAACTTGCCCGTTTTTAACAGAACATTAAAAACCTTTACAACTGTACCGATTATGAAAGGAAGTGCAGATTTAATCATTTCATTTTTTATCATGTCATAAGCACTAGCCTTGTTATTTCTTAACTTTTTGCATGCATCAAACGTTTCTTTCTCAGTTATTTCATAATCTAAGTTCCCTAACTGTTTAGATGCTTCAAAGTTACTTAGTTCATTTCTTATTTCTTGCTGTCTATTTTTATCAATCTTTTGGTTATCATTCCTCAGCAAATCACGAAAATGTGTATACCACTGTGTGCGACTTATTTTTTCAGCCTTATCAGTAGGTAAAGATTCATTTTTTAATTCATTGATAATTTTCCATGCTGCTTGAGGATCACTTTCCATCGTTGTATTTAGTATGTTTGTCAATGTTTCTCTATATTTTCTCCTTTTATATTTTATAAGCCTTTTATACTCTCTAAATCTTTTGTAATATTGCAAGCGCAAGGTGCTGTTATAGATATTTCTATTAAAAGCATTTTTTGCTGATTTTAAATCTCTTAACATTGTTTTACAATCTATATCATACCATTTCTTATTCGCACTATTCAAGTTTTTTCTATTAGGTTTAAAAGTCTTTCTGACTAAAGATTTATTTCCAGCCAATACTATTGTACAGAATCAGTCATTACAGAATCAGAATCAGTCATTAACAAGAAAAACTATAACATGAAATGTCATGTTATATTGGGCGTTTGATTTTACTTCTCAGTTTATGCAGGTTTATAGAAGTAAATGTCGCAATGATTGTTGAAATGAAACTTGAATCTCATTGCAGACTGATGAGGCTTCTTCCGTGTTGTTTTCGACCCCAACAAATTATCTTACTTCGATATAGCCACGCAAAAAACTTTAGTTTTTGGATGTATTAATTTTGTTAAAAATGACCACAGTAACATATCTTTGATCAGAAGATTTGTAAGCTAGTGCAGAATATTAGGCTAACACAATTTTTGACTTAAGACTTGCATTTTAAGAAAAATTAATAAATAAATAAAACTGAGTAACCTTTTATTCATTTTCTCTATTTTCTCTATATACTAATATTAAAGAATGATGCATGGTCATGTAAATCAGAACAATATTGACCGCGTTTAATGTAGACTAAAAGATATGCAAAAAGACCTTAGTGCAGCTAAATTGAACTATATGGACCTAACACATTGAATTCAAAATAAAAATGCAAGGAAGGCAATAAAAATCGAAAAGTATCGATGTCCTACGATAGCCCAATTACTCTCTTATTTCACAATTCTGAATTTCGAATTCTGAATTCCAAAATTCGTAGTACAAACTGAGTGATAAATTAAGATGAATGAGATTTATGTTAGTTGAAATGCAAATAATAATTGGTTTTAGGCCCGATTTCACGTCACAGTTATAACTCGTATTGACCAGTCCGTGGTCTATTTTACCGTAAGGCGCAATTTAAAATTTTGGTGTTCCGAATGCTAATCCATGTACTAAGTTTAACGTGAAATCGGGCCTTAGTATATAAAAATCTGAATTAAATAATTTCACTAGAAAAAACAATGAACTATGTGAATATGCTGATCATTGTCGCGTGCAAAGGGACCTTCTATATCTAGTATAGGTATATAAGATATCATATAAGAATCTTATATACTATATAAGATATCTAGTATAGGTATATAAGATATCTTATTTGACTTTTCCATAAGACGCAACACAATATATGTTATCTGATATAGCATTTAAGATGTCTTGTATCACATATAAGATATCCTGTTTTGTAAATCAGATATCGATATCAGATATGCTATCTTATATAGGATGTGAGATATCTTATTTAAATATATAACATATCTGATATATCAGATATCTGATTTATTATATAAGATATCTTACATGCTATATAAGATATCTAATATATAAGATATCTGATATATTATATAAGATATCTTATATGAAAAATTAAATAAGATGATAACTCATATCCTATATAAGATATCTTATTTTCTATATAAGATATATCCTGTATCAGATATCTTATAGAGGATATAAGATTTCTTATATGTTATATATCTTATATGTTATATTAGATATCTTAACTGGCATATTAGATATCTAATTTACTATATAAGATATCTACTATGCATTATGATTAGTAAAATGGCTTGCCATAGATATCACTATACAGATTTGGATATATATCAAAAGGTAAAGTGGATATGATTTTTCGATATCACAAATTCGATTTTTGTTTGATATCACTTATTTGATTTGGCGATATCAGTAATCTGAGTTTGTGATATCACTTATTTGTACAAAATCGAATTTGTGATATCACAATGTCGATTTTGTGATACCACTGTTTCAAGTATGTGATATCACATGTGGTATCACATTATTTTCTGATTTCACTAACTATTATGAGCTATCACTGACTCACCTGAGTGTCATAAACCATGTGTTATATTATGTTTACTAAATCGATTTAGTGAAATCACAAAATCGTTTTTGTAATATCGATTTCTTGATATCACTAGTAAGGAACGAATTACTGATCACAAACTCGATAGATATAGTGATATCATAAAATCGATTAAGTGATATCACAAAATCGAATGTGACATCACTAAATAGATGTTGTGATATACAAAATCGAATTAGTGATATCACAAAGTAGCTGTGATCTCGTGCCATCACAAAATCAATTTTGTGATATCACTTATTCTATTTTGTGGTATCACTAATTGGATTTTGTGATATCACTCAATCGTACATATTTTGTGATATCACTTTTTCGATTTTATGGTATCTAGAAACATGTCAATGAACATCAGTCTGATTTTTACCGGCTTAAATACATTCACTGCACTACCTAGAACCATTTGGTTGAACATTTGTCTAATACCTACCCACTCAGACACATTCATCTCACCACCTGGAAACACATCGATGAAAACCAGTCAAATAACTATACCGCACTCCCTCTAAACATGTCAATTAATAATTAATAAATGTCTTATACGTACTTGCTCAGATACACTAACCGCACTGCTAGCCGCAATGCCTACAAACATTTCGAAGAACACTTGTCTGATAGCAGCCTGCTCAAACACAATCACCCCACTACCTAGAAACATATTGATGAACACCGGTCTGATTCCTACTTTGTTAGACATGATCACTTCACTACCAAGACAATTTTTGATGTACACCGGTCTGAATTTTACCTCTTTAGACAATTCACTGCACTACTTAAAAACATGTCAATGACTGGTGTTCATCAACATGTTTCTAGGTAGTACACTGAATTTGCCAAAGCAGGTAGGAATCAGTCAATTAATATATGTCTGATACGTACTTGCTCAGATACACACACCGCACTTCCTTGAAACATTTTGAAGAACACTTGTCCGATACCGACCTGCTCCAAGGCAATCACTCCGCTATCTTAAAACATGTCGAAGAAGAATGGTTTGATTCCTACTTGCTTAGACATGATCACTTCACTTCCAAGAAACATGTCGAACACCAGTTTTATTTTACCTTTTTAGACAATTCACTGCACTACTTAGAAACATGTCGATGACTGGTGTTCATCAACATGTTACTAGGTAGTGCGCTGAGTTTGTCAAAGCAGGTAGGAATCTGTCAATTAATATATGCCTGATATGTACTTGCTCAGATACACTCACCGCACTACCTAGAAACATTCTGAAGAACACTTACAGTGGGAACGCGTATCCATGGCGGAGTGATATTTTTATACAGATAGCAACCGAAAAACATTCTAAATTTCTGGAAGTCAGATTCAATCGACGAACGTGTCGCCATTTCAGTGCTGCTTTGTCGGCGAATCAAATTACACACAGCCGAAAATAATATATGGTTTTATTCCTTACATCTTTATGTAATTCTTTATGCCTTTGAGGGCAGAACTAAACACCGCGATATTCGGCAATCGAACGTTTTACGCGATCACGTAGAGGCGTCTCTTTTCCGTCAACTTCAGCAGCAATTTTAAAAGTAAATCGACTTTCTCCCGTCGGCGGACATATGACATGAAAAACCATGGTGTCTGCCCTTTCTCCATGTAAAAATTCAAGTAATTCGGTGTTTGGGACAATTTCCTTTGCAAAATAATGTTAAGGCCCTATGCATTTTCTCAACAAAATGGCGGATAATTTACCTGATCGGTAGCGATTGAAGTTAGACAGTTTTGTCAACAAAACAGTCTGTAATAAATTCAACTCCCACGGAGATTTTCTTGAATCCTGATATTCGACACACGAGGAGGAACGCAACTTTCACATCGATACACAACTTATTTTTTTCTCTTCATTATTCAGAAAGTTTGGACAAATAAAACTGATCTGTAGCCTACACCATAAAGAATGTAAACAAATTGATTTTTGACAGTTGATGTGTGACGCAACAACTAAACTAGCGTCAACCGGTTCGGCTTTCGCATTTACTAGCTTAAAAGTTATAACACCGGTAAGTTGTGGTCAAATAATTGGGGTTGCTAGAAAAAGTAATTTTGCCATCCAATTAATCCTGCACGCGCCAATATGTCAAAGCCACTCCCACAACCTACACAACCACCCTGTCCAACTAACACCCCCGACCTCCCCCCTCCACCCCTGCAGCCCCCCCCCCGCCACACACACACAAATCTTTTTTTTTTTAAGAAAAGAAAAATATAAATGATGTTGAACAAACCTCAAATACTTGCAGAGCTGCAATGACTGTAAATCCTTGGATAAAAAGTGCAGTGTAGACCTGGGTCAGACTACTCCCAAAACAGCAGTCTAATCAGGGTATGCACTATTTTATTTGACACACTCAGATGGTAAAAGTGGCATTATTTTAGGACAATTGCAGTATTAAATGGAGATTTGGTTTCAACTTAAAGCTTGGAAATGACACAGCCACACACACACACACACACACTCCTCACTCCTTTAAACTCCTTATGAGTTCAGACTAAACTGAAACGCAGCATATCTACTGTAAGATGAGCCTTTAGGCATTAAAACTGCAGTTTGCATCTTTTATGACATATGTTTTGAACCTGCTTAATGAGGAGTTCTAATGAGGTGTCACAACATAAACATTTATAATGAAATGCCATGTTTGTCAAATACAAGCATATGGGGTGGGGGGGGGGGGAGTGGTTGTCAGCTCTGGAATACCCTTGGTTCATAAATTTAGACGCCAGTGTGTTTATATAGTTCTCAGTGATCTTTTTTTTAGAGATTTACTCTAACGGTTGCCAAAATTCTCATGGAAACATGGAAATCTGTAAGGTAGGGGCAAATCTTATGCAAAAATTGTATAATTTAAGAATGAATGGTACCTCTGAGAATGGAGATGTTTTTCCCAAATTTTGGCTAAATGAGACATATTTCTCTAATATGATTCTGAGTTAGAGTAACAAAAAAAAAAAAAAAAAAAAAAACAGCTGTCCAGCAAACTTGATTTAATATGTAGCAAAATCTATGGACTCACAACCGTAATCCATTTGTTTTTTTCTAAGATATAATAATAGGATATGATCATGATTAAACAAAATATTATACATGAAAAAAAGTAAATAAATAAGAGGCCAATATTTGGTGAATCAAAATGGAATTATTTTTTATCATTTCTCTTCAAGTAATATGTGCATTGTATATTGTGGTGTCTCACTGGTGCTTTGGGTCAAAAGGAACAACTTTTAATAAAATTAAAGATTCCACAAATTTCAACTGAACAATTATCTACTATATAGGTATTGTACATGAATAAAGCTCTAAATATATTCACATGCAGTCTGGCATTGCCTTTCAGTGTTTTCCATAAAAATGTAAAAAGATAAATATATTTAAAAATAAGAAATAATTAAAGTGATGGGCAATATAAGAAAAAAATGTTTCTAGGGACATTTCCACAAGTGATGGTTTTATGAAATGATTTTACAAGATTTCACATAGACTCAGCTGGGGCATGTTTTTTCTGTATTTGAAAGCAATTCTGGAAATTCTATCTTATTCAGCCATAAATACATATGTTGTGATCTATTATTAGAACCATCTTGCTGAAGTGGTTCAAATGAGGGAGCACAACAGGTGTGCATGAAGCCCATTAATGCTGGTGCAATATTTATAATGGGACTGTGTTTTTAATTTTTCATCCTAACATATCTGCATACTTAGGACAAACACATGATAAAGTGCTGGATCTAGCAGTCAGCAGGGTATTCATTTTTTCTGTGTATGGACACTATGGTCTATATTATAAAGATCTTTCTGACATAATCCTCTGTGATCAATGAAATGGCTTCTTTAGGGGTGTGACCTTGGGTTTGGGGGGAGGGGGTGTAGACAGGAGTGGGCTTTCCCTCACTCAACTGCACTCCTTTACATTCATGGCTATCAGCCAATGTCTGTCATCAAGGTTTTCTGTCTATTAACTGATAGTTTACTCTTACTCTCTTGATAGGAGGATTTTCAATTTACATAGATCTAGATATATAATTTGCAAATTTGTAAAAGTTTCTTTTAGTTGGGTTAAATGGAATAAAAATATGGGTTTTTTTTCCTCAGTTTGTGGTATTTCTATTGGTATATTTTGAAGCATTTTAATTTGTAATGGGATTCATGCTAAAATATAATTTTTGGCATTTAATTTTACTGAATATATTTTTCATGTTCCCCCCCCCCCCCCACCCCTCAACCACCAACCCCATCCTCCCGTAAAGGGGTCGGCCCATATTTCATCTTGTTTGACATTTAAAGAGGACAACGGTAGGTATTATCGACAGGTAGTAGTTATCGACACCCCCTTGTGAACTTTTCCATTTCTTAACATCTTTTTGTAAATAAGGCATTGTAGTGTTGCAATTTCATTTAGCTTTATGTATTAGTGCAAAAAATGCTAGAAAGTTAGGTGTTTGGAGAAAAAATAGGCATATTTGTTGATGTACTAATGAAATACATGCCTCTTATGCATGGCTGTAAGGGGAGGTCACTCAGACACATGGTAATTTTCACTCACATAAAGCACTTTCATGTGGTTTTATTCCATAAACTAGATCACCATGGAGAATATTAAGAGCAGACATGGTTACTTTCTTCAAAATCATATATGGGACTGAGACTTCCAGGGTGTCGATAACTACTTCCCTAAATGCAGCATGGCAGTAATTATCAACACCCCAAAATTAAATGTCTTAAAAATGCACAGTTTCAAAAAATAGTTTATTTTCAAGTAAAATTATCTCAAAAAGCAAACAAAACATCATCAAATATACAATGTTTAACTTTATCTTTGTAAGATTTTTTTTATTTTAAGGGTAAAAATTGGAAAAAAATCCACAATTTTTACAGCTACTTTTTCATAGTTTTGCATATTTTCTGGCTGAGAGTGTAAAAATAAAAAATCTTGGGATTTTATGTTTGAATTTAAAGCAAATCTTTCAATCATTATCTACACTAAATAATCATAGCATAATTTTAAGAGAAGTTGTGTTAAACAATCATTATTTTTATAATTACCATGTAGGGGTAAATGGGGTGTTGATAACTGCTTCCGGGTGTTGATAACTGCTACCCTCCGGTACATAGCATGAAGCAAAAGTTATTTTTGAAATATAAACAATAATCTAAAGAGTTCCTTCTCATCATCTTGGTAGATAATTGTGTTAGTGAAAACAGGTCAATCCAATATGAATTTTACAAAAGTATCTGTTTAACACCAAATAGTAGCTTAAGGTGTCGATAAAACGGTTTAAAACCAGTTCACATGAGACTGAAGAGGCGACTATCATTTTTTATGCACTGTGGGCCCGGGCTCTTTCTGTTTTTTTTTTTTTTGGAATCTCACGAATAGGCGAAGCCTGGAGCACTTGAGCCATTGTACTCGTACGTATGCAGTTGTAACTGAGCTGGTTGCACGAGATTTGACTTTCTCACCATGTGGTTGTATGTGTGTGCCTGTGGGGTAGGGGTGGAGATGCACAGGAGCCTGAGGAGGAGTGTTTTTGTGGCGTTGGGTGGGGTAAGGGGGGGGGGGGGCTGAAGGCGAGGTTGTCAGCTCTTATAAACAAATAGACAGTTACAATTTACAGTATAATTCATTCTTTCCTTCCTTCTCTTAATCTTTAAGAGCTCAAGAAAGCAAAAAAATATTGTTGTTCCGCTAAAGGTTATCACGTAAAACATCCAAGAGAGCACGCGTGCTACGCATGACGTTTAACTTACGGAATTTCCAACACCCATGATATTGATCGATTTCTGCGTAAACAGATCTTCTCCTGCCGTATTAACTAGCATGAATGACGACGAGTATCTCAACTATGAAATTTTTACAATGTCCCCGAAATCGGTTTTTGGGACAATTTTCTTTGCAAAATAATTGATCGCAGGGTTTTGGGGGTTTCGGTTTATACGAACTGGGTGCATCAGATTGTGACCATTAATTTCTATTTTTGGAAGCTTACTGGAGTCGTGCAATGAGTTCAAGCTCACAATAATAGCCAAAAGATTTCCCTGATTCGTGTTCCTAGTAGTGTCAGTCATCGTAGTGACAATAACAAGTGGCATAATTAGGTGCAGTTTTTACTGAATTTTCGCCGCCATTTTGTTGGGGATTATTTCTTTGTGCGTAGACGACTTCTCAGAAAATGAATTACTCAAATGTGATGAGTCTGCGTTCCCACTGTTATCTGATCCTGACATGCTCGGACACAATCAGCCCACTACCTAGAAACATGTCAATGAACACCGGTCTGATTCCTACCTGCTTATACGTAATCACCGCATTACCTAGAAACATGTCGATGAACACCAGTCTGATTTTACCCTCTTTAAACAATTCACTGCACTACCTAAAAATATGTCGATGACTGGTGTTCATCGACATGTTTCTAGGTAATGCGGTGAATTTGTCTAAGCAGGTAGGAAACAGACCGATGTTCATCAACATGTTTTAAGGTAGGATGGTGAAGTTATTAGACCGGTGTTCATCAGATTGTTTCTAAGTAGTGGGGTCAGTGTGTTTGAGAAGATAGGTTTCAGACAAGTGTTCATCCAAATAGTTCTAGTTAATGCAGTGAGTGTGTCAAAGCAGTTAAGATAAGGAATCAGACTGGTGTTCATTGACATGTTTCTAGGTAGTGCGGTGAGTGTGTCTGAGCAGACCGGTATTCATCGATAAGTTTCTGGGTAATACAGGATGCATCTCTAAGCAGGTAGGAATCAGACCGGTGTTCATAGGTGTTATGTCGGTGTTAAGTGAGTCTGTCTCTGAACTCACCAATATACCCCAAAACAACTCTTTCAACATCAGGATGAGTCAAAAGTGTAGCTAGTTTGGCCAGATGAGACCTTTATATAATATTTACCTTGTACCCCATCCTGTTAATAATGAAGTTTTGAACCAAGTGTGGATGGATTGCAACTTAATAGTTTCATACTGAAAGAGCTTTTACTCTTGTTTCAAACGGTACAATATAGTAACTATGCCTGTAAATATGAATAAAATATTAGGTATACTTTTCTAATAATATATTAAACAAAAGAAAAACTAATGTAACTGTCTGGATTATCCTCGAAGGACTTAGCTCAAACCGCCGTATTGGTGACATTTACTTCCGCTTACACTGACAAATCCTTGCGTTTCGTTTTTTTAGGCTGAGAAATCTGTTTGAATTTCAATAAATTCACGAACTAAACATTAAAGTTAAAGCCAGTGAGAATCATGAGTGTACAGTCTTATGTATCGGATTTTGTATTCAGATTCGTTCTTTCGTTTTGATACGGTGATCTCCCGATGAAATCTAAATGGATATGGGTCGAAACGTCCTGAGACGAATCGTCCCGGGTTTTTGGCCTGTTTGGGACGAAACGTCCTGGGACGAAACGTCCCTGGCGCGAAACGTCCCGATACGGTCTCGAATATCTAGGTCACGGCTTAAATTTTGTTATGCGAGCTCAAATTCAACAATTAAATTCATCTTTCATGGACTGAATTATTATTTTTGATCATTAAAATTTAGCGGTATCAAAGTCGATTGAATATTGAGATAACGTTGTTCAAATCTCGTAACGATGTTCACTAGGAAAATACGGAGATATTTCATCAGCTAGGTGGTCGACCGAAGTACTCTTCCAATCGGAATACACATACGCTCAAATAATCATCGTTTACTTTCCTTCCACTGTGCATATTAGTCTAGAAATATCTGTTGTCGTCTTTTATATAAATTTATGTATTACATGGAGATACTCAGGTCTTAAACTTCTTATATACGTTGACAAAATACCTAACTACTTTGTACATAATCATTCCGCGATGTAAACCGGCCAGAAGAAATATTGGTTCCAAGTCTACTTACTTTTAAATAAAGAGGGGAACCTATCATTAACTGGGTCAATATTGACGTAACAACTCGTAACGTCGATTTCTGAATTCAATGGGACTCATTAACTACTAGTTAGACTAACTCTATAATAGAACTTCTAGGCTTAGAAACTATACATGACTTCTGTTTTTCTTAACTTCTACGCCCAGAAAATGAATGACAAAACTATAACACACAAGAAAAGGCAAACGGGGATATGCAGTGTCTACATATACATATGGTCGATATATATAGGACACGATTATTCTAAAAATGAGAAACACTACAGTTTCTGATGTGGACATCTGTGATAAACATTGAGCAGAGTCGATACAAATCACTGTAATGAAGTGTTTGCAGATTTAGCAAGTATTTTGTTCTTGACTCTCGTAATATCGAGTACACAACATTTTCCGGTACCACATCGTCTTGATATTTGGTTGTGTCTTTAATAGACCTGTTTCATATTGATGTCTCGCCTAGACTCACGACCCGTGACTTGGCGAGATAGCTCGTTACTTCACACGCGTGGGCCAAACATTAGATACACAGCAACACATACCAAAGGCTTTTTTGGATAATAATCGAATAACATATAAATAAAATAGTTTAAACGGAGATTTAATATTATATGATGATTAACAAGACCTGTCGCAGGGACAGGATAGCTCGCCTGACAGCGCCTTGCCCATCACATAAAAAACTTTAACGTAAAACTTTAACATTTTGTTAACGCCGACGCCGCCGCCAACGCCGCCGCTGACGCCGACGCCGGGGGTAGTGCAATAGCTCTTCCTTAAATTCGTTCAGGCGAGTTAATAATTGTCATGAGGATTACAAATTGAGTTAAGCTAACAATAACAACTACATTGAAAATATTTAAAATGCAGTTAAAATACATCTTGCATTTGCGTGTCGAACGGTATTTGTAATCATTTAACATCGATAATTTATGTGTCTAACTTTCTTTTCTTTTTTGTCTTTCTTCTTTTCTCGAGAACGTAAAGACCGTAAACTCAATGGTCAGATTTCCTGCTTTTAAAAGTCATGATTTATTGTATTTTATTTATTCTGTGTTTATGCTGCATATCAGTGAAATTATGAATAATATATGCTCAGACTAAAACTGAGCCGCGACACGAGAAAACCAACAAAGTGGTTGTGCGCCAAGCGCAAAATCAGATCTGGGCATCTGCTAGTCTGATCAGAGTCTTCGCTAAGCGCTTATGGAGTAGCTAAGGGTCTAAGCTACCTCCATGCGGACAGCGAAGACTGATCAGACTGGGCGGATGCCCAGGCTGATCTGAGTCTCCGCTGTGCGCACCACTTTATTGGTTTTCTGTGTCGCGGCTCAAATTATTTACCACCCTAGATGGAATCTGCCACTTGTGCTACCCCTCATAGATCGTCAAGAGTGGACTCAGCCGTGTTAAAAGTTTTTATACCAGTACATATGTAGAAAGGGGAGGGGGAGGAGGAGTTTTTTTTCTGGTTCAGTTTCAGATGCCCTCTCTCCCATACGGAAACAGTCTCTCATATGCAATTAGTTTTATAAATATTTTTCATGTTGATGAAACAGATTACGTAGCATAGAGCTTCATTTTTACAGGAACAGAAGAGACCATGGAAAGATCAAAAGAAGACTTAAATGAATGGTTATTAAACTCCGTTTTCGCCATGTTTGACATTCCTTTGTGAAAATAATGTTGACTAGAGGAGAATGCCGTGACATAACGTCCTTGGCGACTCACCTAATTAATTGTGGCAGGCATATCTGCTTTTTGCGAGCCTGCTTTTGTGACTTCTTGCCTGCTTACTGATTGCCTGCCTTTCCCTAAAGCATTTGCACTTGGTAGGGGTTGGAGTGTGTGTGTGTGTGGGGGGGGGGGGGGGGGGGATGGAGTTTGCTCGAAGGGGGACAGATTCTTCCTAAACAAGCTGATTGAATGAACAAGTCTAAATCACCTGGAAGTCTACCCTTTCACCTTCAATTTTAATTCTACTTCACTGGTGTGTATCTGTGTCTTTAGTTTTGATATGATCTGTCATTTGGATTTCTTGCCATGATTACAATTAGATACTTTATCGTCATATCTTTCGTGTGATAAAATGTCTTGTAAAATACGCGGTCTCGCACTCTACCACTCTTGCTCATTTCCGAGTTCGTCTGTTCAGATGCGGTTTAGCAAACACCTTTGATTTTAGCGATGGTGTATGTACATGTACCACTTTGACAAAAGCCGTAGAAAATGAGAATTTTATTCTGAAAAAAAAAAAAAAAAAAACATTAGGAGTGGTACACGTACCACTCTTAGTCATTTCAAATTTACCTATTCCGATGCGCTGTGGCGAGAGGCCGTGATTATAGGGGTGGTACATGTACCACTTTGACCAATTTTTAAAAAAAACGTTATAGGCAGGAAATTGGATTTGAGGGATGGTACATGTACCCCTCTTGCTTATTCCGAATTTGTCTGTTCAGATTCATTGTAGCAGACACCTGTGAATTTAAAGGTGGTACATGTACCACTTTGACCAATTTCATAAACGTTTTAGGCAACATGGTTGATTTTTAGGGGTGGAACATGTACCACTCTTGCACATTTCCGAATATGCCTGTTCAGATGCATTATAGCAAACCTTTGGATTTAAGGGGTGGTACATGTACCATTTTGACCAAATTAAGTTGTAATAAAATGAGTATTTAGATTCTGAAAAGTGATTAGGTGTGGTACATGTACCACTCTTGCCCTAAACCAATTTTCTTGCTTAGATGCACCTTTTTTGCAACCCCTTTCGCAAGTAGTAGTAAAGTAGTCTTTAGTTAGGGGACCTCCATACGAACCGAACTACCAACTAATTGTGTGCACCGCAGCGGAGGGTGAGGGTGAAGGTTTGGGCCCAGTAAAACCGGTTTAAAGACAGGGGTGGTACTATATAAGGAGGATTAACTTCAACAGTGTCATTCTGTCTCCTGATCACATAGTGTCAACACCTCCAGTCAGCCAATAAAATGGTAATAACTGGTAATTCTGGTCCACTGATTGGTTGACTGAATTTTCACACCTTTACCTGTACAGGTAAATCTGCTGTGAGATAGGAACCAGACCCCCCGGCAGAGAAGTCCTGTCTTTAAACCCCCAGTTGTTATTACTGACCGTCCCAAGGCGGTACTTTTGTTGCGGTTGCATTTGTTTTATGTTCGGTGCTGTTTAATTTATTGTGTTCTCAGTTTAATCCATCTATCATAAAAATAGAAAATTGGTAAAAATAATTGTTAAATGTTTTTCATATAATTTGCTTAGTCCGTTGTAACCCGTCTGTTGGTCTAAATTATTTAGTTCAATAAGGATAGCTGAGTTACCATCTATATTTGGGAAAGAGCTGCTGACTCGGCTTATCACTTGTAATTTATTGTTTGTTGGGATGTCTTTGTCGGTCTTTCCCTTTGATGTTGGGGATGGGGTTTGGGATCTGATTCAGTCAGTTCCTGAAGTGTAGTTACTCTTTAAATTTGATTAATGTTATAGATTTGAGGGGTGGTACATGTACTACTTTGACCAATTTCAAAAAATGTTATAGGCGGAAAATGTGATTTGAGGGTTGGTACATGTACCACTCCTGCTCATTTCCCAGTTTGGCCGTTCAGATGCATTGTAGCAGACACCTTTGACTTGTGGGGTGGTACATGTACCACTCTTACTCATTTCCGAGTTTGTCTTTCAGAGGCCTTGTAGCAGACACCTTTGAATTTAGGGGTGGTACATGTACCACTTTTACTCATTTCCGAATTTTTCTTTCAGATGCATTGTAGCAGATACATTTGATTTGAGGGGTGGTACAAGTATCACTCTTGCTCATTTCCGAGTTTGTTTTTCAGATGCCTTGTTGCAGACACCTTTGATTTGAGGGATGGTACATGTACCACTTTTACTCATTTCCGAATTTTTCTTTCAGATGCGTTGTAGCAGATACCTTTGATTTGAGGGGTGGTACATGTACCACTCTTGCTCATTTCCGAGTTTGTCTTTCAGATGCCTTGTTGCAGACACCAATGATTTAAGGGATGGTACATGTACCAACTTTGCAAATTCCCGAGTTGCCTTTCAGGTGCGTTGTAGCAGACACCTTTGACTTGAGGGGTGGTACATGTACCACTTGCTTATTCCCGAGTTTGTCTTTCAGTTGCGTTGTAGCAAACACTTTGATTTTTGGGGTGGTACATGTACCACTCTTGCACATTTCTGAGTTGTTGCAGACACCTTTGATTTGAGGGGTGGTACATGTACCACTCTTGCTTATTTCCGAGTTTGTCTTTCAGGCGCATTGTAGCAGACACCTTTGATTTGAGGGGTGGTACATGTACCACTCTTGCTTATTCCCGAGTTTGTGTAGCAAACACGTTGATTTAAGGGGTGGTACAATAACCACTCTTGCACATTTCAAAGTTTGTCTTTCAGATGCTTTGTTGCTGACACCTTTGATTTTAGGGGTGGTACATGTACCACTCTTGCACATTTCCGAGTTTGTCTTTCAGATACTGTAGCAAACACCTTTGATTTGAGGGGAAGTACATGTACTATCTTGCATATTTCTGAGTTTATCTTTTAGTTGCATTGTAGAAAACACTTTGATTTGTGAGCTGGTTCATGTACCACTCTAACACTTTTCCGAGTTAATTTTTCAGATGCATTGTAGCAGACACCTTTGATTTGGGGGTGGTACATGTACCACTCTTGCTCATTTCCGAATTATTCTATTCCCATGCGTTGCAGTAACCACATTTGATTTGCGGGGTAGTATATGTGCCGCCCTTGCTCATTTCCGAATTCTAGAAAAACGCATCAGGAGTGGTACATGTACCACTCCTGATGTTTTTTTAGAATTAAATTCTGAAAAAACTTAAATTGCTCGTTTTCAAATTTATCTATTCAGATTAGATGTAGCAAGTATCTTTGATTATAGGGGTGGTACATGTACCACTCTGACCAGTTTCTAAAACGTTATAGGCAAGCAATTTGATTTGAGGGGTGGTACATGTACCACTCTTGCACATTTCCTAGTGTGTCTTTCAGATGCGCTGTTACAGTAGCAGACACCTTTGATTTGAGGGTTGGTACATGTACCATTTTTGCATATTTCCGTGTCTGTCTTTCATTTGCATTGTATCAAACACTTTGATTTGAGGGGTGATGCATGTACCACTTTGACCAAAGCCGTATATAAAATGAGAATTCAATTCTGAAAAAAAAACATCAGGAGTGGTACATGTACCACTCTTGCTCATTTTCAATTTTATCTATTCAGATTAGATGTAGCAAGTATCTTTGATTATAGGGGTGGTGCATGTACCACTATGACCAGTTTGAAAAACGCTATAGTCAAGAAATTTGATCTGAGGGGTGGTACATGTACCACTCTTGCTCTTTTCGGAATTCTTCTGTTCAGATGCGGTTTGGAAAACATCTTTGATCTGAGGGGTGGTACATGTGCCACTTTGACCAAATCTGTAGAAAATTAAGACTCCCCTGTATGTAGGAGTGGTACATGTACCACTCTGACGACAGACTCAATTTATGAGAAAGTATTTAGTTTTATGAAAAAGTGGTACATGTACCACCCCTCGCTCCATCCCTAATGACCGACTCGGCGGCTTTGTGGCACACATTATTTTTGATAAATATGAATATGACTGAGGTGTGGTACTTGTACCACTATGCTCATGAATGGAGAATTTGAGCACACAGCAGATTAAAAAAAATCGGCAAAAGTGGTACATGTACCACTCTTATGAAAGTCATTTTTCAGGGCAATTTGCCTAGGGGTTTTTATTAGTTGAAAAAGAACACCGTTTTTATAGCGTTTTTGCCCCCTAAAAACAGCCAAAAATGACGCGAAAAGAGGACTTAATTGTAAAATCCCTTTTTAAATTATCATTAGTTGTATGTTAATGTCATGAACCGTTGTATAATCATGTCAGCAAAAGTGTTGAGCGTTGGTACAAGAAGAAAGAAATAGCAAAAAAGACTGTTTGTCCAGTATCTGTCAAGTCTTTTAACACATAGCAACTCTCTTTTCTGTTTCACGTATAAAACGCAGCTTGCGGGGGTCTTAAACTGCTTGGTGAAAATAGCGACACACTTCTGTCAACAATATTTCTTAAAAAATGTCTGAATACCGTATTTATTAGAGTTTCCTGGGAGTGGGTTAAGGTTGCTGATTAGCTGTGATGTAATGGAATACATTTTGTATAAATGTTATCTACGTTAAAAATACGTTAATTCAAGTAGTAACATAGGCAAATGGCAAGGAATCAAGCAGGCTGTAATTCTTCTAATATTTAAAGATGATTTTAAAGGAGGATATACTAGCAAAAGAAAACAAAACGATTCTGCCTTCAATTTATTTACATTTTGGGGATATTCTCATACGTAACGTCTATAACCGAATATTACGGCTTTCAGCCAAAATGGACAGAAAACTAATAGGTTTCGGTCGTTAGCAGTATAAAAGGCTTCTTCTAAAACTTATGTTGCTTGCTTGAAGCTCCGCTTCAAATGACATAAAAATAAGGAGAAAGGCAGTCGATCATTTTCAGCATTTCTTTGGTACCCAGTTATCTCCCCTTATTTTACATCCTGGATCCACTTTTCAGGACCACATCATACCCTAAGTTAAAGTTGGGATGATAAACTTTCATAATATACCAAATTCATCCTTTCGAATTGTCGGGGCATTAAACTAGAAAAATAGGCCCTTTTTGAATTTCAGCGTCCTGACTATTGTATGGAATTTGTATTCATTGCAATCATGGGATACAGATTCAAATAAGTCAATTGACTTTCTTCTGAATCCCTTTTGTATATTCATTGTATTTGTAGTATTTGTATAATTTGTGCTATGTATAAAGTATACGAATAAAATACTGTTTAAACCAAAAATGAAAAAAAGTGAAAAAAGATGACAACAATAAGAACAAGAGAGAAAGAGAGAGAGAGAGAGAGAAATAAGAAGAAGAAGAAGAACAACAAGCAGTTGTTAAACGAAATCGTTTTTATTTCCCAAACTTTTGCTTACCTAGAGCGCTGATTTAATGCCTAGAATATTATGCCAAACTGTCAGGAATAATACGTTATTGATTACCAGACCGTGTGTGCAGTACCCTTTTTATCAACCAAAACTTTTTTTCTGGTAAACACAAGCTGAAGTTCTTGTGTAAGAATTTCGCAATATGTAAGCTTGTTTACCACGATTTGGGTCATGTGAATTTAGAGATGCATATGAATTAAAAAGTTGGAAAATTAACAGTGCTGACGAGCAATGGAAAGTTCGCGCATTTTCCTGGGACTGGCGTTGATAATCATTTCGCATGCGTTAAGAGGTAACCATTATACTTGACATGCTACTGTGGAAAGCCTATTTTACTATTTATTCTGTTGAAAATGTTGAATAGATTTCTAATATGATATACAAAATATGTTTTTTTTCTTAATTTAGCTATCTTATATACTAAATAAGATATCTGATTTGACTTATAAGAGATAAAGTTTATGAGATAAATTCATTATTAATTCAATATGTAAGATATCCTAATTGTTAAATTCTATATCATACATTATATGAAGTATAAGATACATGTTTAGTCCAAGTGTATAAGATATCTGATTTAACTAAACTAGATAGTTGATCTGATTAATAAGTTATATAGTTTATTAGACATCTTATATAGTATAACAGATATCCACATTAAATGAGATATCTAATATACTATATTACATATTTATTTAACATATATGATTTCATATATTAGATGAAATATCTTATATACCATATAAGAAATCTGCTTTGCGACAGAAGATGTCATATTAAATATCGTATATAGGATACATAATATGTCATATAAGATATATAATATATTAGACATCCGATATATTAAATAGGTTTCTTATATATTCTGATATATAAGATATCAATTTTGACATACCAGAGATATCATTTAACATAGTAGATATCCTTTTTCTTTAATAATATATCTTAATTCCTATATAAGATATCTTATTTAACATATAAGATATCTTTATCTGAATGTTTATCCAGATATCTTATATATGATATCAGATCTATTATGTCTCTATAAGATATATTATTTAACATATAAGATATATTATTTCTCACAGCAGATACCTTATTACCTTATATCTAATATAAACTTTTGTATAAGATTTCTTTCATACCTTATATCTAATATAAACTTCTATATAAAATATCTTTCATCATAAATGTTTTATACGATAAATGTTAAATACGATATCTAATATACTATATAAGATATATTATTTAATGTTGATATCTGATATACTTTATTAGATATATGTTGGATATTTGATATCTCATATATTATATTAGATATCTTATATATTATATATGAAATCTATTTAAGAGGATAAATAGTAAAAGGCTTGTCATATGCTACGTATTTACTCTAAACAGTCTAAAAACCAGTCTGAGCAAATATCTAAGGAAGTGGTTTGTTTTAGGCTTTAAGTGTCTTTTGCACAGCAATGTTAAAAGTGGTTCTGAATTCTCTCCTTTGCTGATTTTTAACCTTCCTGACCCCGAGGTTATAAAACTTTTTTCATGCTCAACTCAGCTGCGCATGAAATTTTCTCTGCTGATAAATATGAAAATGCCAACTAATGTTGGCATTTTCATATTCACAAGCAGAGAAAATTTCATACTCAGCTAAACTGAGCAAGAAAGGACAACTGTACTTGTCAGTAATTTGCTATTTATTAGCAGGTAAAATTCCATGCTCAGCTGAGTTGAGCATGAAAAAAGTTTTACAACCTCGGGGCCAGAAGTCGAATCAGATCATGTTAATTGTTATATTATTCTTGCATGTTACAGTAATCAATGTTTGTCTTTTTTTCAGACCAACGTGGGGTTGATCGCTGTCCTTTTGACAATCTGAATATTCCTCATGGATGGTATACATTTACTTCTATTTTTCAAACTATGGTCGAATATACATGTAATGACGGGTTTTTCCGGTATGGAAAGAAGACGTTGTACTGTGTAGACTCATCCTGGACTGCTCCACCACCCAAATGCATCAGTAAGTTACTATTCTGGTAATCATGATATCGCAAAGACGTCGTATTGACGTCGATGCGACTTCATGCATCAAAACGTTATGCGTCCAATGGACAGCTTATACATTCAAAGACAATGCCATTGGTTATACGATTCATGCCTTCCTGTTTTTAGAAGAATCTTTTTTAGCATATGACGTCGCATCTGAGAGTGTTATAAAGCCATGCTTTAAAAACGATAATCCACTAGTGGATTAAATATGCAAATTACGTCGTCCATGCAAACGTCGCATTTTCTAGTGGCGAAATCGTGACGTTTTAGTGCAAAAATTTGCTCATAAAATGCGATTTTAGTGTCATATGATAAATACAATCTTGCATTTGTGCCCCCGTATTACTGAATTTATTAAACTCGTTTGGGAAAACGATAAGATGCTCGGCGTAGCCTCGCATCTTATCTTTTTCCCCAACTCGTTTAATAAATTCAATAATATATGAGCACTCATGTAAGATCCTCTATATACGCTGCGCGCCATCTTATGACACGAATATAAGTGTTATACAAGAAATTTATGACTAACTGGTACATGTCAGGGGTAACAACCTATGTCATAGCGCGCGTTCGACGGCCATTTTGAAGAAACTCTGACAGATTTTCCGTTGTAGCATATAAGAGACAGGATTTTAACACAAGATAAAACGGCGAGTCGGTGCCTACATATACATATGGTCCAGATACATAGGGCGTGATTCTTCAAAGGGTGAGAAATTATAAAACGCCTCACCACAATTTTTGATGTGGACAGCTGAGATAAACATGCATTAAGGCAGATTTGATACAGATCACTGTGGTGAAGCGTTACATGTATCAGATTAAGCAAGTATTTTATGGTGAATTCTGGTAATATTGAGTCCAAACCAGACCGACTAGATATATGGTTGTTTCGGTGTTTGCCAAGCCTTCATTATGCAAAACAGTTACCTTATTAAGGCCGCTGATAAAACGATTATAAGTCAGCGCTATGACGTAGGTTGTCACCTTTGCATGTATATACTGTAATGGTATTGTAGTAATCAACATGAAGCATATACTCAGCACTGTACCGAGGCACACAAGAACCACTTTATGATACTTCATTTTCAAAATAAAAAAAACAGCAACGTCATACTCGTATATTTACATTCTTTGTGTATTTACTGAAAAGTCGTATAGTAAACCATTGAAACGTAATGTAGTTTACATTCCAATAATTACATTGAGCCACGCGACGTCATATGGCTTTAAATAACGTCAAAATAAATAATGGCTCTCTACAATCTGATCGGACGTCATGACTTCATTGACGCTGTTCCATTGTTAGAAGAAAAACTGCTTGTAAATGTTTTACGGCTCTGATTTTAGCCGCTTATATAAGACTTTTCGTAAAGGTTTTGAGTGAAACGAATGTAAATATAAGCAATGAACTTAATTTTTTTTTAGTTTTATCGAAGTGTAAACTACATTGGGTCACTGGCAAAGTTTACACGAACCCTTTCGGGGTTCAGTTAGGTCACTATATAGCAAAGTTTACCTGAACCCCTTCGGGGTTCAATTACTTTGCACGTGACCCATTGTAGTTTACACTTCGATAAACCTCAGAAAAATGAAATTCATTCCTTCAATGATAAGTTCGTTTATGTTATACCATAACTGACTGTATATGTTTATTTCCAAGCCAACACGTGCCAGGACATCCTAGTGGAAGAACCTCTGCGTGTGGAGAGACAGCATAATGGGTCCCTACTTAGATTTTTCTGTGCTGTGATGAACCAACTGGAGGGGACTGAGATAATTACTTGTGATGGTTCAGCGTGGAGTGACACAGTGCCTACATGCATACGTGAGTAGCCTTGTTGCGACAATGATGCAAAAACTGGACTACAGTGTGTTTCTTTCAAAGACAAAAGTCTTATTTCCAGAGTTTTACCGACATACTATCGCGTATTTTACGATTTAGTTACTTTTGGTATTCGTTTATTGATAGCGGTTAATGCCACTATGTAAAAATTCAACAACGTTCTAATAGTTGCTCGGCAAGGCTCGATTAGGCAGAATGTTCAGTGTTTTCATACTATAAAAATAGCACTGAGACAATTGCTTGTGTAAAAGGCAATCATTATAAAGCAATGTTTTAATGTGTGGAGTTAATAAACGTCATGTAGGCTACACGCATGACTTGATCAGTTGCCAAACCGTGCGATGTAACTGGGACACGAAGGGTGCCTATTTTATATAATCTCAGCCAACTTTTAACTCATTGAAAAGGACAGTTGTTGATTTATATCATGAAGTAATAAGTATTATAATTGTGACAGTGCCTGCGATTTTGAGCCTTGTGGAGGTGCGACGTTGACGTCACGAAACGTGAAATGAAAGTGACGTCATAAAATTTGCACGTAACGTTAATTGTATTTCCGCGCACTGACTAATAAATTTCAAAGCGTCACCTGAAAAGATTGATTCAACATTCCTATCGGCGTGTTTAATTTTCTTCAACTACACTCCTTTAAGAATGTTGGCGTTATAGATCTTTGAAAACAGATGCCACGAATCAGAGTTATAAAGGTTTACCCAGCTTGTATTTAAATTGTATCGAATCAGTGAAACGAAAACACAAAATCGGGTGGGTTTGAATATCGTTGCTTTTGCAGTAATCCTTAGCGCTCTTTCTCTGTGCTTCTCAAAATCTATTCTGGAAGCACTAATAAATATGAAAATGTTAAAAACAAAATTTCCGAATTTTCGCTCCATAAGGCTCAAAATGCTAGACACTGTCACATATAACTACCATTTATAGTGACGACAATATATGATAGCCAGTTTCTGATTAGATCAAAACTGGGTCCAACCGCGAAAGTGTCACCTTACCCCAATTTCGTGACCAGATACGTGGCTTTCTCACAATAGTTTGATGTAATTAACCCTTAAAACGCGAAAAACGCTAACGATATTTACGTCTGCAAAATTAAAAAAAAAAATGTTCCGTACAAGCTTTATCATACTGAAAAAATAAAAGACTTGAAGGCAAACAGCAAATCTGGTCGACCTGGTCGAGGCGGCTCATGAGCCACCTCATCTGTATCAACGTTGTTTGCAAATTCAATTATTTTTATGCCCCCGCCACGAAGTGGGGAGGGGCATATAGTTTTGCCCTTGTCCGTCCGTGCATACGTCCGTCCGTCCATACGTACGTACGTCCGTCCGTCACACTTTGTAGTACTGTTCTTGTCTCCGCAACTCCTCCTACAGTATTCGATGCAGGGAGTTGAAACTTGAAACACAGTTCAGACATGCATTGAACATGTGCATAAAGGAAACAGAACTTTGATTAAAATCTTTATTGCAGAATTATGTCCCCTTGAATCATAAACATATTTTGACCATATTTCACACCTGAGTACTGTTCTTGTCTCCGCAACTCCTCCTACAGTATTTGATATAGGGAGTTGAAACTTGCAACACAGTTCAGACATGCATTGAACATGTGCATAAAGGAAACATAACTTTGATTCAGGTCTTTATTGCAGAATTATGTCCCCTTGAATAATATACATATTATGACCATATTTCACATTTGAGTACTGTTCTTGTCTCCGCAACTCCTCCTACAGTATTTGATATAGGGAGTTGAAACTTGCAACACAGTTCAGACATGCATTGAACATGTGCATAAAGGAAACAGAACTTTGATCTAGGTCATTATGGCAGAATTACATCCCCTTGAATGACATGCATATTTTGACCATATTTCACACTTTGTAGTACTGTTCTTGTCTCTGCAACTCCTCCAATAGTATTTGATGTAGGGATTTGAAACTGGTAACACAGTTCAGACATGCACTGAACATGTGCATAAAGGAAACAGAACTGTGATCCGGGTCATTATGGCAGAATTACATCCCCTTGAATGACATGCATATTTTGACGATATTTTACACTTTGTAGTACTGTTCTTGTCTCTGCAACTCCTCCATTAGTATTTGATATAGGGATTTGAAACTTGCAACACAGTTCAGACATGCATTGAACATGTGCATAAAGGAAACAGAACTTTCAGTCATGTCTTTATTGCAGAATTATGTCCCCTTGAATTGCATACATATTTTGACCATATTTCCATAGCTTAAATACAATCTCACCTTTTATCGTAGCTCTAGCGGTCTTATTTATTAACCGATTTTGGTATTACATCACAGTTTTATTGGGGATGACAGTACCTCGAACAACTTTGTGTTTCAGTTTGGTAGGATGAAGGTCAAGGTCACAGTTGCTATTTTCAGAAAAACTAGAGCATTGCTCCAGCGATTTCATTTATAGATCGATTTTGATGTAACTTCACATAAATGTTAAGTATAACAATATCTTGAATAAATTGCCGCTTCAGCACCTCAGGTCCAAGGTCAAGGTCACAGTTGCTATTTTTAAGAAAAACTCAGTCATCCCTCTAGCACCTTTATTTATTGACAGATTTTGATGTAACTTTACACTAATATGTTTTAACACATAACCCATCTAGTGAGGCATATGGCGGGGGCATTCATCACCTTCAGTGATTGTCTAGTTTTCATTAGTGACGCTTTGAGGCTAAAAAATACATTTTTTATTGTCTAGCCGCTACCCCCGCTACAAGCTGCGATTTTGAAGATCCAACATTATGTGGCTGGTACCATCATGATGATACGAACGTTGAGTGGCGTCGACAATGGGAAACACGGATACAGAACGTACTAGACCAGAACACGACCACACCTATGGTTCTGCAGGCAATGGTTAGTTGGCCTTTCCAAGTGTTTCTCTTAGTTGCCCGATCGAGTTAGCCGAGCATTTAATGCGGTGGTCAGAGCTCTAGATAAGAGGGGGTATTTGATGATAATTAAGAATATTTTTTTTTATTTCTCAATGAAACCATATGTTGTGACCCCTCATCTGAACCGTCTCGTCGAGACGGTTCAGATGAGGGGTCACAACATATGTTTTTATGCAGGATTAACAAAAATTATCCCTTATTATCACCAAATACTCCTTCTTATCTAGAGCTCTGTAGAGTGTTCATGCCGGGTTTGAGCTCCAGATCAGTCCTGCACAGTCCTATTATGAGACGTCGTTATTGTCCAGTATTTGATATAAAAATGTCAAGAAATTGCTATTTCATACCAAATACATGCATAATTACGCATTTGAAAAATGGAATGGAATACCACAAAATCGAATTCCATTTTTTTTTGTACATAAAAAATCGAACCCTTGATAACAGAAATATATAATATCAAGAGCTCGATTTTTAGCTCGACTGTACGAAAGTATAGAGAACTATTGTTGTCACTTGGACGTCGGCGTTGGCGTGGGCGCCACACTTTTAAGTTTCACGTTAAAGTTTTTTATGTGATGGGCAAGGCACTGCAGGCGAGCTATCCTGTACGGGGACAGGTCTTGTTTAAGTAAAGATTCTCTATGTTCTGATTGAGCATTTTAGTTTCGAAAACACCAAAGAGCACCACACGTTATATGTTTACATAATACAAGAAATAATCATCAAAAAGGCATATTACCATACTGTTCCTGTGTTAGGGCTGGTATGATGAAAGACTGACTCTGTGAAACCATCGGCGTTGAGCTGTCCTTCTATATTAGCTGAATATAGGACAAGGGTTTGCCATGCTCACAGTACGTGTGGGAGGGTTTAGTACTCTGACCTACCCATCTCTCACCCCCTCTCTCTTTTGGAGACGACTTGGATGTAAACTGATGAACTGTGTCAAAGATCCATTAAACCAAGATCAGTCAATCGAGCGATCGATCAATCAATCAATCGATCGATCGATCGATCGATCGAGCGAGCATCAATCGGTCGACCGATCAATCAATCTACCAGTCAATCGATGGATGGATTGATGGATGTATCAATCAATCAATCAATCAATCAGTAGAGTGAGCAATCAATCGATCAGTCGACCGATTGATTGATCAATCAATCAACTAGTCAATCGATCGATCGATCGATCAATCACTCGATCAAATAATCAATCAGTCAGTCATGCGATTAATCAGTCAGTTATCAACTTATCTGTTAATATGTTTCAGGTCATTATTTGTACTTTGAATCTTCCAATCCAGTGAGAAGAGGGCACAAAGCAATCCTTTTGTCTCCACTGTACCCCAGTTCTTATTCTACAAGATGTTTTGATTTCTGGTACCACATACTGGCAACTGGGAGTAAGCTACCGTATATGCGGTAATTTTCGCGGGTTCGAATTTTCGCGGTTAAGGGTCAAATACATAAACATTAATTTTCGCGATTTTTAATTTTCGCGGTCAGCAACATGCGCGAAAAGCGAAACTACTTCTTTTTCTCTTGAGCCAGTTCGTTCATTAACCTGCGGCAGGGCTGCTGCAGGTAAATGAAAGAATTGGCTCAAGTGAAAAGTACGAGCAATTACAGAAGCAAACAGAAACAAAGTATATGAACACTGTATCTACAGAAAATACTTTGTAAGAAACAGGAAAATATTTCGCGATTTTAATATTCACCGCAAAATACCGCGAAAAATGGAACACAGCGAAAATTATCTTGTATACGGTATTGTACAACACCTCGAAATATTTTATTGTTTTCTCTAATTCTCATAATGATGGTCTCTTGTCAACTTTGAAAGAAAAGAATTTGCACCTCTAGGAGGAAAGTAAGTCCCTTTTTGACCAAGGAAGCAAGCGGAGTCACAAAAGTTGTTCTCTTTATCGAGTTACGAGTATAATGCAGGTACGGTTATACCGTTAGTTTCAGACCAGCGAAACAGATGTGGTCCCTAAAGGTTCGGGTTACCATCAGAGCCCTAGATAAGAGGGAGTATTTGATGATAATTAAGGATAATTTTTCTTATTTCTGATTGTAACCATATGTTGTGACCCCTCATCTGAACCGTCTCGTTGAGACGGTTCAGATGAGGGGTCACAACATATGTTTTTATGCAGATTTAACAAAAATTATCCCTAATTATCACCAAATACTCCCTCTTATCTAGAGCTCTGGTTACCATGAAAACTGGATCGTCAATTTATTCTTAAGAGAATATACTCTTTAAAATACACACACTGTTCTCTAAATTTGGGCCCAATTAAAGCTCTTAGTATGGTTGTGTAGACGATTTTGTCTGTGTAAATAGGCAACATTGCCGTTGTCTTTAAAACAAAGCTATCCCGTTTCGGCTTGCGAATGCTTTCTTAACAGTGGTAAAAGGTTTGAGTTGAAGTAAGTTTGAGATTTCAGTCTGTTAATTAGGTTTAGGGTTAGATTTAGGTTAGAATCGGCCGAAAATAATTGCTGTTGCTCCTCAGCTCCCTGAAAGTAAATGGCTTTCTTCCCAGCTTCCACAAGCCCCTTTTGCCTCTTATGTTAATATGACCCATCTCACCTTTCAGATGTAGTAGCAAAACTAGAAGTTTTTATCAAGCCAGAAAGCAAGAGCCTTGATGAACTACCATGCACAGAATTTTCTGTGAATGAAAACAAGGGAGAGAGCTGGCTTAATCACACTGTATTGGTCTCGGATGTCTCAGAACCATTCCAGGTATTGCTTCTCTCATTTTCTACCCATACCGTAAAGGTAAAAATATTGGAACAGATAGGTCAAGACTGTTTGCCATTTAATTGCATCCCTCAGACGCATTACTTCATTGTAAAACCAAACAGTTCTATTTTTGGACAATTTAAAGTGTTACAAGTTTTATATTTTTACAGTAATGTGTCCAACGCAAAATTCTTTTACTGAGATGATGGACAGACACTCGGCGCAAGGTGTGTGCAACTACAGTTACGTTGTGGAACGTCGTTACGAGAAATGCAACAGCAACAACAACACTTTACTGAATGGAACACTTCCATTGTAGGTAATACTTGTCCGCTATAAAACTGGAGGCTTCCTTAAAGGAAATATTTGCTCCCTTTATGAGGGATGAAAAAGTGGTCTATGAGCCAATCAGGAAGAGAGATTTTAGCAATTTTTTGAGACCCATGGAATCCTTCTCCTGTGCCATATTTTACATATATATTTGCCTGACAGAGGTCTCCTTTGCAAAGAAATAGTCTTTACCTGAAGAAAGAGTGTTTTCTTGAATTCCTACAGACATGTATCCCGAGATCCATTTCAGGGACACTCAAGTCAGGAATTCCTGATTAGTCGTCAGGGGCGTAACTAGAGGCAATTTCATAATACGCACAACCATGTTTTATTCTCTACTTCTTGAAGGGAAAGCTAGTATTTCAGCCACTTTGGTAATTGGTATTGAAATTTTGTCTAATTTATAAATTTTCAGCATGCAAATACGCAGGCGCGTTTTGAAATTTTGTCAATTTTGACAAAATTTCAATACGCACTTGCGTATTTGCCGTATACGTAGCTACGCCCTTGATCGTGAGCAATCTCATCCCTGCTTTATATTGCCCCATAAACAAATGAATCTGGGCAGGTGAAAATAATATACTTCTCGACACCATTGCCGCATTCGTGAAGGTACAAAGCCCGCCAGCGACAATAAAAATATATTCTACGTAAATACGCATGTTGTAGACAGTTTGCCTGATTTTCCAGATTGTGTTTGTTGCTACAAGAGGAACAAGCTTCAGAAGTGACATTGCTATTGATGACGTCATGTTGTATACCTGTCCAGGTACATAACTTAATGTATTCGGTTTTGAGACGGGGTTTTTGTCTCTCTTCGAATATGTAAATCGGTTGTGTGTATTTCAGCTAGGTTTTTTCCTCTTCCAAAACAAACCTAAAAGTCTAAATCCGTCTTACAATCCCAAAATCTAGATCCGTCGTACAATCCCAAAATCTAGATCCATCTTACAAACAGTCAAAAATCTAGATCCGTCTTGTAAGACGGATCTAGATTTTGGGATTATAAGACGGATCTAGATTTTTGGGATTGTTTTGGAAGGGAAAAACAACCGCCTTATAGCCGAATATACAGGTAATATCGGTAGTTTCATATCAGCAAAATGGACGTGGTTTCTTTTTTACCGTGTCTTTTTAAGAGATTCTATATAATATTTAGAGAGGCGCCGTGATAAGTAACATGCTATTTTGTCAAAGTTAATCATATTGTATTACAGAAAATAAATAAATAAACAGTTTTTGACAGTTTACGAGGGGCGTTCATTTATTGTTGTCAAGCCTTCGAAGTATTTTCACTTGACAGAAACACACTTTTCAAGTCTCGAAATCCAATCTGTAAAGGCAGAGAAGTAGGCCTTTTTAGGTGTACCCTGAAGACACTGGTAAATTGCACTACGAAGTGCACTTCGGGATTCATAACAACAACCAGAAAGGGTTTTCTTTAGTAAAGATAACATGAAAAAGTCGCAGGGGCTAAGGTCTGGCGAATAAGGTGGATGAGAGAGCTGAACTACCTTTTCCTCTTTCTAGAAGTCTTGGACAAGAACACACTTGTGAGCAGTAGCGTTGTCATGGATAAGACAGAGACCTCTTAAACCGGCTGCAGGTCTACCTGTTTCATAGTGTGCCTTTACTTTTGAGTGTTTATGACCCAACCAACTTGAACTTCCAATAACTTTTGAAAGACTGAACGGATTAGACCGAAATTTCATCGTATCATAGACAATTACTCTCCCGTGAAATCACCGCAGTTTCCACGTGCTCCTTATAGCCACGCGGTATGGTGGGCCATTAGTGACACAATTAAATGAACGACCCTCCAATGTTGTTCATGCCATTTCGCATTGAGCGTATAAACAAAATAATATATGTCTGTATCCCCCCACCCCCCAAAAAATACTGATATAAAAAAAGTTAATAGGTACACTCCCATGTTAACCCGGTAAACACGGGAGTGTAGCTTTTAACTTTATTTATTTTTAGTCACAAAAACTGCTATATTTTGTCAAAATAGTAAAATAGTGACTATTTTACTATTTTGACAAAATATAGCAGTTTTTGTGACTTCCTGTTTGCTTCCCTATATGAAGAAACCCTTCCCAAAAAGGGGCATACTCTTGAAGGAAAGAATTCGCTCATAGAGAAGAAACTCTTTCCTGTAAGAATTGACCCTATTGAGAAGGGAGGAAAAACGAAACTGACAAAATTGCCTCCCCTGAAAATGGACCTATACATCTTCAATACCTACAAAATTATTTCCATTTCAGAGCACTTTCCAACTACAATAACCAGTTCACCAACAATCAGGACAAATCTTCCTAGGACATTCGCACAGTCGCCGATAAGAGAGAATAATAATAGTAGCTCGCCAACTTCGTCTTCCACAAACTCTAAACAGAGATTTTTCCCTCTCGTTTATATACTGTTTTTACTTCGTTCAAACTTCTTATTTCAAGGGTGAAAACCTATGTCACAGAAATTCTATCGGAAACATTCAGACTTATGTAAAGATTTTGCATAATTAAAGTGTTACAAACGAGAACGAAATTAAGTATCTGGTCCTGAACGTATGAGAAGCTGTGTTGACCAGTTACTTACTAGAGCGCTTTAAGCCTACAGTGACATACATGTTTCTGCTTTCAGGCATTCTCTTCTGCAAAACCCCTCTCTCAGCGGCTTTGGAAGAACATGCATTCTAATTTCAAATCTAATCTCAAGCATGGATATGTGACTTCTGTTGTAAACGACTGTTTACTGCCTACTGTACAGTAATACTGAGCCGTGACATGACAAAACCAATAAAGTGGCATGTGTGCCCAGCGAACTCAGATCAGCCTGGGCAGCCACCAAGTCTGATCAGAATCTTCGCTGTCGGCATGAAGGTTGCTTATACCTTTAGATACCCTTTAAGCAGCCAGCGAAGACTCTGATCAGACCGGGCGGATGACCAGGCTGATCTGAGTCTTCGCTGGGCGCATATGCTACTTTGTATGTTTTGTCCTGTTGCGGATCAATTGTTAATTTCTTGCTCTGTTGACGCCAAGATTTCTTCAACAGCTGGCGCACTGTAGACAGTGAACAGTCAAAATTGACGGGGAACATGCTCTTTTGCATGTAAATGTTTACTGTCGCATTAGACAGGACCCAACAAGAAGTAAACAGTGTCGTGCTCCACTGGGCTGTGCGCACTGTGTCAGAACAGCAATTAGAATTCCGACATCGAGTATATCAAACGAGCAGGAAAGGGGCGAATGCATGGCTATTGAACAATCATGATGTGATGGCGTTATAAGAAACACACATTCTCTTCTGTTCGACGACATTTTTGGTGATGCAATATGAATTTTAAGGGAAAACAATTCAAAACTCATCATAAAAGCTTAGAGCTATATTTTCTTTGTATATTTTTCTGTGTCGTCTGCTAGTCCGCCATTTTGTTTAAATGATTTGTTCTGTCCACACCTCCTTCTCGATTGGAATAGTGCGTACCGTTCCAGAGGACAGTTTCAGAGCACTCGATTGATGTTCCCAAAATCCCGATTGATGTTCCGAAAATCCCGACTGATGTTCCAAAACTCCCGCCCAACTGAGCACGACCCAGGAGAAATCGTATATGAAATCCAATACCAAGCACTTCTCCTGTATGCGTTTTATTTTGTACTGCCTACTGCAGTATAGGCTTTGGCATCTGCACAGGAACACGCATCTTGAACAGAGTTTGATGGATGGATTGACGACTTGCGATTTTACGTCCTTTTAACAGTATTTCAATCATATCAGGACGATGGGCAGTTGAAAGTGAAACGTGTATGCAATGGAACCACGTTAACGGTCGGAAAGATTTCCGCCTCTAGCGAATTCAAACCTGGACCGTCAGCGTAGCAAGCCAGCGCTTAACCACTGAATTTCCGGGGCTCTCAGAAACGGTTGCGGATGAGGGTGTTGTTGAAATTCATCAAGGCATAGTAACTTAATCATGACAGAGCAAACTATAAAAGTTCAGAAAGCATTGCTCAAGCAACTTGAACGTAGTTCGATTAAGGGATTGAAGAGCGCTGCGTAATTCACTTATCATTTCTTACTGGAGTTGCTTAGTGAGAAACACTGTCTTAAGGCATATATGAGTTGCGCATGCTCGGGTTTCTTTATACGCATGTGCAGTTTTGTCATAGCATGCGCAGTTCGCCCGGATAATACTCGGACCTTGCGACTGTCCATGCTCTGACGAGTGCGCATGTGTGCTGGTTGGTTTGGGCGTGCACAGTTAGAATATGCTTGAAGGTATATGAGTACAGCTCCGTGTTTCCACAATTTTTCAAAGGGAGGCAACTTTTATCATTTTCTGTTTGTTTCACACAGTGCGCCTATAGAAGCAATGGAAAGTTATCGTGTTTTATTCTGCAACATTTCACTGTTTCGGAGCGCGCGAGTCTAATTGCAGACGTCACTACAATTACTGACGTAATTTTGTGACGTTTTGAGACGTTAGACGGTGTAACGTCTCTATTTCTCTCTAAAATCGCCATAAAAACGTACATTTGTCTTAGATACAGTTAAGAATTTTGGCGGGAACATGAACGCGCTGGCAGGAGGTTGAGAGAGTTTGAATGCAAACATAGTTTTTCGGCGTTTTTGAGTGTTAGAATCGAAATAGTTCAGCTCTAGCATTGTACTATTGAGTAATAATTTACTGTTTGTCGGTCAGTTGTAAGTAGATATATCACTCGCGCTCCGCGCTCGTGATATGATCTACTTTACAACTGACTTCCAAACTGTGAATTATTACTCAACAAATCAACAATTCACTGCTAGAGCTGATTTATTTCGTAAATAAAACCCTTTCAAATAGGATCTACTCAAAAAGCAAAGACTTTGCTCCTAGAACGCGCTGGCAGGAGGTTGAGAGAGTTTGAATGAAAAAATATATTTTCGGCGTTTTTGAGTGTTAGAATCGAAATAGTTCAGCTCTAGCATTGTACTATTGAGTAATAATTCACTGTTTGTCTGTCAGTTGTAAGTAGATATATCACGAGCGCGGAGCGCGAGTGATATGATCTACTTTACAACTGACTTCCAAACTGTGAATTATTACTCAACAATTCACTGCTAGAGCTGATTTATTTCTTAAATAAAACCCTTTCAAATAGGATCTACTCAAAAAGCAAAGAATTTACTCCTAGAGGAGCAAATTCTTATCTATAAGAGTTAACGGAAAGCAAAAATATAAATTGGTAGAGTTTCTTCCCCTGAAATTGTTCCTGTTCATCTTCAGGTCGATTTTCATATAACACGCCTCATTTAGCTTTTGTAACTTGCATGACAATATCGTCTAATTAGGCTAAGACACTTAAGTATAACCAAATTCCTAAGAAGCTACTTGTATACAGTGCCCGCCCATCTTTTTGTATTTTGTCCACAAATATATTTTCACCAAATAAATATTCAGTGATATGTGGTTTTCGTTATAATCGCTTTAAACACAAATCTGCACGCTAGATTTCATGCTTAAATTTCGGAGTTCTAGTTAAACAAAATGTTTTTGGGGATAATAAACAAATATCTGGATTAAAATATATTCTTTTTCTTTTCAGCGTAAAGCAGGTGTTGGGTCAGCTCAGATTAGCGAGGTGATTCTAGATTGATTATAACACTTACATTTTTGTGAAGAAAAAGAAATATAAATTTGTTTTCAGGGAGAACTAAATTTTATCCCCAAATGTTTGCTTATGCAGAGCCGAGTTATTCTTTACTGCATAGAATATTATGGCACAACTTCAGGAATTACTAATGGAATAGCAGAACACTGCATGCATCTTTCGAATATTATCGACAAACAGAAAGCGTGCAGTACCTTTAGTTGAAGTTATTTTTGTGATTAAAAAAAAACAGTTGTTTGTAAACATAGACTTTCTTGGATCAGGTTTATTCAGTGTCTTGGAGTAATGGAGGTGGTACGTTATTTCATGGTTCTGGCGTTGGTAACCGTTACGCATGCGTCAAGAGGTAAAGTTTTTTTCTAAGTGTTACTCATTTTACCTGACATAATTGGAGCTCCAGATAAGGTGGGATTTTAAGGATAATTCTGAGATCATTTTCTCATTTCTCAATGAAAACATATGAGCCGCGACACGAGAAAACCAACACTGTGGTTGTGCGCCCAGCTCAGACACAGATCAGCCTGGACATCTACCCAGCCTGATCAGACCCTTCGCTTAGCGCTTAAAGGATAGCTAAGGGTCTAAGCTACCTCCACGCGGACAGCGAAGACTCTGATCAGACTGGGCGGATGCCCAGGCTGATCTGAGTCTGCGCTGGGCGCACAACCACATTGTTGGTTTTCTCACGTCGTGGCTCAATTATGTTATAACCCCCATTAGAACCGTCTCGGTGAGACGATTCTAATGAGGTGTCACAACTTATTTTTTTTTTGAGAAAAAAAGAAAAGAAAAATTACCCTTAAATAATCTCTGTTACCCCTTTTATCTGGAGCACAGTGCCATGTATTCTTGATATTCTACTAGGAGCAGCTTTAGTTTTTTACGTTGCAACTGAAGACTAGGTTTGGTGCTATGCGTTAACGAAGGCGAATGAGTGCACTTTCAGGGAAAGCTGCCATGTGTCATTTTCATTTTTCCCCTCCCTTCTCAACGAAATTCAACATAAAGAAAATAAACTACTCCTTCAGGAGACCCATTTCTGTTAAGATCGATTCTAATGCACTTACGTATGTAACGCGACGTCTGATTGGATAACGTCATTTGCGACAGTATATCCTGCGATATACTGTCGGAAACCCGACGCCAATGTTATGTAACATCGCTTCTCATTGGTTGACGTCTGGTTTTATGTCGCTGAAAGCGTTTGCTTTGAGTTGAAAAAAAACAACAACAACCATTTTAATAATGAAAAGTGCATTTGAATGGGGATAGGGTAACTCGCCCTTAAGTCGAACTTGCCCTTAAGTCGAACAAATTAAACCGATAACATTAACATTTCAACTTGGTGGGTCATTACCTGTTCAGATACCAGAAGTTACCTTAATCTATGAACAATATACATAAAAGACTCCCAAATATAAAGCTCAAATTATTATAAGACTAGCAGTCGTCGCAACTCATCCCTCTCGAGCTGTTTCTAAATTTCATGATTTTGATTTTTATAAATTTTGTAAAATACTTAATATTATGTAGCGAAAAGGGTCTTAGTTTACGAAATTTAACATTTTTGTTAAACTAATCCTTGGCTTCTCAATGATCGAAAAGATAACTATTTATTGGTTAAAATAAGTAAAATTAACAAAAAATTTCACGATTAACACAAACCTATGCTTCGTCATTGAGTCGAACACCGATTCGCCCTAAAGTCGAACACGGGCATACAGTTTCAGAGACGGTTTACTAACTGGATCACTAGCAAATAGATACAGTCACAGACTAATTGCACAAACACATCTTCCTCTTTTCTTTTATGCACGCAGTAAGGGTGTACGCTTATCATTAACGAAATAGCTCACATGATAACTGAGCCCCTTAAACGAATGTTTTTCTACATGCACCAGGAGTTACAGGGTGGATTTATCTGCATTTGCGTACATTGCTGTGTGTCTCATTATCTCCTGAAGAGTGCTTTAAAATGACATCAAATAAAAATGATTTAAAAATATGTAATCTAAAAAATGCGGATTTTCTGGATATCACAGACCCTACATGAGGTTGTCCTGTAATGGCTGGATCAGTGTATCTGTTCGAGTCAGGGGCAAGTCTGTTCGACTTAAGGGCTAATTTGGGTAGGTGAATAAAACCCCTTATTATTCCCTTATTTCACGAAGTATGGCTAAACGGTTGCAGCTTTTTGGTGCCTGGAAAGCTGTGCTAGCTGTTGCATAACCCAAACACGATGTGGGTCAATAGCCAGGATCTGTAAGCGCAAGACAATGCAAAAGGTGTTCGACTCAAGGGCGAACTACCCTAACTGTATTGAAAATTGTCATTTGGGGAGGCAAATCGGTGATTTTATGGTCGAAAATTGCGTTTTACGGCTTCGCTGTCGCGTCGCCGTAAAACCCAATTTTCGACCATAAAACCACCGATTTACCTCCGCGAATGACAATTTTGAGTACAGTTATCCCCTAACTAAACCCAATTTGAAAATTGTTTCCATTTGTGACATGAAAGCGTACCCACACAGCTTAAATGACCGCATTAGATCTTACGTACTGCACCGCAGTGTTGTTACTCGGGTAATGGCCGTGATTAAAAAATTCGCAAATTTCGAAATTCGCGTGTATATCCTTTAGTTCTAATGCATTCCTGAAAATTTATGTTTACAGTACGCAGCGGCATTTCAAAAACAGACGGCAAATTTAATGAGGCAGTAATAGATAACACCTCATTTTTATACTGAATGGAGTGATGCCAAGGCAGTATGCATGTTAATAGACTGACGCAAAAAAGAAATGCAACATCGAATGTCTATTATGGATACACCGCCCTGCTTTTCGACTATATTTACAAAGGGAAACAACTTTTGTGACGTCCTGTTTGCGTCCCTGGACGCCGTGGCTCTTCCAAAATGGAGTTCACTGTTAAATTGAAGATTTTGCTCCAAGAGGGAACAAATTATTTTCTTTAAGAGGTGATCCCAATTGAGAAGCGCGGCAAAAATGTCAGAGTTGCTTTATACGTTTTGAGTTTGAGTCAACGTTGTGTGTGCTGTGCCTGAGATAAGTGTTTCCACGAAGCTCCGTTTCCAAGAGCGTGTACAACGAGCGTGGCTCATTTACTTCATTTATCTTTGCCACTGCCCAGTAGTCAAACAGTGTTGAATCAACACTGAATCAACTTAACCGGTGAATGAATGTTGATTCAACATTGTGTGCCCCGTGGGCAATCGTCAGTCTGGAAAACACCCCAATGACGGATGGATAGGTGACTTGGTGATTTCACGTCATTTTTAACAGTATTTCTATCATATCAGGACGATGTGAGTGTGTTTATGAGAGGCTGTGTGCATTCCCCATTTACGGTTGGAAAGATTTCCTTTTCCAGCGGGCCTCGAAGCCAGGACTGCTATCAGCAGGTCATCGCTTAACCTTTTGAGCCACCGGGGCTCCCAGAAACACCCTGGAAGAAGTGTTAGAAGAACCAGCGAAAGACGTGTTCTGATAAAGCGTGCTTCGGCAGCCTTCATCCATGAGATGCCAAGGGCTTTTCGGCATTTTGGAGTTCCTATTGACATTTAATAAAGGTAGGTTAAGTGACAACAGGTAATTCACGGGACTGTTTTGAGCGTTTGCAAATTGTACGTTGTAGCGGTGTGTTTATCAGCAACGGGCCAGATGTGCTTGTTGCAGTATTTCTGTATTTTGGCTCGCACGGGACATAAGCTTCCTGATATGATTTATAATATACTCGGTCAAAAAAGTAACGATACCAACTATCGGCCATATTTTCATGGAACTAAGTGCATATTGGAATTTATTGAGGCTCATGTATGTTTGGGGAGACGCCAAAGAACAAAATGCCCAGAAAATTGTCAACCCATACTTTTCCACATATGAGTTATCTGGCAATATTCGATAGGAGTCAATTGGAATGCATCTCATTTCTGCGCATGCGCAGGAATAAATTTTGTATTGCGCAGAAAAGTCCTTAATGCAGGAAGTTCGAAAAACACTTAAAATGTTTAATGTCTTGCACTCAGGCTTTACAGGCGAGGTTTAAATTCTTCGAATTCTCAGATTATCTCCCTTTTAATTAAAAATATAGCGATTTTCAAGGCGTCATTATTACTGTACCTGTCGGTCTTTTTTCAAAGTTCCTTCATAAACATTTTTGTTATGTCATTGTTTTCATTGCATAATCACAAAATTGGAAAAATTGTTACACACCCGCTAGCCATTACGATTTCGATTTCCTATGGAAATCCCATAGAAAGTGGCATTAAAACCGTCTTTAAAGGAATCACAGTACCCTGACTTGTGGTTCAAATTCTCGTATCAGAAGCGGTCAAATTTTGATTTATTTGGCAAGTAGCCTTACCTCAGGCCTTGCTCTAGTGTATGGAACGCAGATTCTGGGAAATCATTATTCACAAACCAACTTTAAAAACTGTGAACTTGAGCAATTTTAATGATGTTACTCTGTGAAAATGAAAAATTACCCCTGGCATATTCAAACGACCCTTGTAGCATGTGTAATCTTAGGAAACCAAAACAAATAAGCTTGTTCAATAGGCAAATGGATACTCTTTTGCAATTAGTAAACTATATATGTTCTTAATTTCTGCAATTGCCATAGCAACAGAAGAAATCTTATGTATAGGAACTTTTTTGACCTAGTATATATATGGTTATCTGTTTTTCTCCTAAGTTCTTAAAAGGCGAAAACCGAAAGCGCGCTGATGAGTTTGAATTCTGTGATGTAGAAATATACAAGTACTTTGATCAGCAGGCCATGTATTTATTGCATGCCTATCTATCAGAGAGGCGCCGTAGTCGAGTGGTTAGAGTGGCTCGGCTATTGTGCAGAAAGTCACCGTAAGGTATTGAGTTCGCGGCTCACTGTCGCCATGCGATGACTGGAAAACTCTCTCTGTCAACCCAGCAGTAAATGGGTACCTTTTTCGAATCAGGGAAGGCTAAGGCAGCGAAAGGAGAGGGATGGGCTCCGCCTTTCATCAGCTGTGCCCAAGATACAGTGGGTCTCTAACCCCCACTGCCCCTACGGCTATTAGGCTATGGGAAACCTTTACCTTTTTTTATCTATCGTATGACGTCGCTGTTGGTACGTCCACGGTGAGCAGCTATGGTCATGTCGGACGGTCAGTTAACCTAACCACACTATTCCTGGGCAGGCTTAGACCTCCTAAGCGGTTAACCAGTACTAAGTGCACATACTTTCACCAGTAACTGACAACTGCCCTTCTTGAATCAGCGGAAGGAGAAACGAAAGTACATGTAGGTGGCCGGACCGGCCGGTCGAATCCGGGACGTCTGGCTTATGAGTCAGATGCGCTGTTATTCAGTGAATAACGTCGTGTTATAAAAATAGTATGACCGCAGGTGTAATAATACTTGGCGCTCGTGTCAATAATGCGTTTTCTTATTGAAATAATGTTAAGTTTGAAGGCGATAAACTCTCATTTTGAAGGGTTATATGATAAACAGAATCTTACTCTCGTGGTCATTTCATATGAAATTTATGAAACTTGCCGAAGGCTCGTTTCATAAATTTCATATGAAATGACCACTCGTGTTTACAAGGTTCTCTATAAATGCTATGTAGGACACAACGCAGATTAGTGGGACAGCATGCAGGTTTTGTCTTGATGTAAATCATGTGATTCTTATTGAAATAATGTTAAGTTTGAAGGCGATAAACTCTCATTTTGAAGGGTTATATGATAAACAGAATCTTACTCTCGTGGTCATTTCATATGAAATTTATGAAACTTGCCGAAGGCTCGTCTCATAAATTTCATATGAAATGACCACTCGTGTTTGATTTGATTTGATTAGGTTCTGGTGTTTTCCGTCTCCACGGTCGCACGGACTTACTCCATAGTGCCACTGCAAGACGTCGTAAGGTTCTCTATAAATGCTATGTAGGACACAACGCAGTTTAGTGGGACAGCATGCAGGTTTTGTCTTGATGTAAATCATGTGATTCTTTAGAAGCAAAGTTTCAGGATCTTGCCACTTCTATATCATGCATACAATCAGGATGTTACAACCTAATCACTATAATCACTTAAGCGGATTAGTAATCGGCTTATCATCATATTATTTTTTAAAGTCCACAGATATCCTTTCAGTACGGTGAGCATCCGTGCAATAGTCCTGCTGTTAGGTGAATAAACAAATTATTAATCGCCATGTACATGTAATTTCACACACACACACACACACACACACACACACACACACACACACACAATGAGTCAGATGCGCTGTTATTCAGTGAATAACGTCGTGTTATAAAAATCGTATGACCGCACGTGTAATAACACTTGGCGCTCGTGTCACACACACACACACACACACACACACACACACACAACAAGTGAAAGATCTGTGTTTTGGTTTTAGTGATTATCTCATCTGAGCAGGAAGTGGCCATAATAAGCTATTTTTGGTATTTTGTCACCATCGCCCGTCCTTCCTTAATTTCTCTCCAGCATGATACATTTGTCCCAACGGTAAAAGTGCAATCAACCCAAAGCTGAAGAAGTTCGTTCTGTTATAGCTGTTTCCTAGGGAAGCGTCTGTGGACCCCCGAGATGTTGTGATAATGTCAACACGGTTGAGTTGTTTTGTTTACTCCTCTTTTGACATACACATCATAAGCAGAGTTATGGAGTTATGGCCATGTTCAAAATAAGGTAGCTTTGGTAGCAAGATTTAGAATGAGAAATTGACTATATACCCTTGATATTAGAGCTTAAATTGTCGATTACGGCCTGATTATTGTTGGGCCGACTGTCGTAAATATTCGACCGAATTATGCCCCTTTCTAATCTTTGGCAATTTATAGCATTTGAACTGTTTGTCATAGAGAACTAACATTTTTATTGCCGTTTCAGTCATTTTTTCACTATTTTGGGAATGGTGCCGGTGCCCACAGAATTGGGAAAAAAATCGCATCGTATTCTAAAATTTCGAATTTCAGAAACACCTTTATTTAGCCTCAAGTGGTGTGATAGGGGACATGATACTGAATATATAATATTTACATTCAGTTATAGCTATATATCTGCCAGCTCTCTAAGCAAACAAGTAGATTTATGCTTGTAAGATAGCCTCTAGAAAAATTCTTCCTGCAATTGGGAATTTTTAAACTTGCAGTTGGGAAAAAAAGATACTATTTAGGATTGGGACTGATGCCTTTTATGGGCACCACTTTCATAGATAAAAATCACTGAAAGAGGTTTATGAGTTCAAAAATTTCGCTTTTAATGGTCATACAGTTAAATTATATGCATCAATTGAATAAAGGAGACCTTTGCGTCACAAATCAAACGTCGAGTGACGTACGGCCTATAACCTTTTATTACTCGGCATGTACTCCCAGCATCGCAGAAGGCATACAAGGTTGAATCAACCTTGAATCAACCTTAATTCAACGTCGTGACGTTGAATCAAGGTTGAATCAAGGTTGATTCAACCTTGTGTGCCCAGAAGGCTGTTTTAGAGTCCGATCATGTGGCGTGTAATATTGAACTTTGCATATAATTTTTTTTCAAGTGAATGGGTACAGTTTCAACTCTGCCATTTTTAGCTTTTCCTCCTTTCTTAGTAGGGGTCATCTCTGAACTCTAAGAGCTCTTTTCTAAGAGCAAATTTTTCCTTAAAGTGTAAACTCCTTTCTTGAAGTGTTTCAGATTGTGGGGAAGCAAACAGGAAATCACGAAACTGTTTCACTCTGAAATAAAGAAGGAAAAGATACCTTAAACAAAAGTAAATTTTTATGTATTTTATGTATTTCTTTTTTATTTTAGCCAAACGTGTTGATCGCTGCCCTTTGGATAATCTAAACATTCTTCACGGGTCCTACGCAATCAGGTCGGGAAGTTCCATCGTTGTTTATACATGTGATGAAGGCTATATACGGTATGGGAGCGAGAAGCTGTACTGCATCGCCTCATCCTGGAATTCTTTACCGCCAAAGTGCATCAGTAAGTAATAATAGATGGATGGCTGACTTGCGATTTTACGTCATTTTAACAGCATTTCAGTCATATCTGGACGATGAGTGGGTGATAATGAAAGGCTGTTTACGATTGAAAAAACTCCCGCCTCAAGCGGGTCTCGAACTCGCGACCGCTAGATCGGCCAGCGCTTAACCAACTGAGCTACCGGGGCTCCAGTAAGGAATAAACTTAGGAACAAATAATCTGCACCATTACTTCGATATTAACATAGTACAGGGGCATAGCCAGGGGCAATTATGCCTACATGGTACGCACAATAATGTTTCATTATGTTTGAGGGGAAATCTAGGGCTTCAGCCCCTAAAATATTTTCATATTGCCATGTCTGTTGACAATTGGTACTGAAATCTTGACCAATTTACTAATTTTCAGCTTGCAAATACGCATATGCGTGATGAAATTTTGTCAGTTTGACAAAATTTCAATACGCATCAGCGTATAGGCGTATAGGTAGCTACGCTCTTGCTATACGCTTAGAGTGATAATCGCAAGTGCAAGAGAAACGCAAGTGCAGTCTGAAACGATTATCGCCGGTCGGTTGTGCCAAACCGATTTATTTCAGGGTCAAAGAAAATTATAATTAAATCGAAAAACTTTTGGTATTCACGAGTACAATTGATAGGCAACATTTAAACTTAACAGGACTGGAATGAGTGCAATATGCTTATAGAATCCCTTTCCCATCAGTTTGCCTTACTACTGGAAAATATGCTTTGAAAACATTGCCCAAAAAATTGGCGGATCTTATAGCTAATATAAACATACTAGGGTAACAAAACGACAATTCGTAGGTCGAGACTTCTGTATATTTAGTAAGCACGGGTAAGGTGGGGCCGAACGCCCATGCGTGGTATATATCAATGTCCGTATGGTTTTGGGAAAACAGTGCTATTTAAAAAAAATATGTCAGCGTTTAGGACTGCTTATCATCAGACACTTCGAAGAAGCGCTTCTACTTGTAGCTTTTTATCATGAATTTGATTCAACATTTTATGCTGTTTTCTGTAAATTGGCATGACTGATTATTTTCATCTAGTTCATCTTGCTGAGAGACCTTAATACTTTGCGACTGTCTGTTTGCAAGATATACGATCTTTACGCTGTCGCAAACTTCTTATTATGTGCATTTGTTAAAAATCTATTTATGGATTAGCAAATAATGTCCATATGGGGCAAAACGCTTACGCTTCGGATACTCTGATAAATCATGTATGTTCTTTTGCAAAATCTATAGCTAACTGCGGGCGCACAACGCAAGGTGACATTGTGTGATACTAAATATCAAAACTTGGGCCTCTGTAGCTGGATTAGTCGCGCTACATAATGAAAGGTTGGGCCTCTGTAGCTGGATTAGTCGCGTTACATGATGAAAGGTTGGGTCTCTGAAGCTGGATGAGTCGCGTTACATGATGAAAGGTTGGGCCTCTGTAGCTGGATTAGTCGCGTTACATGATGAAAGGTTGGACCTCTGTAGCTGGATTAGTCGCGTTACATGATGAAAGGTTGGGTCTCTGAAGCTGGATGAGTCGCGTTACATGATGAAAGGTTGGGTCTCTGAAGCTGGATGAGTCGCGTTACATGATGAAAGGTTGGGTCTCTGAAGCTGGATGAGTCGCGTTACATGATGAAAGGTTGGACCTCTGTAGCTGGATTAGTCGCGTTACATGATGAAAGGTTGGGTCTCTGAAGCTGGATGAGTCGCGTTACATGATGAAAGGTTGGGTCTCTGAAGCTGGATGAGTCGCGTTACATGATGAAAGGTTGGGCCTCTGAAGCTGGATGAGTCGCGTTACATGATGAAAGGCTGGGTCTCTGAAGCTGGATGAGTCGCGTTACATGATGAAAGGTTGGGTCTCTGAAGCTGGATTAGTCGCGTTACATGATGAAAGGTTGGGTCTCTGAAGCTGGATGAGTCGCGTTACATGATGAAAGGTTGGGCCTCTGAAGCTGGATGAGTCGCGTTACATGATGAAAGGTTGGGTCTCTGAAGCTGGATTAGTCGCGTTACATGATGAAAGGTTGGGCCTCTGAAATTGGATGAGTCGCGTTACATGATGAAAGGTTGGGCCTCTGAAGCTGGATGAGTCGCGCTACATGATGAAAGGTGTACAATAGTGGGTGGATGGGGTTGGGGGGGGGGGGGCAAAACGCCTTACTTGAAATACGTTTTCATAAGTATGAAATACATGTATAATATTCAACCAAACTGGAATATTCTTTTCGGACAAAGGAATCAGTATTGTCTTAAAACTAGCAATCAAATCTGGCAACAAGAGAAGAAATAGTCCTGGGCGTTTTGCCCCATCTAACAAGGCGTTTTGCCCCAGTGGTGCCTAGAATATTTGAAAATACAAATTTTGTTATCATGTAAAATCCTACCATATTTCCAGATTAAAGTGCCATATTTGTGGACAACATTGTTTCCTTTAACGGAAAAATTTACTCCGAATTAGATCAGACAGTTTCTTTAACAATGGTAAAAAATGTTTCCTTAAGGCGGCGTTTTGCACCCCCTCCCCCACTTTTACTATACACAACGACTTCTGCGTGTCCTTTCAAACATCGGCAGGACAAAGGTTTATCTTATTATTATTCATGTTTTCTTCAGCAAACACATGCCAAGACATTCCTGTGAAAGAACCCCTGCGTGTGGAGAGAGAATACAACGGTTCCCTGCTTAGATTTTCCTGTGCTGTGATGTACAAATTGGAGGGGACTGACCTTATCACTTGCGATGGCACAATTTGGAGTGACATTCCCCCAACATGCACACGTGAGTACACTTGAGCCGCGACACGAGTCGACAAAACCAACAAAGTGGCATGTACGCCGAAAGAAGACTCAGATCAGCCTGGGCGTCCGCCAAGTCTGTTCAGACGCTGCGCTGTGCGCTTAAAAATGGGTTAGAGTCAAACCTAGCTCCATGCGAACGGCCAAGACTCTGATCAGACTGGGCGGATGCCCAGGCTGATCTGAGTCTTTGCTGGGCGCACATGCCACTATGTTGATTTTGTCGTGTCACGCTCTCTTGACTTTTCATCTGATCATTATTGGGTACAAAGGTAAAGATAATACAAATTTTAGGCTAATTGTAGTTATCCTAAATATTAGGACACTAAAACTGCATTTAAGGTGAGGTGGGAGTAATTCAGCGCCGCCGTGCGGCAGCTTCCGGCACTACGTTACGAAATGACGTCGAACGTTCCATTTGATAAAAACAAGATGGCGTCAACGTTAGCCGCTTCTGTGATCACTTCATGGTCTGCTCACAAAATGCAAGGAGGCTGAGCGCTGGGCGAAATTTAAAGGAAGTAGAAAGTGCCGTAGAGTAGAAACTGAAAAAGATAGTTTTCCGTGCGGAAGACTACGTGTGGGATATTTGACAGTTTCTTAACAGTTTATGAGACGTAGGTTCGCAGCTTTTGAGTTAGAAAAAAAAAATGAAAAAATATAGCTAGTGTTCTCTGACAGTTCCTCATTAGTTTGTTAGATGGAGTTCGCAGCTGTTGAGTTGCAATAACAAAGCCTCGTGAAATTGAATCCAGAATCGTACAATGAATAGTCAGATCACTGTCTACACTTCCACCACGTACTTAGCAGTTAACATGGTAGCAGCCATAGACAGTCGTTATCATACCACCCACACTTTAAATACTAATCAGCAAAAGCTATGCCAAATTTCAGTTATATCAAAAATTCTTAGACTGTCCCTAGCATTTGAACACCCCCAGGCAGCCTTATCAACGTCGACGCAATGTCGTCAGAATCTTTTATCGACGTTGATACGATAATTCAACATCTGTTCTGTCAATAAGCTAAAAACAATGTGGCGTTTCTTTTTCCTTGCCTTTCTTTCACTTTTCTGTTTTTCATTTCTTATTTCTGTTTCAAGTGTATATCAAAGTATCTCCTGGACGCCAAAGTGAATCAAAGCTGCCTATCATTTTTACAGAGAGAGAGAGAGTGAGAGAGAGAGAGAGAGTCGACGAAGTTCAGTCGTTGGACCGCTAGGTTACCGTGCAGAATATTATAGGCCCTTTCTTGGGTCGGGTCAGGAACTGGAAAACTTGACTCACACTGTACAAAAGCCAAGTGGACAAGGAAATTGTTCAAATGTCATAACACGTGGAAGCCCGCCCCAACTCGGTTGCCCGTCAACTGCCTCGGGGGCCCGTCAGCTGTATGAGAGGGCATAATGGCAATGCTTTCGATTTTTTAGAATTAAAGATACTTAATAAAGACGGATTATGCAGAGATTTAGAGAAACGTATTACATCTGCATTCATCCTGCACTTTCAAGACAATGACAATCATGAGTGATGAAAGTTCCAGACAAATTTTGCCGGTAGCCTACAAAAAGCGATAGTTAATATGTGGCGCGAAAAGTTAAGTAACGTTAACGTCACCATGCGCAACGTCAACATTTCAGTCTAAAGAGACGGCAGGCCGGGCATTTGATGCACTTTAACTCGAAAGTTAAGTCGGTGACCTACAATTTTTATTGCTTTAATGTGAATTTCTATCATTGGGTCATACTGTGTTAGTTTTTGAAGAAAAAAATGTGTTTTGTTTTCTCAGAATGAAGGTTTTTATCCAAGAGGTACGAGCAAAAAAGTGCATTTTCCATAGAACGCCATTATAACGTCGGGTCGAAAAAGTGAAAAAATTGACGTTTTCGCGGTCAGATATCTTAAAAACGACAACGGCGACCCCCCTTTTATATTACATTTTCTGAAAGAGGGACTGAAAATATGCAATATAAGGAAGTATGAATAAAATCATGTGTTATGTCAATTACTCCCACCTCACCTTAATTCTAAACTTTGAACAGGTTGTTTTATGTCTGTGACGGTGAGGTGGGAAAATGGCAAACAAAGCTCACGTTGATAAGACTGCTGCCTTTGGAGAGCCTGTTCTGGGTATTCACTGTATGTTTAGTCGCTTCTGTTCCAGTGTGTACGGTGTGTAGGGTAAATTCATTGAGAAAATAGGTCTAACGTTTGAAATTTCTTGAATCATATGCTACTACAAGGCCAAATAAAACAACGCAAAACAATGAATGTTAAGTAGCAGACCACTTAGCCAAATATATCATCTTGCTTCCAAGACGTTTACCCGAACCTTTGCACTTATTCTTTGCATTTATGGTATATAGTAGACTCCTAAGGATTTATAAGTTGTTGATGTAAACACGGGATACGCTGACCAGACCAGCAGTTGCGTTGTTTTGCAAAAGTCATAAGGTACAGTTACTACGGGTCATTTAAAAATGTTATCCGCAAAAAAGGGCATCAAAATTGACTCTCCTCTTCGAATTATGGACAAACTCTGTGCCAGGAGTCGTTCCGCTGAATCGTTATGACAATTAGACAAAAAAGTTTCCGTAGGGACAATAGGTGTTTGAGACCCACCGTATCTAAGGAAAAGCATATGAGGGACGTCTCATCAGGATTTTCACTGTTTGCCTAGTTAATTTTAATTCCAAACAACTGACATATGCAGGAAACAATGTGACTGTCCGATTTTACCCGCTGTCCGAATTTACCAGACTTTACCCTAACACTTGAAAAATATAAATCTATGTCATAAATAGCACTTGAACAAATTATTTATATTTTTGAACTCATTTACTCGTTCTTGTTTTTTAAAATAATTCGGTGAAATGTCAATTAGAAGCCATAGGAAGGGCAATGTTTAACATTGATATTTTTATGGCTCAGACTATCACGAAGTACGAAGGGCACTTGAGTGCATGAAAAGTAGGTGATCATATGATGTAAACATTACTTGCAGCCCAATGTCCTTTTAATTAGTTATTTTAGTTTGCAACGTAACAAAGATCTGATAAACTTGCAAAGGTTGTTTGTTAATTAGCATCTAACAGTATAATTAAGAGCTCTCATCAAGTATGCACAATTGTTATCTACAAAAAGTGTCACCACTGGCGCCACTTGTATCACGTTAAATCGACAGTTAAAGCTGCTATAGCTCTTTCCTTCGCAACAAGATTTACGAGTAATGATGGCCTAGCAACATCTTACTCACGCAACAAAAATCGTCTTACCAAAGTTGGGTGGCTGTTGCTTCTCTCAAGCATGTCGCCATTACCATTAATAGTGAAATGATGAAAAGTGTAAGCCGATATTGTTTCCAGACCCCGATCCCAGCAGGCACATAACGTCACACTGACGTCAATGTGACTTAATATCGCAGCGACGTCAGTGCGACGTCATTTCGACGTCATATGCCCTCTGGGATGAGTGCATCACGGATCAGGTTGAATCAAACTAAATATAATAGATAATTAGAGTTATGGGCTTTGAATTATATTATCGAAGCCCCGGTAGCTCAGTAGGTTAACCGCTGGCCTACTGATCGAGCGGACCGGGATCGAGCCCCGCTTGAGGCGAGAATCTTTTCTACCGTAAGCGGAGTTCCATTGCAAACAGCCTATCACTATCCCCCTCTCATCGTCCTGATATGACTGAAATACTGTTGAAGAGGACGTAAAATCGCAAGTAACCCATCTATTTGAATTACATTGTCAGAATAAAGATAATGCGAGTAAGGAAGTAAGCTTAGAATGCTTTTATTGTTGTAACTATATATAGTGCACCCTAAAATATGCTAAGCTTTAAAGCCTTCGTAAGGTACCTCTTGGTTTAAACTATCTACATTTATCCCTACATCAAAACAGGATGCTGCCTCCCTGGATGCCATTCTACCCGCCTTGGTTCCCCCCTCATCCTCAGATGCAGTTTCAGTAAGAGACTCGGAACTAATGACTAACTCCCAAACAATATCAATTGTAGACACGGAGTGCAGTATTGAACAAAACAATAGTGACTTCCAAACACAAGATTCTACAACAAATACTGACAGTGCACTAAATTCACTCCAAAATGAGTATTGTTATAATAGTGTTGAATGTCTTGAAAATGTCCCTGAGGCCCAAAATTGTAGTAATATGCATGGTTCCATATCAGAGTCCACAATTCATAGGTGTGATACACCTGAAAATCTCTCTCAAGAGCTCTGGTTTACAAAAAAGGGGATACACATCATGCATTTAAACATACATTATCTGTACTCAAAATTTGATGAACTCAAAGCTTTGTTAACTCACCAAAACAACATAGATATTCTTTGTATATGTGAGACGTTTCTCAATGATACATTCGATGACACAGAACTACAACTGGCAAATTATCAGTTGTTCCGTAAGGACAGGAAAACTAATGGGGGTGGTTTGGTAATGTATGTAAAGGAAAATCTGAGATGTTCGATGAGAGAGGATTTGCAGGTAGATGGTATAGAAGCTCTGTGGGTGGAAGTCAAGCATGAATCTCAGAAAGAGTTCCTGCTTGGGTACACCTACAGGCCTCCATCTTCACATCAAAAGTGGATGACTGACTTTGAGGTAGTCTTAGAGCAGGTATATACTGAAAACAAAGAAACTATTCTATTGGGAGATATCAATTTGAACTTGCTTGAAAACAACAGCCATGTCCACAACTGGCTTCAGGTCACAGAATCTATACATCTTAGCCAGTTGGTGCATACGCCCACTCGAGTTACAGAAACCTCATCAACTCTGATTGACCATGCCTTTAGTAACAGACCTGATAATATTGTGGACATATCTGTACCTTTCTATAGTATCAGTGATCACTACCCTGTTTGTCTGACCCGTAAATATCAAATAACAATGTATCAGATAACCAACACAAAAGCATTACTTTTTGAAACATGAGGCACTTTGATAGTTTCAGTTTTCTGGAAGATTTAAATGCTCAGCCATGGCAAATACTTGACACGTTTGAAGATCCAAATGATGCTTTAGATTTCTTTATGCAAATATTCAATTCCATATTAGATAAACATGCCCCAAAAACAATCAAGCGAGTAAAGCACACCCTGCAGCCAAACTGGTTTCATGCTGAAATTGCAAAAACTGCCAAAAAACGTGACTACTATCACAAAAAACGTGACACATTAAATTATCAAATTTGGCGAAACAAAACTAAATCCCTTATATCAAATTCCAAAACAAAATACTTCACCAAGAACATAAATGAAAATAAAAGAAACCCAAAACAGCTATGGAAAAACTTGCACGATCTTACAAATAAGTCAAAGAAGCCTCAAACTCCATCTATAGTCAGTCAGGAAGGTGAACCTATTTTAGGTCCAGTAGAAACAGCAAATTCATTTAATGATTTCTTCACATCTGTTTTTCAGCAGTACAGTTCAGAGGAAGTAGATGCTGACTGCATCTCTGACAAACTGAAGGACTTTATTAAAAACAAACTCCCTCAGGATGTGAGGTATCAGATACCCTTTCTCACTGTAACATTTGTTCAAATGCAATTACAATCCCTTGATGCATCCAAGGCGACAGGGCTTGATGGGCTCAATGCCAAATTCTTAAAGCTGAGCACAGACATTATAGCAGAACCCTTAACCAAAATTTTTAACCTGAGCATCAGAACAGGCATTTTCCTGAAAACTTCAAAAAAGCAAAAGTAATACCAGGCTTCAAAAAGGGAGATAAATCAGACAAATCTAATTATAGACCAATTTCGGTCCTTTCATTGCTTTCGAAAATTATTGAAAAGCAAGTTGCCCAACAACTAAAGTCTTACGTAAATATGTATGATCTGCTGTATGACCGTCAGTCTGGTTTTAGAAGCAATCATTCTTGTGAGACTGCTTTAACAGCCATCATTGATGATTGGATCTCTGCTATTGATAAGAATGAAATAGTAGGAACATTGCTTTTAGATCTGTCCAAAGCATTTGACCTAGTTAACCACAAGATACTTCTTGAAAAATTAAGTCATTATCAGTTTATTGAAGAAGCTCTTCAGTGGTTTATGTCCTACTTTGACCAAAGATCTCAGCAAGTTTCAATTTCAGGAAAACTTTCAAGCCCAAAGCTCATATCATCTGGTGTACCTCAAGGATCAGTCCTTGGACCATTACTTTTTTTAATTTACATCAATGATTTGCCCCTTGAAATTAAGAAGTCAGTAATTGATAAGTTTGCTGATGATACCACTATGTCTAAGTCTGGCACTTGTATCAAAACGGTAACTGAAGACTTAAATGAAGATGCCAAAGAGGCTGTAAACTGGTGTGTACGGAATAAAATGGCATTAAATATCCCCAAAACAAAAGCAATGTTTATCGCAACAACCCATAAACAATCACTTATTCAGGAAAATCCCCCTGAACTTAAAATTAACAACACTACCCTTGGAATTTCAAGTGAAGAAAAATTACTAGGAGTTCAAATAGATAATACGCTTAATTGGGCTGTCCAGGTAGAAGCAACACTTAAAAAATGCAACTCCTTGTTATTTCTGCTTGGCCGTATAAAAACTTTTTTGGATATACCAACAAGGAAACTATACTTCAATGCATACATTCTCCCACATTTGGATTACTGCAGCACCATTTGGGGAAACTGCAGTAATGAACTCTTAGACAAACTGATAAAGTTTCAGAAAAGATCTGCCAGACTAATACTGGACAAAGACCTCACCACTCCCTCATCTGAGCTCTTTCAACAGCTGGGCTGGATGAGGTTTGATGAAAGGGTGAAATACAGAAAATGTTTGCTGATGTACAAATCATTGAATCACTTAGCGCCAGCGTATCTTAGCAACAAATTCACATATACATGTACTTATGACATCCACAACCTTAACCTCAGATCAGCAGCAAACCAGACTCTTTATGTACCAAAACCAAACCTTGAAATCTACAGGAAATCTCTCTCCTATTCTGGACCTAAACTATGGAACACACTTCCTGAACATGTAAGGAATGCACCAAGTTTAGGGTCATTCAAGCAGCGGTATGTGAGATGGGATAATGGGAATTCTAATGAATTATCCTAAACTGCATGAATATATATACTGTTGTAAGTAGCTGTTAGTATTATATCCTGTATTCTTTTGTGTATTTTCTGCAAGAATGTTATAGGGAATGTATTCAGAGTTGACTACCATATTTTTCCTGATAAATGTCTTTCATCATAAAAACCCTCTCCCCCCCCCACTCCCCCTTTTTAACCAAAAAAGAACAATCTACAGATTTATCAAACTAGCATAATGCCAAGCACAAAATTTGCTAGTGGTGTGTGCACATTGCTGTGTACTTCAAGGTCTGGACTTGTTTACTGCTCTCCTTTGAAAAAGTTGAAACATGCACTTAACAGTGTTAATTAGCAACACCTTGGTGGGTGGCTGATATACTGATATATTGCTCTTCAGGCTCTAAATAACATCACCCCTCTTTTAGTAAAATGTAGTGTCCCTCGCTGAGGGGGAGGGGGGCCGTCCAAAAGGATTAATATGATAAAACAACTACAAGGCTACAAGATCAAGTGGTCATTTTATCTAGGTGTACTTTATGTTGTTGGTTATCCTTATTTATTTTTTCAGAAATGTAAATTACCACAAAAGTCAGGTTATTGGGACACCTTTTATAATTACATTGTTTGTACCAAAATAAAATAAAAAACTGTTCAGGTTCACGGTGCAGTAATGTATCACAAAAGATGCAAACAGAATGGCAAACAGTGCAGACCCTGATGACTACTCATTTGAGAGCAGTCTAATCTGGGTCTGCACTGTTTGCTCAGACTTACCTGTCCCAATACTTAGATTTTTATGGTATTTAAAATTTATGAAAGTTCATCCTGTTGTTGAACTCTGTCTATTGAAAGACTAATAACTCATGAACAATTATTATAACTTTAACAAATACCTTAGTCTTGTACTAGATGTTTACTGATGAACGTTGAACTTCTATCAAATACCAACTAAGATGGCGAGCGCTCAGGAAACAGATGATTTTTTCCCATCAGCCCCTGCACTAGGTCACTCTACTCACCGGACCTGGCTAACCCCGAAGCACCGAATGTCACCCAACTTCCACTACACTCCTCCCCACCATATTTTGAAGTTGTAGGTCTTGTAGTTAACCGTGACACCCACAGGCTGTTGTTGAACTTTCATGCCATCCTTTCATGCATTTGGGCATAAAAACTAATGGGAAACCAGTTGGCTGTCCCAAAACTTTAAAACATTAAAAACTAATGGGAAACCAGTTGGCTATCCCAAAACCCTTAAAACATTAAAATCTAATGGGAAACCGGTTGGCTGTCCCAAAAACCTTACATTCTTTTTGCTTTTGAGCATCAATGGGAAACCAGTTGGCTGTCCCAAGATTAATCAGACCTTTTGAGAAACCGGTTGGCTAACTCAAAATCTAACAGCTTGCTAATCGGACCTTTCTTATACAGTTTGCTAATCAGGCCTTTGTCTTGGGGAAACCAGATGGCTATCCCAAAATTTTATATTCTAACAGGTGTTAGGTATAACTCACCATGTCTTCTATGCTGCCCACCTACTTCCCTCCACCATAGCTGTCCTAGTGGTGATCGCCCACAGCTGGAGGCTTTCTGCTGACGTACAGCCGTTTCGCATTGGTCGAGGATATGAGAAGGAGTTCCTTCCAGGGCTGTCGACGGATTTCCGCGATCTTGGCAACTGTCATTCCAAGTAACCCTGGAGTTGTCCGCCTGTATCCTCGATGACTGAAGTACGGGGCATCTGTTTCAGCCAGGAGCCTGGATTCGTCAAGTTTGACGACAGCCTCCACCTGTTGTGAATCTTCCACCTTGTCGTACTTGGCAACTACAGCAGTGAATCCAAAATAGGTGTTTGGAAAGGATTCCAACCACCTCTTCAGTATAGGCCATGTTCCTGTGTAACAATGCAAGTGGATGAGCTGGTCTCGGTGAACTGCTGGATGACCTTGAAGCATATACATAACTGAAAGTATAGCCTCATCTGCAACATCCCCAACACTTCGGCAATGCAAAACCAGGATATGTCGTCGTTGAAGAAGATATAGAAGTCTTTCCAACTTTTGCATCTGGTCTGCCCATGTTGTTGCTGGTTCAGTTCTGTCGATGCCAACTTCACCCAGCCCCGCCACTTCCTTCAGGTCAAGTAGCGTCCTAAGGCGTTTATAACCATCCTCAGTAAGCGCTCGCTTTGGATGAAGTCCAAGCACAGGAACAACCCCTTGATGGACCCAGTTATTCAACTCATCAGGTGATGGGTAGGTTTCAGGGTCACAGAAAACACCAACAGCTCCTGTAAGCTGAATCTCATATGGCTCTGCTGCAGGCAAGTGCTGACAGATGACTTCTAGCGACGGTGCTTTGATGCCCAAGTCTCTCATAGTCCTGTCCAGGTGGCAGTGACTGTCGAATCCCTTGGGAAATTCTGGCAAATGTGACCTTTCTTCAGAAGACAAGTCAAACTGCTGACGAAGACTTTCTTCTTGATGTCTTTCCAGCATAGAGATAAGGGTCACTAAGGCTTTCCAGTGTAGCAAAGAAGTGACTTTATTACCGGATGGCTTCAAAGTCAGATCATCTGGGACTGGAATTTTCATCACCGCACACAAATCTGTCATTGCCAAAACGAGATTATGGGTGGGAGCTTCGGGATCTGTCTGAAGGCCCATACTGTCCAGATAGGTGACAAGGTCTTGCAAGGTCGGAGATGCACCAAGAAGCCATCGGGTGATCAGCTTCAAGGCCCCCATTCTTCTACACGAAATATCTTCACCCTTGATTTCCGGGTGAAACACTCCAGGTATGTGAGCAGACATAGCATGTTTTTGACGAAGATCTGCTCCACATCCTGCAACTGGACATCTGGGTGCGCGCACAGCAGGAACAGCAGGCACAGCAGGCACCTGTACTCTAATGTCTTCCACGGTCGTCCGTGAGCGTTTCTCTGGACGAGAGTACCGATCATCTGATCTTTCCCGGCTAGGAACATATGGTCGTCTTGGGCGACTAGGTCTTTCATGTTCCTGGTACCTTGGCCTCCCTCTATCCAGATCACGGTCTCTATCACGTGGTGGATCTCTTCGTTGACCTCTGCCACGTGGTGGATCTGATCGTTTTTCTTGGTGCCGTGGTTCTCTTGTTTTCCACTGATCCTGCTGGGAACGTTGATCGACACCCTGACATTTAGGTTGACTCTGGTGAGTCTTAGATGGCACAATAGCAACTGATGACACTGTTGCGGACCGAGCTACTGTAGTGACAGGAAAAACATCAGTTGGATACCGGATGGCTTCCACTGATACGTCTGTTGAAGCAACAGCCGGCGAAATGGTTGGAGACACAGTCACAATTGTAGATACTGGTGGATGCCGGATGGCTTCCACAGATTCCCCGAATGTGACTGTAGCAGTCGGTTGCCGAGCAGGATCAGACTGCTCTCGTCTCTGAGGCTTCACTGGACTCACTGGTTTCAAAGGACTCAAAGAAATGAGTTTCTCAGCTTCCTCCAGGTCTACTTCCATACCACTTTCTTCCCCTTCTAAAAGAAGATCGACGTCCGGTGAAAGATGCTCTCCAGTCCTCTCGATGGTGGGGTCACTACCGAGACGGATGTCTTTGCTTGTACCAGTTGGCTTTTCTTCCCAGGTATGTTTCTTAGCGGCTGCTAAGGGGCTGATGTTCTCAGATATCCATTCCCGACTGTGGAACTGATAAGAATCCAGCCATGTGGCCAAGGAATGAAGCCAACCAAGCTTATTGTAGCCTTTCGCAACTTCCACCTGACGCAGTAGGGTACTGATAGCTTCCTGGTGGAGTGGACTACTGGATACAGCCAGAGCCAGTTCTTTTGCCGGTTTGCTCTTTCGGCGAGATGACAGCCTATCGATCTTTCGTAGCTCGGCTAAGGCTTGGTCTGCTGACATAGACATACCTGAAAAAGGTAAGCACAGTGTAAGTTCAGAGTAGGTAACTGTACCAAGTTGCCTCACACATTAACAGACCCCCAGTGATTTTCTTTCCAATTACACTTTAACCAACAGAAGTCACTTCTAATTATTTGCCCAAGTATAGCTATATAAGAAAATCACTGCAGACGTCTTGCCCGTTTGAGGCACTCTGAACATTCATACTCATCTATATCCAGGGCATCTGTCGGTGTGACATTAACACATGATCCATGATACCACTCTTTACATGTTTCACATTGTATCATAAACCTGCCCTGCCACTGTTTTCTACAAAAGCAGTACACCCGGTCATCACCCTTAGAAGAAGCGGTATCCTGGGAGATCCCAGGATTGTTCCGCCAGTGTTTTATCCACTGAGGTACCTCACGGTCGCGACACGGTTTCAATCGGTCATGGTTAACCACGAATACGGCATTTCTTAGCTTTACCCTGACAATGAAGGAAGAGAGTTTCGAAACTATCACCCCAGGTCCTTTCCACGGTGGACATAACTTTTTGCATTTACCTTTCGACGCTGCCGTGTCAAGAAGATAAACCGCATCTCCTACCTGGTAATTCCTTTCCAGAAGGCGTAAATCATAGTTACGCTTCATTAAACGAGATGTAGTCTTCATTGTCCGTCGCGCAGTTTCATGAGCTTTTTGCATGTTCGCTAACAGCTCCGCAATATACGTTTCTGTACAAAACTTACCCTGTTTCCGTTGTGGGAACATAAGATACGCTGGCGTATTAACCTCTCTACCTAACATAAGCATGTTTGCTGTAAAGCCCGCATACGATTGACTGACGACCTGAGGGCACCCGCTATTTGCTGTAAATATAAATCCCACTGGTTTTGAGACTTACCAATGAAACACCGGATGGCGTCCATTAAGGTACGGTTATACCTTTCGCATTGGCCGTTGCTGCTCGGTCTATAGGGCGTAGTCCTTGCCTTATGAATCTCAAGAAGCTTACATATTTCTGTGAACAGCTTAGACTCAAAATTTCTACCCTGGTCTGAAAATACTTGAAAAGGCATACCAAATCTGGAGAAAAAGTTATTCACTGCTGCACGTGCAGTTTCCAAAGCAGACTGATTTGGCAAAGGAATACATTCCACCCACTTAGTAAATTGATCTACCATAACAAGGACATATTCATTACCTCTTGGAGTTTTCGGTAATGGGCCAAGGAAGTCCAAATGTACTCTCTCCATTGGGGAACCTGCCTGGTATTCAGTCATACGACACTGACCTTGACGGTCAGCCTTTTTGTTCTGATTACATACTTCGCAACCAGCAACAAATGCCGAAACATCCTTACCTAACCCATACCAGACATACTTCTCTTTTAAGCGTTCTTTAGTACGCTTAGCCCCCTGGTGACCTGCTGATGGTAAATTGTGGTTTAGCTGAATGGCCAATTCCCGTAGGCTTTTGGGAAGAACAAGTCTCTTATCCCCAGTATGAACATCATTTTGGTACAAGATTCCATCTATTACCAAGAATAACTCTTTATTCAGCCAGTAAGATTTTACTGCTGGGCTTGACCTAAAGAGAACAGAAGGATCTGGCTCTATGGAACTCCGTACCCAGTCTAAGATGATTGTTAAGTCTTCATCTTTCTGTTGAGCTTCCGTAAGGTCCTTCAATGAAAATCCCCAGCTACAGGGGGTATCCACTTTTGACGAAGATGTATTAGTACTGGTGGACGGTGTTTGATCAGCTACATCACAGCCGGATGGCTTAGGAGCTGAAGTATTTTGATTCGGTGAGGTAGAACTATCAATCTGAGCATCCCCACTCCCTGTCTGCGAGCTTTGGCGAGTTTCATTGTCAACTGCCTTACCCTTCGTTTGCTGCCTAGTTGTTACTTCGTTTATGTTTACTACATTCTGGTCGATAATGCAACATTTAGCTTCCCACGGGATTCGCTGTACTGTTTTTTCCAGCAAAGCGACATCTTTTGGACTGATCACCTCACCAGGGTTCCAGTGAGATGGATCATGTAATTTTTGCTTCAAATTCGAATCACATTGGGTAGTGTAATTTGCACTGCAGTCACTCACCCTCAATTCTCCCACCCGGAGGTCTTTGCAACCATACTGCTGTTCTGCCAGAACCTTGTTTTCACTCTTACTGATCCGGTCAAATGTCATTTCACCTTGACTCCCGTGGACAGTCGTCCCCATACCCTTGTGGATCCCAATAACATCTCCGGCTCCAGTGGAGTGGCCAACTCCAGAGAGCACCGGTTGGACTGTCTTGTTCACCAACGGTACTGCGTCGTCCACATCTTCTAGGAAGGAACCCCAACTCTGTTGGGCTTTAGCACAATATTTACACCCGCCACAGGGCAAGTCCTCCAGCCGCACCCCCGCACCAAATGCCATACACTGACCCGCATTTGCCGGCAAACGGGACAGCGAATCTGCATTCGAATGCATACGGCCAACACGGTGCTGCAGCACCATATTATACTGAGACAGTTCTTCCAGCCATCTCGCCAACTGTCCCTGTGGCTCGTGAAATCTCATCAACCATCTCAAGCTCGAGTGATCAGTTCTCACCACAAAAGGTCGTCCCAGCAAGTAGTGTCTAAACTGTCTGGTAAAGCGCACCACTGCCAAGAGCTCTTTTCTGGTTACACAATACCTCCTCTGTTCCTTGGTCAAGGCAAAACTTGCATATGCAATGACCTTTTCTTCGCCGCCTTGAATCTGGATGAGTTCTCCCCCAATCGCAAAGTCTGAAGAATCTGTATCTAAGATCCAATCGTCTTTCTCATTTGGTAGCGCTAATACTGGTGGCTTCACTAACGCTTTCTTCAGAGTCTCGAATGCTTCTGCTTGTTCTTGATTCCAGACAAACTGGTGTTTGCCTGTTACAGCGTATAGCGGAGTAGCTATCTTTGAAAAGTCTTTGATGAACCCTCTGTGATAGTTCACCAATCCCATGAAAACCTCTACATGTTTGGAGCATGTAGGCACTGGCCAATTCTGTACAACCTCTATATCTGATTCTGTCATTGCCAAACTGTTACCGCTCACCTTTCTGCCTAAGAATTCTATTTCCTGTTGGAAAAATATACATTTCTTGGGTTTTAGCTTGATTCCGTGCTTTCTAAATCTCTCTAGGGCTTCTCTTAAATTGATCAGATGGTCGTTGAAACTGGTTCCTAGTACCACAACGTCATCTAAAAAGGCAAGAACTGTTTTCCACGTCAAACCCCGGAGGACCAAATTCATTGCTCTAGCATAAGTCGCTGGAGCCCCACAGAGCCCAAAACCCATTCGAATGTGTTCAAAGAGCCCATATTTGGTAATAAAGGCTGTCTTCTTACGGTCTTCTTCCTTTATCTGCACCTGCCAATATGCTGAATTAGCATCCAGTTTAGAAAACCAGACACTACCGGATAAAGTATCCAAACAGTCATCTATTAGCGGCAATGGAAATACATCTTTGACGGTTACTTCATTCAGTGCTCTATAGTCAATGCACCATCGCACAGACCCATCTCGTTTGCGTATAAGGACAGGAGCTGATGCCCAATCTGAGGTAGATTCTTGTATTACTCCAGCCTTAAGCATCTTCTGTAGATGAGCCTCTTCTTCCCCAGCGAAGCAAACAGGTGTACGTCTCATTCGCTGTTTCACCGGTTTGGCTGTACCCGTATCAATGGCGTGTTGTATACCTGTAAAGTTCCCCAGATCGAATTCATGTTTTGCGAAAACGTCTTCATATTCGATCAAGAGTTGGGTCAGACTGTCACCCTGCTCCTTAGTTAAGTTTTCACAGGACATCTCACAGAGCTGCTGAAGATGTTCAGGAATGGCAAGGTTACCATTTGAACAACTGTCCTTCTGCGGTGTGGATCCTATATCAGGTGATATTGATTCCCGATCTTGATCACAATCCTGATGCTCTGAAACTTGTCCCACTTAAATGGTCTCTTGCTCCTCCCCTACTATATCGTGAACGGGGAAAGCCCTCCCCAGTTCAGTCCCCTTAGACACTACCTTATACCGGTCAGTGGGATTTATTAAACACATAACTGGTTCAGTTCCCCCCTCCCGGACTATTCTTGGAGTCAGGAATTTCGACTGTTCAACAGGTTCTATTACATAATCAGTCAGGTCTTGATCCATTTTACACTTTATCTTTGCTACTGAGTGTGGTGGTATTACTCTGCACTTGGCAACTGTAACTCTGGAAACTGTAGGGGTACCCCCATCAGTATCCACGTCCAAACTTAAGCGCATACCATCAAAAAACAGAATTCCATTACTCATATCTAATAAAGCCTGACCTGTATTCCTTAAAATATCAAAACCTAACAGCATTTCCTGTTCTATGGGAGCTACATATACATTTTCATTGTACCACCTCTCCCCGATCTTAAGTTTAACAGGCCCCACCACCATACCAGTCATAGATAGTTCTCGCCCTGCATTGAGTAACTTTGCATCTGATATTTTTTGGGGCTTCTTTTTTAAAGAATTAAAAACCTTATCAGAAATTATAGTAACTTGAGCTGCGGTATCAACGACTGCTTTTACTATTTTGTTACCCACCTGAACATTCAAAGTAAACTGAGATGCGGACCGTATCTGGCAAACTACAAAATGCTCTTGTTCATTACACCCCGGCCCCCCAGATCCCAGAACTTTCTGAGTACTTTCCTCCCTGTGAATTGTACTGGACTGGTTGTTAGACTTAATATTACCAAGCTGTGCACTATTCTCATGGGTATGAGGAATAGCAGTAAGTAAAACTTTGTCATGTTTAATAGTGGTTGCAGCTTTTTGCTTATCAGTCTTACCATTATTGTTAGAAGCATTTCCCACCCGGGTGAGTGAGTTTTGAGGAGACTCCAAGGAATTTAGGTTTTGGTCTAAGGTACTGTCTAGGGTCGGGGAGTGACCACCTACGCCGACCCCTGGTCGTTTAACGACTCATCTTTCTTGGCTTCTTTCTTGGGTTTTGGACAGTCACGTCTAAGATGTCCAATCTCACCACAATTGTAGCAGCCTGCAAACCTTCTGTTCCGACCCCCAGAGTTACCTTTACTCTCTCGCATTGTCTTCTGCAGTCTTTCTTCCAACTGTTTCAGTGCGTCTAAAAAAGTCTTTACATCAGGTGATGTAGAAGGTTTGGTATCTGTTTTACCCACAGCGTAAACATATTCTTCCTCGGTCGCCTCTACTTTCTTCTTCGATTCTCGCTTTGGCTTAACCGTTGTATGTACCCGCTGATATTTCCTCACTGTCTGGATAGCCTGTTGAATAGTGCTTGGTTCCTTCAATGCAACATGTTCACCGGCTTCTTTGTCTGACAGCCCTAAACAGAAACGATCAATAACCTGTTCTTCAGCATAACTATCAGGGAGACCCTTGAAAGCTTTGCTTCCCAAGGTTAATAACCTGTCAGCCCATTCTTCAAGCGATTCCCCAGGGTTCTGGGTAAGTTGCTGAAATCTTGTTAACGCCGTTTTTGGAAGTTCGTGTTCGCCAAACCTTTCTCATAACCTTTTCAGTAAGCGTTTGTAAGAAAATGTTGTCTTACCCTTACTAATGACTGCATAGTAGTCTAATGCCTTACCTACTAAACACCAGCATAGGCAGTTCAGACATTCATCCTCTGTCCATTCACATGTTTTTGCATAGCTTGTGAATTTCATTTTAAATGCTGACCAATTACCTGTGCCATCATATGTGAGGTTTTTAGGGAGTGATTTTATAACTTCTCTCGCCCTTGACCTTTTTTGGGACGAAGACTTGTCAGATTTTTCCTTAGAAGCCTTATCAGGGTTTTCTGATCTAGTAGGGGAGGTCCCCTCGGAATCGCTCGACTCTGTTTCTGAATCGCCAAAGTTAAATACCAGTTTTTGTTTTAATTTGCGTTTAGATACTACAGGTGTAGTGTCAATTTTCTGATCTGGTGGTGCTTGCTTGGGTGTCATAAAATCTGCTGGGGATTTTAGTACTAGAGGCTTACATGCTTTTTTCTCTAATTTTTTGGAAGAGGAAAGGATACCGGTTGGCTTCGTTTCCTCCTGCTTACCCCCCTGCTGACCTTGAATAACCTGTTTTGCCGCACGAATAACCTTGGCAACTTCAGCCCAGTCTGTACCGGATGGCATAGACGGGGGCTCACCATCAGTGTCTGTTTCAGAGGCAGATGCCTCTGAGTCTTCTCCACTGGTTGCTACAGTTGGTAGTTTTTTGTTTTTTGTAAAGTCAATCTTGTTCAACAATTCAGCAGAAAATTTTTTCCGACAAATTGTCTGCAGTACATCTGGGGTGATGTTCCCACTATTCTCTCTGACCGCAACTATAGCCCGGGCAAGTTTTGCCTTTACACCTGGTATCATGGTCAGTTGTTCTTCAGAAGCGAAGTTGATGGCGACCGTACCGGCTGGCTCGGTCTTCACCAACTCCTCACCGACAAATGCCTCTGCTAAGACGGTTGTCTCCTCAGACTCAGACATGTTAATAGTCTATGAGAATATAGGCTTACTTGTTACAAAACTTTTAAGAAGATTTTACAAATTTCGCTGTTGCAATTTTGCAGCAAAAGCGCAAGAAAATTTACGTCACTAAGTCAATATTTGCCGGTTTAAATGAAAAATTAAATAATTTAATTTATTCCTCAAAACTATCTTGAATGCTAGAAATCTGAAAGAAGTAAGTTTATTGTTTCACACAAGTTCAAATATTAGAGCTGAACCGGCTGGCTCGGCTCTGAGAATCAGGTAGCGATTTTGAAATTGGCGTAAGGAAAAAATACACCGCTGTCACCAATGTTGAACTCTGTCTATTGAAAGACTAATAACTCATGAACAATTATTATAACTTACTTTAACAAATACCTTAGTCTTGTACTAGATGTTTACTGATGAACGTTGAACTTCTATCAAATACCAACTAAGATGGCGAGCGCTCAGGAAACAGATGATTTTTTCCCATCAGCCCCTGCACTAGGTCACTCTACTCACCGGACCTGGCTAACCCCAAAGCACCGAATGTCACCCAACTTCCACTACACTGTAAAGAATGAAAAAGTTTGAATATGCTGAGTAATGATAGGAATGGATCTCAGATCCAAATCAAATCCTCCAGTAATTACAAAAAGAACAAAGTGTGAGTTTAGCTGATAGGTAATGTTTTGGTAGAGATGTTTAATACCAATTAAGCTATCATAATCTCATTGTTTGGCATAGTCAAACAAGTGACAACTAGCTGCTTTCATTGTTTGGACTGTATGTTAATAGTGTTGTGATATACCTTATGATAATGTTAAACTCATGCCTGTATTTAGCTCTTAGGCCCGATTTCACGTCACAGTTATAACTCGTATTAACCAGTCCGTGGTCTATTTTACCGTAAGGCACAATGTAAAATTTTGGTGTTCCGAATGCTAATCCATGTACTAAGTTTAACGTGAAATCGGGCCTTAGTGTGCTGATTCAGTCAAATTGCTGCATCCACCTTAAATTTTCAGCTACTTTGCTATAATGTACTGCCAGTTCTTCAACAATCATCATCAGTGTGGAACCTGATTATTTGGATTCTTGAGGATCTACAGCATTTACCCAGTTGAACAGTCTGGATCAGCATGACAAGAGTTAAAACAGTCAAATACTGTAAATAATGTTGTTAAATGATTAAATTATGTATGTTTTGATAGTCACAGAGGGCCTCAGGGAAGATTGGTTTTACCAACTGTGTTTACCCTCTATAAATAAAGACATTACTTACTTACATTACTAAATAAAAAATTGTGTAAGATTTAATTTTTGTCGTTTTCCCAAACTTGACATTTTGTCAGTGTATATTTTGACCCCTGACCTTTCTAAAATAAGGTTAAAGCATCTTTCCCAGTTTTCCCGAATGCCCTGCAGTTTCGAGGATCAGAAACGAGCGAAATGAATACTCGATTTTAAATCACAAAACGTTAGAGTGAATCTGATCTTTTTTATTTTTGCTGAGTTTATGTAGCTCAACAATCACACCACCATAAATGCAAAAAAAACATGAATGTGTTCTTTTATTCCTTCGGTGCAGTTTATGATAATGAAACATTCATAATTTTTGAAAACAAATGCTTTTGCAAGTTGATCACCACAATTACAACATTTTACAAAGACATTAAAAATTGGCCAAATTACAAACAGACTAGTATATGAATACAATTTAGATTAACGTAAAATGGGCTGAATTACATTGCCATTTTGGACCACAAATATAAGCTGATTGATTTAGTCATTGGTCTAACAAATTTTATGATTGTGGAGATATGCGCCTGTGACAGCGTATTCTGGTGCAAAATGTAAGAGCGGAAAACACATATTGGGATTGTTATGTCAAAATGTTATGAAAGATAGGTAGATACTAGAAATTAAATGTAAGAACTACACATTTACATTTATCGTCATTTGCTGTAGAGTGTCTCATCTGATGTTGGGCGCAACAGGATACTTTTAAATATCACAATGAACATTAAGCATAGCAGCAAGTCTACGAAGAACCCATTGCAACAACAGTTATTGGCTTTATTGACTATGCAAAATATATCTAGCATTTTTTTAGACTTTATATATTTTTTCATTGCCTGGATAAAATAGCGAGCAAAATTAAATGTTTTAGAGTAGATCAGTATTTTTGACACCAGATGCCACATGAATACTGCAACAATCACTTTAGTGCTGCATACGAAATAAGCGGTAAACGTGGAAGGATCTAACATAAAAAGGCACACCCTATTGAAATGATGCAAAACTCAAATACACGTGATTTCTTTGCATGTATTTTCTTCTTCTTTTTCGTTTTTTGTATCACTGATCTGCTTTTTTCTCTGATTTAATAAAATGCATGCGTGAAAAGTTTGGAAGCAAAAACATCTTAACGAACATGGTTGGGGTCACTGACGTCAGTATGTCAGTATTTTGATAAACCTTCACACGTTTTGGGGACAGTCCAGTGAAGTTTTAAAACACACAAAGAAAACTAAATGATGAGATGGGAGATCACTTTACGAAGAAATAAGCCGCCGAGCAGGAGTAACGTAACGGAACGCGCCTGTGAATAACTGTTGACACTAGAACCGGTCTTTTTCTCCAGTTCCTATTGCAAAGAAGAATATTTTTTCAGACATGTTTGTACTTCCTTGATTCTATCCAGTAAACGATTTCACTCTGTGAAAAATCGTAGATTTTACCGTAAAATTCCTGGCATCGGGGTTGGGTATGTAAGAGCTCACACCTGAAAATAAATATGAGAAAATTACGTATACACGGTTTGAAGTATTCATTCAATTTTATGAACAGACCTAGTAATCTCAGAAGAGCAAACGTTGTTTACTATCTCTAGATAAACTATACTCAGTACAATTAAGGGCGCATCGCTTGCTTAGTTTTTCGGTATTATCTTGTTGAATTCCAAGATAAATATTTGAAACGCGTGAGATATTTAGACTGATGTCTTTTCTGCCATACAAGAAAATTTCGTGGCATTTTATTCTGTCTTCCATTAAGTTTACGTTCATCATGGGGCATTACCCCTAAAATGAAAAGTCACAAGTCTTAGATTAAATCGTAATGTATGACCCTAGCTTCCACGCATTCACTGAGGTTTTATTCATCAACTGCTATGAATGTTTGTTCCATTTCTGGACAAGTTAAGTCCTATACCTTTTCAATTTTTGAAGAGGAATCAGGTTATCATACACCCTGTTTCTGTTAATCTGAGGCAAGTTGTCATGACAAATATGGTCATTCTGGTATATGATGTCATTTTGTGTCAGAAAACGAGAGTGGTATTAGTTATGTCTGGGATTTGTTTTTATAGTCTTTTTCTTCATAAACGTTTAACGCCGAAAGTGTTGTTGTATACCGCCCATAAAAAGAAATATACACAAGATTTTGGCAAAGAGCGTTAAAGTTTAAAACTCTTTAAAATACATTGCTCTGAATATAGGGATCAAACATGGTGTTTCATGCATTAACGTTTGCCAGGTCCCGAGGGAGATGTTGGAAACCGAGGCCGAAGGCCGAGGTTTCAACATCTCCCGAGGGACCTGGCAAATGTTAATGCATTGAAAACAAATGTTTGATCGCTGTTATTGCATAATTCAACGAATTATTCGTTAAAATTTGAGAAAAAACTTGGCACTCTATTTTGTCACCGTTTAACAGCCAACGCGCTAGTGCATCTGTTTACTAATATTCGTCTTCCGGGCCCGAGAGCATTCATTCTATTCAAAATGGCTGCCATCATCCTATTCAACCTCATTTCGGAAAAGTATCCAAGATGGTCGTTGTATGGTTGATGCAAAATAGATGGTAAATTAATCAACAAAAAGCAGATACCTTGAGCAATAATTTCCATGCAGAACAAGCCTGATCCATTCATATACCATCCTGCAGTTCTTGATTACTGAAAGCTTAGGATGCATGTTTTCTTTAACACTTATTTACTCTGCATTTGGCATCGTAAGAATGAAGACAACATGGCTTTGAAATCCGTGTCGTTACTTTATGACGTAATAAGAGTACACAGCATGATGACGTCATAAGAAAACATAGGTAGCACGCGACGTATTATTGTAAATTAACCGAAAAGGGAGAGGCAAGAGTGCATGGCGGTTTTAGTGGCCCGGCACAAGCATAACGAAAGTTCTGTCATCGTGTTTCAACTGCGCGAGAAAACCATTGTTGAAACACGGCTTTTCGCCTGTTGATGCACGGCTGTTAATACCTCTCGGCACTGCTTTTTATGCAATAATCTCTTTTCAATAACCGTAGAGAAACATTCTCAAGGTTTCCAAATGTCTGCTAGACAGCATTAGCGTGTCGTAATCACCTGAGTTGTAACTATAGACACTAATTTATTTGTCTTGTCTGTGGACACTTTCTCTAACTGAATTGAGCGGTCTTTATCAATCTTTTTTGGGTACCGGTCAGTAGAA